>QLOH01000358.1:0-600000 GCA_026901365.1 Sesbania bispinosa | reverse complement strand
TTATTGCATCACAGACATATAACTGCATCCTCCCTCTGCATAATTTGTTAGCTTGAACTTGAAGATGATTTACACTGCCTTAGAGACTGCCCTTTTGCTCACGGAATTTGGGATGAGCTTGGTCTCGCTAACTATAACAGCTTCATGACAATTCTCAATCCTTATGATTGGCTTCTCTGGTCCTGTAGAAATTTTGGCACAATGTTTCTGGCTGCAATCTGGGAATTATGGCTTGCTAGGAACTTGAAAGTCTTCACAGGTCATTGTACTCCAATATCATGACTTCTCTGGAAAATTCAAAGTCTGCAACAAGTATTTCAGACTGTTTTCACCCCGACTACATAATCATAGATTCATAGTGGATCAAATATGATTTTAATCAATTGGATCCCTTCCATGCCTGGCTTTGTTGCTCTTAATGTAGATAGAAACCACTACCCCCAATATTGGCCTTGCTGGTTTTGGTGGCCTACTTCGAGATAACAATCAGAATTAGTTGAAAGGATTCTATGGCTCTCTTGAAGGTTCAAACAGTTTGTAGGATGAACTCGAAGGTCTTAAAATTGGTCTTCGACTAGCTTGAGAGGAAGGATATAGGAGAATTAAATGCTGGTCTGATTCTTCCTTAGCAATCTCCTTGATCAAGTACACTCTCCCTTTGTTCCATAAGCATGCGGGTATCATTAGTAAGATCAAAGGCTTGGTTCAATTGGGTTGGATAGTTGATATTAACCACATACCAAGAGAAGGCAACCAATGTGCCGATGCTTTGGCAAAGAAGGGTGCTCTTTCTATAGCTACATTAGTTGTCTGAAATTGTTTAAGTTGATGCTAGAGAGGAATGTTTTCTCAGGACTAGAGTCTAGTACATAGTTTTTAGATTGTTTTTTTTCTATTTTTGTTTCTTTTTATTTTCTTATTGTTAAATAAAACTAATATATATATATATATATTAATATTAGAATATGGAACTTTTTTAGTTTCTCTGTTTGGTTGTGGAAAAAAATTAGACAGAGGAAAGTGAATTAAAGAAAAAGGAAAAAGAAAAAAAAAAGAAAAGGTGAGAATGTTAAACATACGTCCTACAATGATGAATCATCAAATAAAACTCACTTCTATTATTTCTCATGGGAAACAGTCAGATCCAACTCAAATAGTTTAAGTAGGTAAAGTTAATGAAACAGATCAAATTATTAAGAACCCCTACTAAATATATATTCTTACAAACTACGTTCACTTAATTTAAATTAGCCCAACGACAAACGAAAAATTGTTTGAAAAAAGTTGTTTTTAACGAAAACATAGGGCTGAGCCCACAAAAAGAATATATAGACGAAACTACACGGGAGTATTTAGACCCACAAAAAAAAAAAAACTACTACACGGGAGTATGTAAATATAGATTTGAGGAATAATATTGAATATGTATAGACCTGAATTAATTATGAACCTTGCATGTTACCACTAAATTTTTGGAGCCCTCATGACCCAGCCAACAAGTCCTAAATTCCTAATCTCAAGCTAATTGGGCTGGATTTAAATTCTACAAAAATTGACGTGTCTTTTTGGTAGAGTTTGATTTATATTTTAAGTTAACATGATTTGTGATTTATAGTGTGTTTAGTTTATTATAAAATCACATTGTAAACCTAGATTTAAGCCAACGTTACATTTTATATCGTTTGTCCAGATCCATATTAAAATGTGATTTTAAAATAAATCAAACACACTCTCAATGTTTTATTGTATTTCAAGTCTTTTTCTTTCAAATAAGTTTAATTATATCATTTTTGAAATTTAATTTTTTATTTAGTTATTTAAACATCCAGACAAAAACGTTACCTTGTCCCCGGGACACTTGGAAGTTGGAACCGGTGGAAAAGTTTGGGAAGTCAGTTCCAAAAGCCCCAATGAATGAAAGGCCCATCACAAGTGTGAAAGTGCTATGTCATACACATCGTTTCTTTCTCTGACGGTGATGATTCATCGTTTATTTAGTATTATCTTTACTTATATTGATAAATAACTTAGACAACTTTACGTTTATCAATTACCATGTAGTATACATTACGTGAGGTGACATGCATGTATACTACCAAACATATATTTAATTTTTTATTTTTCGCTCTTCATACTCGGATCACATAATTATACTATTATAAGAAATTTCATTACTTTAATATCCAATACTCCTTCTTTTTCTAAAATTATATGGAAAATGCTGATTTGTCATAAATCTTCTGAAACGCTAGTAGATAGCAAAATTCAATTGTCGTTAATCATTACTTAATTAATGATTTAACCATAAATACAAAAAGTTATTATTCAAAAAATCAAAACCCATCGTTTAAATAATTTTCCTTGTAATGATTGAAAAAATTATAGAAAAAAATATAATTTAAGAAATTTTAACGTTCTTGACTAGTTGTTCTTCCATAAAGTGGAGATTGGACCGCATCGTAAACTTTTGGGAACGGTTAGATTCGGATTACGGAGCGTGAAGATTGCAAATGGAGAGAGGGGCAGAAAAGTAAAAAGAGAGAGAGAAAGTGATGATGGCTGGGACCGTAACGTTTATAAATGCCCACAAGACTTATAGGGAAGTATGGAGAGCGACTCGCAGCAATCACGCACAGACATTAATGCAACCAAAGTGGAAATCGAATAAATACATATTAATAAATTTTAAAAAAATGACCAAAACAAGAGAAAGAAAGAAAAAAGCCAAGACCCACTCACAAAATAGTCAATACTACAACAATACACAATACCCTATTGTTTTAAATTAAATCCAAGAAAGAAAAGACATACATACATACACTTCTCATCATCATGTAATAGTGTGGACGCAGTGAGTCAGTTTCCGCTAATCCAGTTTCGTAGAGAGAGAAGGCGTGAACTATCAGACAAAAACAAACAACTGCAAACCAAACTGTTTCCTACGCGTCTTGAATTTTATCTTCGAGATTACCACTGCCACTGCCATTCACATTTTCCTTTCTTCATTTCAGTTTTCAGCTAATTTATTTATTATTTTTTTAATTTTCATTTCATACTACATTGCTAGATTTTCCATAATTTTCGGTGCGGAGAAAAAAATAGGAGCAGAGCAGTTTAGTTTTAGGGAGCGGTTTCATTGATCTCCCCTGTCTGAAGAGAGAGGGGAAGTTTAAGATCCTCTCTCTGTTTGACCAGGGAATACCAACCTTCTTCTTTTCTAAATTATTTATTCAATTTCACAAAAAATTGAAGTTCCTCTGTGAGAATTCTGATAAAGAATGAGCTGCTTTTCTTGCCTCTTTTCTCGTCGGAAAGATGTCAGTAGGGTTGAAGTTGATAATGGCACTCGATCTGCTACTTCTTCAGGTTCATTTCCCTTCTCTCTCTGCTAATTTTGGAAGTAATTTATAATATATTGTTGACGGTGCTGTTTGGATTTTACAGGGAACGGGGGAGTCAATGCTGCCGCTACTGATAAGGGTTCTCAGATAAACATTTTAAATTTTAAATTCTATTACAATTTTTTGAACTTCTGTTTGAATTTTTTAAATTGAATTTGTGTAATTGGGCGTGCAGAGGGTGAAAGGAAGAAAGAATCCTCAGAGGGGAAGGGGAAGAGTGGGAGCAGTAGCAAAAGCAGTACGGCAGCAGCTAGTTTTGGATTTCGTGAGCTTGCAGCGGCAACAAGAGGTTTTAAGGAAGTGAACTTGATTGGGGAAGGTGGTTTTGGAAGAGTTTACAAGGGTCGTCTCTCTACAGGAGAGGCAAGTTATAGGGTTTTTGGTCATTTGAATATTTTCACTTGTCTTATTATTATTATGAATTATTGTCTAAAAAAGAAGAATTATCTACAGGTTGTTGCCATAAAACAATTAAATCATGATGGTCATCAAGGTTTTCAGGAATTTGTGACAGAGGTTCTTATGTTAAGCCTGCTTCACCATTCTAATCTTGTTAAGTTAATTGGCTACTGCACTGATGGAGATCAAAGGCTTTTGGTTTATGAATACATGCCTATGGGATCCCTGGAAGACCATCTTTTTGGTAACCTTATAATTGTTTATTTCTCTCCTACCTGCACTTAATTTGGGAATAGTTCTACAACACAATGCTTTAGAAGCTCCAATTTATTTTTGTGGATAATTTGTTCTGTACTTTAAGCATGTAGAAGTTGCTTTCTATTTCATGCTTTCGTTTAGCAGCACCAGAGATGTTGTTTGACTTGATAGCTGATAGTTTTCATTTCTTCTTTTGTGGTTTTCTAATCATTCATTTATATTTAACCTACATTACAACTCTGGCTGCAGGAAGTAATCTGAACTTAAACTTTCTATCTGGATAAGTGTATTTAATTTCTGCATGTCTCAATATTTGTTAATCTTTGTTTATGACAAGTAATTTATCAAGAATCTAAACAACTGTGTGCATTACACACTTTCTACTAACTGAGAAAAAGTTGGTTCATTTGTGTTATCTGTTGATATTTTGTTCCCATTAACCACATGCATAAAAAACGGAGTATATATCTATATAGATTCAATAGCTTTTGTTTGTGATTGAATATAAATTGGTCTATAGAATTGATTGGAACCTGGTTTATAGCTTAATTATGTAAGGAGTGCTGTGCCAATAAAGTTAGTCCACTATGGAGCCATGTGGTTGCAGTCTTTGCTTTCTAGGTCTTGTCAATAACAATAATGTCCCTGATTTTCCATTCTGTATGCAATATATGGATGGATAAAGGCCTCAAGAAGACAAAAAAAGCTTTTTCCTCCCTCTGTAAAAAAGGTGTAAAAAATTGAGAAAAACATCTTCCCTGTTATATGTTCTCTTCCACTGGGATTCTCCTATTTAGTGTAGGTGCCATAAGCAGCTTTTGGTTTTCCAGTGGGAGTGGTTTTGGACTTAGATTAATCTGTGCTTACTAAACGAGATCACAGTTGTTATGTATGTGTACGTCAACATTTGTTAAAATTTAACATAAATAAATAAATATCTTGGCCTAAATGTAAAATTTATGAGAACAGTGATTAGGTTGCTTTATTAGGAATTCCTCTAAATACATCCCAAAATTAGTTTCTCCTTCGTTTGAATTTTTTGGGGCCAACTTTATAGGATTAAATATAAAATACATAAATCAGATCGTAACTTGTTTCTCATTTCAGATCTTAATCAAGACAAAGAACCCCTAAGTTGGAGTGCCCGAATGAAGATTGCTGTTGGAGCTGCTCGGGGCCTTGAGTATCTGCACTGTAAGGCAGATCCCCCCGTTATTTATCGTGACTTGAAATCTGCAAACATCTTGTTAGACAATGAATTCAACCCAAAACTGTCAGATTTTGGGCTTGCAAAAACTTGGACCTGTGGGAGACAATACCCATGTTTCAACGAGAGTGATGGGTACATATGGCTACTGTGCACCAGAGTATGCAATGAGTGGAAAATTAACTCTTAAATCTGATATCTACAGCTTTGGTGTGGTTTTGTTGGAGTTGATCACTGGACGTAGGGCAATAGACTCTAGTAGAAGACCAGGAGAGCAAAACTTAGTTTCTTGGGTAAATATTTAGTTTTTATAGTTTCTTTAAAAAGAAATACCCCTTTAAGTATGTTTGTTTTAGCTTTGCGTGTAAGTGATTCCTTTTAGATTCCTCATATTTTATATCTGAGAATGTGAAAAAACTACAATGTAAAGGATGTCTCATTACAAAATTGCTGATGTGTGGTTATGAGATGTTTCCTGCCTTCTCCATAATTGATAATAATCCTTACCTGGGACTCTTTGACATGCCAATATGTCTTTTTGCTTTCTAAATGACTATATCTAGATTAATCTTCTTCACATGCAAAATGACTTCTCACACTTTTGTTTTATTTTTTCTTTTCAGTCTCGTCCATTTTTTAGTGACCGGAGAAAGTTTGTACATATGGTTGATCCTCTTTTGCAAGGAAACTTCCCCTTGCGCTGTTTGCATCAGGCAATTGCTATAACTGCTATGTGTCTCCAGGAGCAACCGAAATTCCGTCCACTTATCAGTGATATTGTTGTTGCACTGGAATACCTAGCTTCTCAGACTCAGAGTATCCCTGAAGTCCATAGACATGGTTCAGAAATAGACAGAAATTAATACAGGTATCAGATTCTAGCTCAAGATCCATTTCTGTCTATGATTTTGAGTACAGATTTCCTACTCGGTTTGATCAATGTAAGCAACCAACTGCCTATTATAAATGTTAAATGTTATTGCTTTAGTTAACTTATTGGCATAGCCGTAGTGAAGATAAACATGTTGTTATAGCAGTAGTGATTAGTGAACATTCATTCTTGTGGATCGATTAATAGCAATGAACGTAAATATATGCTTGTTTAGGCTTTAAACTTCCACGAGGCTCCTATGACATGTTTTCTTGACATTTCAACCAAATGAGGAAGGTGGGGGAAAAGGGTTTTCAGTTTTCACTTGTTGGTTGGTTGTGGTGTTTGGTTTTCCCAACATCGATTTTGCAACAGCCCAGGCTGGAGCTGGAATGTTATTGAGCACTTGATATAAAGAGAAGGAATATACAATTCTGACAATATTTTAATTGAGAGAGAGGAGAAAAATGCTTTCAATTTTTTTTTTGTGCTTATACTTTCTTTTTTACTCTTGGTCTTGTTTAAAGAGTGATAGATTAGGGGGAAGGATGGGTTTAACTTGTACCTATTCTTCTGGTGGTAGTACTGTGCATTTTAACTTGTACCTATGATGCTCCATTACAGAATAGCGAGTTTACTTCTCATGTTAAACAAAAATGACAGAGAGTGGCATATTTCCAAAAACAGCCGCTTTTAATTACTATAAAGTACTGCTATTTAGTATTTACGGAACTCACTATTAAAAATTAAAACACATTTACTATGTTAAAACCGACATTAATTCCCACTCGAAAAAAAAAAACCCGACAACTTCAATAAAGAAGAAGTGTTTTCTTGTGTTGCTCTTCAATGTGCAACAGCATAATTATTATATCCCTCACTTTCTTTCTATTATCAGCTTCCCCTTTTTTCACCGTAAGGGTCAAGGGGGAGGTTTATACTTTGACATAATTTAACTTATGTGATTCTCCTGCATTGCTTATTAAGTATGGATTTATTCATTGTAGAATGTGTAGGCTAGCTTTTGTGAGATCCTGAATGAAAATTTCAATTTCAAGTGTGTATGTTTTGGGGGGGGGGGGGGGGGGGGGGATGGAAATTGCTGAGTTAAAATTACCACTGAGAACGAAATTCATGTTAGCATCAATTTGTTTGGAACGATATCTTTTTTTTGGGGTGATTATATTTGCATTTTTTTATTTTGTTTTGAAGAAGTAGGACATTTCTCTTTCTCCGCAATTTCCTGTATTATGTCAGTTAATTTTGAACACCTTATTAATTTAAGAATTAAAAAATAATATGAACTCAGTTATAACGTGTTTGGATGAGTGTTGGAATCACCCAAAATCACGTTTAAAGGTGAAAATATAGCTTAAAATTCGTGTCAATATGTTTTAGTGCTCTAAATCAAAATTGATTTTATCTTTAAACTCATATTTAAATTAATGTGATAAATTGTAACTTTTGTATTGAGTTGGAAAATTTACGTGATTAAGCCCCAAATAGGATTTTCCCGGGTAAATAGGGGATACCTATGGTTTACCAAAAAAAAATTATACTAATTTTCACTATAAAATTACTTTTAAGTGAAAAGTTTTTAAGCATAAATCATATTACTTTAAATTTTTGTTTTTTTGGTAGTAGAAGAAAAACTTTAAATTTATGTTTAAGTAAAATTAATTCTATAAAATTCAAACTCAAGTTTATAAATACACACCCAAATACACGCATATATTATTGATCGCAGAATTTTATCTAAAATTTTTATTTTATCTTTTAAATTTCTGAAGTTTATAATACTGTTAATAATAGAGGATCATACGGGAAAAATATATTTAAGAATCTCGTTTACATTAAAATAAAGGGGAAATTGCACTCACCTCCCCTGAGGTTTGCCTAAATAACAAAGACCTCCCCTCTAGTTTTTAAAATGCACTCACCTCCCTTGCCTAAAACTGAATGATAAAAAAACTCGTACTTATGGATATTCGTAGATATACCAGTGTTGAGTACCCGCATATTTATTAAATGAATGGAGATGGATATTATATTACTCGTCCCGCGGGTACCCACATACTCATTAAAATATATTTCTATTAAATATATTAAAATATTAAGATATTTTATTATTTTATAATAATATTTTCAATACATTGACTTGTAATAATATTATATAATGTTAATTTATATTATATAAAATTGATATAATATGATACCATAATATATTATATGTCATTTTTTATTTATTTTTTCTATAAATTCTTAATTCTTAGATAATAATGGATACTCGTGAATATCCGTTACCCGCTTGGGTAGTTGTTAATTTTAGTAGGTATGGATACATGTAGTGTATAATTCATTCCGCTCCGTTAATATCCCTAGATAATCCTCACGGTGTCAATGAGAAGGGAGGTTTCTGCATTTCAAAAACTAGATGGGAGGTCTTTGTCATTTAGACAAACCTCAGGGGAGGTGAGTGCAATTTCCCCTAAAATAAATTAAACCATAACACATTTATTTATTGAAAAAAGAGTATAATTTCTAAAATAAAAAACGTAAATTACTATCTCAGAAATAATGAAATTATAAGTTACATATCATATAAAAGAAATGCATCTCGAAATAGATGAAAGTAATACGCATAATATATAGCTTTGTTTAATTTGCTGACCAAGTCTCCGTCTCTCTGGTGTTTGATTTTTGGTTTAAATATATTTTTGTCTTTAAAAAAATATATTTTCTAATTTTTTAACTTTTTAGTTCCTTCAGTTAATAAAAATACTAGTAAGTCTCTTGCTAGAATTTAGGAGATTAATAACAATTTTTTTATATCTGTAAGGAGTAAAAATAAAAAAAATAATTAAAGAGGGATGTTCACACACAGGGCACTTCCAATATTGAGCTAGCTCATGTCGTAGGATGCTGATCTAAGTCTTTGGGGGAACTCTAGAGCTTATCTTATTCGTTTGGAAGTCAACCATTTTGAGAGACAATCTCAACCTCATTAATGCTGTAAGGGATTTCAATGCTAGGATAATTTTAGGATATAACCTTTAAATTTGAGTCTATGATCCTCATACTTTATTATTATAAAAAATAAATTTAAATTAATAAATATATTATTAAATTTATACAATTTATAATTTATAATAAAGGTCTATTTTAGACCCAAAATATAAATGTACATCCCAAAATATTCCCACTTTCAATTCAATCACGTGTCTTTTTAGCTTTCATCTTTCAATTAATATTTTAGCTTTGAATTTACCTATCCGCTAATTAATTTTATCAAGCAGCTATATATTCCACCTTTGCATCTTGCCAACCCGATCTCTAAGCTAGCTAGTTATAAATAATGTTCATCACAAACACATGGGCTCAATTCAGCAATCAGTCCCAAGGTTCACAACGGTACATGAAACTAATTTAAAAAGATGTCATGTTTTTATAGATGAAAAATAAACTTTGATGTTTTTTTCTTGAAATTTTCCACAAATGGCACCAAAACTTTTGAAATGATGACCAAATATAGTCATAGGTTAACTTTTAACTTAAATGATTTCAATACAAATAAATACCTGGATTTGAATTTATAAAAAAATCTCATAAGTTTAGAGGAGTTTATAGAGAAATTAAATAAGAGGATTTTTGGAAAAGTTTAGGTGTAAAGATTAATTTCAATTTATACAATAAATTGAATTTATTTCTTCTTCTAGTATTTATTCATAAGTTTATCCAAAATGACTTTTAATCATTTATGGTGGCAGCTCGCAGCGTGTTGCCTGTGTTTCTCATTTCACTACAAAAAAGTGTTATTTGGTGGGAAGGGGGTTCAGTGTGCTGTCTAAAATGATGATAATAGCGAGGGATTTTAATTCTTTACTAAGGAGGTTTATGACCTCCGCAAATTATAATACATTTTTTCACCTCCTGGATTCTTTTCACCCCTTCCCTCTTCTATTTTTTTTTTTACATTCTTCAGATCCCTAACTATTCCTTCGCGTCCCCTTTCTTCCTCTTCGTGCGTCTAATTGCTTCCTTGCGGCTGAGTTCTTCCTCCCCAACGCCACCTTGCCGCTTCAGTTCTTCCTTCGTTGTGCCTTCTTAACGTTGTTGTTCTTCGTCTACCGCGCTTCTATTCTTCTTCTCGTGTTCTTCCTCCATATGTTAGCGATTGATAAACTCCATAGTATATATAAGAATATGTTTAAATCACTTGCCGCTGTGGGACAAAATATGGCCCAAAAATTAGGGAATTGATTAATCGCCTTTTTCTTAGTGGATTCGTAAATCACTTACAACTTTCATGAGTCACTACAAGAATGCGATGTTTTAGACGCGAAAACGTAGCTGACGGTCATGCAGCGTCGCTACAACATTAAATGCGTAGCTCAACGTGTAGCTATGCCATTAATACGTTGTGACGGCCAGGCCGTCGCTACGTTTTGAAGTAGAAGCTTCAATCACAAGAAGGGGGTTGAATTGTGATTGAATAAAATTTTCTGCAATTTGTTTCAATACTTTTTCTGCTCAAGAGTGATCTTGGCTTAGTATTGAAATAGTCTTCCAAAAGGAAGATGTTAGTTCAGATTAATTGTGTAGAAGAAACAGATTCTTTCAAGTATAAACTTAGGTATTAATCTTGTTAGAATGATTTCAAGCACAAGCAGTAAATAATAGAGAGAAGGGTAAAGAAGATGGCACACAAGAATTTTATACTGGTTCACCTCTTCCAACTTGAGGCTACGTCCAGTCCCTACACCTGTAGGATTTTCTCACTCTAAAATCAGATTACAGATTTCCCGGGTAACCTTACCACTAGTGTCCTTTCACAAGCCTCTTCAGGCTAATCTCAACCTTACTCACACAATTTTCAAACTAGAAACTTACTGCAGAACCTTCTGCAGAAGATCTAGTAACCCAGAATACTGCAAGTACCTTATGCAGATTCTGTTGAATGGCCGAGATCACCAAATCTTAGCAGACCTCACTGTAAACTCTTTCCTTACTAGTCACAAGAGGTACATGCACCTACAAATTCCTTTTGGTACTTTACAATATGAATGAGAAAGAATAAAGAAAATACAAGGCTCAAAGTAATACAATCATAGCACAGCAGAAGCAAGATGATGAGCCAAATCTCTCTCCAAGACTTTTCAGACCCGATACTCAAGAAGGAGAAGAGAGAGAAATTCTCCAGAAGGTGTGAGATGTAATTTCAGCAAGTTTATTACTTCTTCTGGAATGAGGTGTCTTCAAAATGAGGGAGAGGTCTCCTTTTATAGAAAGCAAAGAGAACTAGCCGTTGGACACAGGTTTGAACACCCAGTTGTGCCTTTGGGCCTGTCACTTTCAAGCTGCAGCAATCACAACTTTGAACAACTGTCATGTTTGACCAGTCACATCTTCTGGAGGATGCATCTTCTGCAGAATTGTTTTTCTTGTTTCTTCTGCAGATATTTCATCTGGGAACATCCCTCAATATTTTTCTGACTTAGTATGAATTATTTTAAATATTTTTGGCCCAAGCATTGTCTTCAAGATGATAAAAATAGATGTTACTGACTTTTGTATCTTCTTCAGACAATCTGCCACTGTTTCTTCTTTTGTTGACACAGGGAGCTTGTGAATGTTGTTGCTGTTTCTTCTTTGAATACTTAAATTGATTGATATAAAATATTTTATATGTAGTTGCTTCAGCTGTAATCTCAGAAAGTGAAAAATCACTTTGTTTCATGTATTATGCTTCTTCTGCAGAAAGTATTTCATCATGTTTTTCTGCCGAATTATCTTCTACCTTCTGCAAATGATCTTCAAGCTTTGTGAAGTTCTTTTAGTTCTTTATTACATCTTGATCCTTGGAAACCTTGGGAATACTTCTTTTTCTTCTTTGAAAATGAATCTTCCTTCTAAAGTAGTTTTGTTATAATTTCTTCTTGAGAAGGTGCTGTTTTCATCTTCTGAAGACCTTGTTAAGTTGTGAATGACTTTCTTATGATTTTATCAATAATTTTTATGCTTCCATTCACAGATTTGTCATTCTTAACAAATTTGAAGCCATTCTTCCTAAGTAAGTAGAACTTGTTTCTTTCTTCTGGAGCTGAAATGTATCTTCTGCAGAGACCTGTCTGTATCTTCTTGACATACACTTAAGTGAAATGATTAGTCCTTTAATACTCAGAATTATCTCAAGTAAGCTTTGATTGGTTATCATAATTAAAACCACTTAAGGGGATTCTTGGACCTTACAATCTCCCCCTTTTTGATGATGACAACCAATCAAACTTTACATTGTTATAATTCTGAGAAATCATCAAGAAACTCCCTCTGAATTTGTGCAGATAAGTTGAGGGGATTTTGGTAGCCATCAATTCAATTTATTTCAGAGTAGATTGTATTAATTCAATTTATTTCACAGTAGATCTCAATGCATATAACAGAGAATAAAATGCATAATTTCATCATTCATTAATCATCAAGATATTTGGTCTTAAAATATTGTTCCTCCTAATACAAAATTACTTTCAAAAGGTGCTGCATGAACAGAAATATAACAATATATTTCTACTACATCTACCACTTCTCCCCCTTTATCATCTATAAAAAAAAATCCTATAAGCTCAAGGAGAAGCAGAATCATCATCTTTTACTTTGAAGGGGAAGAATGATCAGAGGATGATGAGGTAGTAGGTTGGAGGATGTTTTGAGGAGGCTGGAAAGAAGCAAAAGGCATTGGTGGTGCCTGTGGAGCAATGGCAGGAAGCACAAATGTGTTAAACCAAAATTGTTGTTGAGTAAATCTCTCAATCATCTCATTTACAGAGTTTAATTACAGGGTGTTCACATTTGAAAATAGCTTCTTCATGTTAGCCTTTATCTTCCTGACTTGCCTTTTAATGGAATTTGAAGGTTCAAATTTATCAGAAGGAGCAGCAGCTTCAGGTCCAACAGCTTCATCCTTCTGTAAGGGTTTAGAAGGAGGAATCTCTTCCCTTTCTGCACTCAGCTGCTAAAGGAAGGTATCCATTGATGAAAGGTGAGTTGATACAGCAGGAATATTATCTCTTAATGGAGAAACTGTAGGAAGAGTAGAATACAGAATAGGTTATGTAAGAAATTGGTTTACCAAATCAGTTCCAAAGGTGCCAACAGAAGGAGCTGATTGGTTTTCTTCCTTCTCCAAATTTCCTTGGGCAGTTTCATCTTCCTTATTATCAGCTTCTTGAGCTGCAGCAGTGACTGTAGGTGGTTGGTTATGAAGGGCTGGTGATTCAGTGTGAGTCTTAGCAAGCGTGGCTAAGGTATTAACAACCATTCCTTCTGCAGAAGCAAGGGAGGTTTCCTTATCCTCTTCTGCAGTCCCTTCTTCTCTAGATACAACTATCATACGTGAAGCAACTTCATCTTCTTCTTCAAAGATGGTTGATCCCTTTCTTCATAAGAGATTGAACCTGGAGGAGTAGGACATTGTGGATTATCCTTCTCAACTTCAGAAGAAGCTGTTTTCTGCACCTTGCTAGGTTCACCTTGTCCAGAAGATACAATCAGTCCCTTTGTTTTTCTGGAGAAGGTCTTAAGAGCTTCTTTCTTCTTCTTTGTCCTAGGAACTTGAGCTTCTTCTGAGGCTTCATCTGTATCACCTGCGCTGGAGAAAATTTTAGAGGGAATGTGATGCTCAATCTTCATCTTTCTTACATTACTTCTATCAAAGAAGGTACATGTATCCAGATTTTCTTCTCCATCAAGAGGCACATTGTAGAGTCTAAAGATCTTGGTTAAAATCATTCCATAAAGCAGGCTTGCATAATCTCTTTGTGGATTGGCTGAATAAATCATACTTCTAAGGATTAGGTAAGACAGAGAGAGGTTTACCATTAAGAAGATGGTACAGAACCAAGAGGTCTTGATCTGTAACCTTCTCTAGAGTTCCAGCTCTTGGAAATATGGAATAACAACAGATTTTATGGAATAATCTGCAAATGGGGATTAGTTTGCTGGAAGTTAAGGGTGAGTTAGGTTGACTTAGGACTTTCTGTATTACTTCTTCTTTAGTGGTGCTTACAGAAGCAAACCACTTGTCCTCATACAACTGATTTTCACAAGCAGGGAGATTCAAGACTTCTTCTAAAATTCCAGGAGTCAGAATAATGGTTGACCCCTTGATTTCAGCTACTAAAGAATTCCATCACTCCTGTAGTTGCTGGCAGAAGCATAGAATGCTTTTATCAGTCTTGGATAAATAGGCTCTCTACTGAGAAGGTAGTCTCCCCAACCTTGCTTCTGGATGAAATGACCCACATCCCATCCACCTCTCCTAATTTCTTTCATCAAGAAAACTCTCCCAGGGATAACATTATTCCATTCCCATTTTTCAGCAAATACCTTTAGCATTTCTGTATCTTGAAAGAGGTCCAAATTGGTATCCTCTGTTGCTTCAGAAGGATCACTTTCCTCCTTGCTTTGATTTTCAGATTCACTAGAGTTCTCTTCTTTGCTTCTTTGAGAACTTGAGTTATGGTTAGAAATGGGAGAGGCTGGTTTAGGAGGGGAATCAATCCCTATAGGGTCATCTGGATCATTTCCAGTGGTGTGGAAGTTGGTCTTAAGTCTATCAGACCTTCTAACATAAATGATAGGAATATCAGAGGCTGGAACATTTGAGGAGGAAGGAGCTGAGGCAGGTGATGGTTCTACTGAGAATGGATTAGTTTCAGTAGGAGGAGGTTCAGCTACAAGAGGTTGAACTTCGAGAACCTCAGAGTATGGAATGAGTTCTTTTCCCGTTGCTTTCTGGAGTTTCATGGCTGCCATTGGAACTTTCAGACTTTGCAGGAGATGAGGATGGGTTCTTGCTGGCAATGGATTTCAACCTCATTGTGAGTTTAGGAGAGGTAGCAAAGAACAGAGTAAGAGAATAGTTGTGATTTTCTCAAATGATAGAAGTCTCAGAGATTTGAGAAGAATTGAGGATGAAGAGATGAGCTTCTAAATTGAATTATAAGAAGTTGAACTAGCCGTTTGAGATGGAGAGAGAAGATTAGTCGTGAGAGAGAGATAGAGAGAAAAAAGCGCACAGATTTTGAGTTTTTGTTTGTTTCAAACGGTCACATCATTAATTGCCAAATGTGTGCAACAGTTTTTCTTTTTAAACATTAGGGACAAAAGAGAGCTTTTGCTTTCTTTCACTTAGAAAGCTAGGCTCCTCTGCTACCCGTGCAGGGTTACTTTCAAAGTTGACCTAGGGAGAGGAGTTCATGGTTTAAAGAGCTATGAGAGTGACATTTCCTAGTATTTGGACCATAGGGGATAAAAAGGCTAACAAATAGGTCAGAGTGTCTTTGAATTTTGGAAGTTTGTTCATCTTCTCAAGCCTCAGAAGATATATTTGCGAGAATGTTCTTCTTCAGGAGTTGCAGAAGGAACATTTCTTACTCAAGATGGAGCTTCTGCAGAAGATATATATATATCTTCTGTGCATAAGATGTGAGAATTTCAGCAATGATATTACAGCCAAGAGTAGTTATTGTTGTAATCTACACATATTCAGTTTTTCCCTAATAAATTCAAATTTGTCCTCCACTAGAGGCTTAGTGAAAATATCAGCAATTTGAAGTTTAGTTGCTATGAATTTAAGTTCAATTTAATTCTTCTGGACATGATCCCTTATAAAATGGTGCTTTATATAAATGTGTTTGGACCTTGAATGTTGAATAAGATTCTTGGATAAATTAATGGCACTGGTATTTGTGAAGTCTATAAATATGTTTAAGTAATTAAACATGATTATATGACATAACATCCTTTAGTTTTAATGATTAACAAATAAGATTATATAAAGAACAAATAAGATTATATATAAATAAGATTATATAAAGAACCAATTAGACTATATAAACAGGTTCTACTGAGAAAGGTATTTGTTTGTTAATTATGTTTCAGGATGAAATACTCTTTAGAAGAAGAAGAAGATTTTGTGAACAGAATCGGAATCAGAAGATCAGAATCAAAAGAACAAGAGTGCAGAATCTGAAGAAGAATAATCCTTAACAGAATTGAAGCAACTAAAGAATAGAAGTGAAGACTTGAAGACTGTCTGAAGAAGTGAAGACTTGAAGACTGTCTGAAGAAGTGAAGACTTGAAGACTGTCTGAAGAAGTGAAGACTTGAAGACTGTCTGAAGAAGTGAAGACCTGAAGACTATCTGGAGAACTGAAGGCAAAAGATATGAAGAAGTACAGGTTCAAATATACATCTGTCTGAAGAACAACAATGAATTGAAGAAACGAAGAAGAAGAGATACAAGAAGAAGAAGATACAAAGAAGAATGAAGCTACAATTCTATTATCATAAGGAAGAAGGCTTCTGAAGTTTCAACCAGTATGAAGAATTGAAGTTGTCTGAAGGACGCAACCCGTCTGAAGTATTGAAGCTGTCTGAAGCAACGAAGCTGTCTGAAAGACTTGAGCTGTCTGAAGACATCAACCTGTCTTAAGTGTTGAAGCCGTCTGAAGAGCCAAGCCCGTCTGAAGACTCGAACCCGTCTGAAGACTGGAACCTGTCTGAAGACTGGAACCCGTCTGAAGTTTGGAAGCTGTCTGAAGCTTTAGTAATGACGTGGCATCTTTGCTGAAACCTTGCGTGAAGACTTTTCTGAGTCTCTGCTGCTAGTACGTTTTGGAACACATTTATGGCAACAATCACAGAGACCTTTCCCGGTGCATTTGAACTTCATACAGCACTGAGGAAATCTCTGCAACGCAGCATTCGCAGCAACAACAGTAGCAGCTTTACAACAACACCAACGTTGTACTATGTCAGAACTTTCAAGAAGCGTGTCTCACAACGGATTAAAAGAAGGATAAATTCTGTGTAGCTCACGGGGTTTTTGGGTGAACCAGGATAAATTCTGTGTCTAAGTCTTCTTTCCCTTAATCTCTTTTACTTACAGTTTTCATATTTACGTTGGGGATTGAAAAGTACTTTTCATAATAATCTTAATACAACGATTTCAATAAACAAGTTTTCATACAAACATAACGTTAAAACGTCTCTAGTGTAGGTTGAAGTATTATAGAAGAATATATTCAGAGGGATGTCTGAAATACCTGTCTGAAGTGAGCCCAACAGGAACTCAGTTCAGACACATGATATAGATGGTCTCTGATCATCTAAAGTATTTCAGAAACAGTTCTGAAGGTACTCTTAGTAATATTCTTCAGAAGACACTAAGAGAAGTTTGTTTAAAATCAAAACAATCTTAAGTGTAAGAGAAAGTTTTTAATCTAAATCTTTCATATATTCCGCATGTTCTTAAAATAACTCCGATCTTAAGATTGGTTTTGTACAATGATCACTTAGCGTGATTGTTTATTTTAAAGATTTCCAAAATTGTCTTAAAATGTCTAAAACACTATTCAACCCCCCTTCTAGTGTTGCCTGTGGTTCTAACAATTGGTATCAGAGCTCACCTTCGGGTTGAGCATCTAACAAATGCAGAAGGAGTAGATCCTCAGAAGATGGAAATCTCACCAGGCTGAAGCAACTCTGAAGAATGATAATGAGAATAGGAAAATTATTTTTCCAATACTCATTATTCATAAGGCTAAAGCACAGGACGCAACAGAAAAGGAAAGTGAATCTATCTCTAGATCACAAACTGGTAACACCTTTCCTATCTATATTTAAGTTATAATTTTAAATATAGTTATTAATCTGATGCATGATTTGTTTTATTGAAATTGTGAAAAATATGATTACATGATATAATTGTTTCATGCTTTCTAAATTGTGTTAAAATAAATCACTGCATGCTATGTGTTTTACTATGCTTACTGTGTGAAATGTATGATTCATTTTATATATGCTTTACTAATTTAAATATATGTGTTGAAGAGTCACACATGCTTAGTAAAGTAATAACTGTGTTTTTAATTTAAGTAAATGAAGAGTCGTGTGTGTTAGTCATAACTGTTTTTGAAAATATGAAACGGCACGATGTGAATCATTGAATCATCAACCGGTTTCTCTCAATGGACACGATGCACTACTCCCCACACCGGTTCAGTACACATAACCGTCTCTCATCAATGCTTGAAGCATGCTTGGCTATCTATTTAAAAGGATTGGATGATCAACATGGAAATCACACTTTACTCAATCCTTTCCCTAAAAAGATCAAATCTCCTCAAGTATCTTCATCTCAGAAAGATCATTTGATTCATAGAAATCAATGGCAAACGCGTCTGCATCATCAAGCAACTCAAACCCTTCCGTGTTTGATGACAGGATCATACCCTGTAAGGCGGTTAACCTTTCTGACTTTGATGAAGCAGACTACAAGATATCTGAGTACTTCAACGCCGTTGGATGGACTCCATACTTCAACAACATTTCCTCCTCCTGGAATAAGAAGAGTGTAACGGATTTTTGGGACAACATCAAGATCATATCTGAACCCAATAGAACCGGGATTGAGACAAAGGTGATGGGAAAATCACTGTCTGTGGACACCAAACTTATTGCTGAAGTTATAGGTGTTCCTGACAGCGAAGAACAATACTTCCAAAGATGGGAATCTCTTCATGGTGGAACATTCGTTCTTGACCAACATCTATTTGGAAGACGAAGGATTGCCCCTTTCAGACCTTCTCAACTTCTGAGCACACCCAGAGCCCTCCTTGCTGTATTAAACTGCTGCATTCTTCCCAGAGGAAGAAATAACTTGACTTTAAGTATGATGGAGAGGTTCGTATTGGGACTCTTGATGACAAAGAAGAAAATTAATCTCCCATGGGTACTGTTGTATAAGATGATGTTCAGAGATGAGATGGGAAATGAGGACCTCTATCTTCACAACACCTTGATTATGAAAATTCTATTGCACAAGGGATTTCCTATGGAAAGTCTCTTTGACCAACCGTCTCCTGACTTCTTCACTCCGGCTGAATATGCTGAGTTAGACCGGACTCTCATTGAAAGAGAAGAAGCTCCTGAGAATCAAGTGGTCATTCCTCCTCTTTTTGCTCCACGCATTGAAGAAGGAACCGAAGATATCAACTTGAAGTCTCGTAAAAGGAAAATGATGGCATTGGGTGCATATAATCTGAAGAAGGTAAATGATAGAGTAATTCGGCTGACAAAGAAATTGAGAGCTGCAGAAAAAGAGCTTCAAAAGCTTAGGGATGAAAAGGAAAAGGCTGATGAGAACCAATCTAATGATCAATGATATACGTGTGTCCTGTTTCGGAGTCTTTGTTTCTATGTCTTTGTGTTTATATTTTTAATGATATTGAAATTGTATTTTGTTTGAAGTCTCTCTGTTTTGATTCCTTTGTGTTAATATCTGTGCATAATTAAGAACATATTTCTTTCTTAATTGATTAACGAATTGTATTTCTAAAAGATAAATTTAATTAACCTAATAAGATAATTTTTAAATTTGATGAAATGTTATCTGTAATTCTAAAAATACTTAATTTAAATAATTAGACAAATTACAACCAGGTGCTACTGAAAGGTACTTCTAGTTTGAATGTTTCAGGAAACAAGTTTTAAGAAGATCATCTAAGAAACATCATCTAAAAGGACATAATGTGATAACATCTTTATTATCTGAACCTATTCAGGAAGTTCAAAATGAACTCTTTGAAAGTGTGGGTCATCAATATTAAAGATAGTTAACACTCTATGTTCAAAATAAACTCAATCTCTGAGTAGATTATACTAACTTAGTAATATCTCTATTCATCTAGCCCGTTCAGAAGGCTCCTTATGGACTGTCTGAAATCGTGGGTCTAAAATGTTAAGGGATAGTTACTCAAGTCATTAGAATCCAACTCAATTGTAAAGGGATAGGTCAAGATGACTGTTCAAAGATTCTCTGGGAGCACAAAAGACAAAAGCATACTGAAACGTGCAGACATCAAGCAACCTCAGATGAAGAAAAAGTCTTTCAAGCAAGAAGTAATGTCAGAAGGGACTTCTTTATCCAATGAACAATAACCGAATCCTTGGTAACATCACTTCATCTTAAAACTTTAATATCTGTAAAAATTCTGTCCTTTAGTAAAAACTTTAATCAACAAATAATTTTTTACTCAAAAATTTTAAAAGCTTTCCAGATAATAATAATAACCATAATATCCTTTGCTCTGATACCATATAAGTCTGTTTTTAAAAGTTTTCCTTTTGAATGTTTTCTCACACTTTCTCTTCTATTTTTTTTTCTGAAAACGTATTTTCAAAAATATTTTCAAATATGTTTTTATGTTTCTTTTTAATTGTCTTTCAAAAACGCTTTCCAAAACTTACTTTAACCATGCTAATGACTCAGTTTCCTATGGTGCTTCATCTATGACCAAACACTGATGTACGTTTCAATACCCTCAAGGTCTGAAACTGTCATCATTAAAAGCTACCTGAGCCCATATACATCACGTGAACAACAATCCAATGGATTCATTCTCCTTACTTCTCTGTTTTACCCCTGCTTTAAAGTCCTATAAATTCACAAGAGCTCTTCACACAAACTCACATCTTCAAAGCTCTTCCATAGCTTTGTCTAAGATTCTGAGTTAGTGGCTCTCAATAGGATGATAAAGAAGCAAAGGAAAATAGCAGAAAGTATCTTGGAACATGTTGAGGCAAAGATCAAGTCATCTTGGATGATGTATGGAATGAAGAGTAAGGGAAAGGGTTCATCTGAAAACCCGTTTCTCTATACTTGGACCATGGTGATCTTGTTGCATCACAGGTGGACTGGAAGACCACTGGGAGATCCCAGAATAGTCAATCTTATGAAGAGAACTACTGACATAGTGGTTCTTGAAATTAAGGTGGTGACTGTTGGTCGAAATACAGTCTTAAACGATGCACCTCCACTGTTTCAGATGTCACAAGGAGAATGCGTGCGGCAAAGCACGGCTGGGATGAAGTCTGGGACTCTGAGGCAACTCCTGAAGCTCTTGCAGCGAAAGGAGTGGGGATAGCTTTGAAAGAGATGAAGTCTATAAGGCTATGCCTCAGCCTTGGAAGGAATCTCCGGAGGAAGCAATGGATGGATGCATTCTATTTTTGGAATGTAACCTCTTTTCCTTTTTGTGAAAACCTGCTTTTGTAAATATCAAATGTTTTGAGAAAATTTAAACTTGTGTATCTCTGTATAAGAAGTTGTTTTATATTTATTTAACAGTTGATCTTTATTGGTATCTGAAGAAAGATAACAAGCAATCTAAAACTTCTCTCTGTTTAATGGAAGATAAGTAGGGGGAGAAACCTCAGTTTTAAGAAGTAGATCTTTAAGTGTAACAAACTTAACATGAGAAATATATCTGTCAAAACGATACATTATTTAACATTTGGTATAGGATTACATTAACTTATAATATAAACCTTTTTAATTAATGACAAAAGGGGGGAGAAATATAAACTAACAAAATACTAAAAAGAATGTAACAAAAAGGGAAATATATAGGGAGGTTATAGGAAGAAGAAATAATAGCAAAATAGAAAATACAGTAAGAAAGAAGATAACAAACTAAGAGTTCTAATAATAAGTAAGAATAACAATAAGTCATAATAATAGGTATCTGAAATCTTAACAAGAAAATTTTAACAATCGTTTATCTAAAAATTCCGAAGTATTATATAACAATAGGTATCTGAAGAGTTCTAATAACAATAGGTATCTAAAATCTTGAAAAGAAAAACTTTAACAATCGGTTATCTAAAATATCTGAAATATTAACAATAAACTTGTAACAGTTGGTTAATAAAAGATTTAACAATTGGAATTGATTAATTAAAGACTTAATTGTTTCAGAAGATATCTAAAAGAATCAATGCCTGTCTCAGGGGGAGTAATATAGATAGGGGGAGTAATAAAATCTATTATCTTATTTTATTATCTCTCATTTCTTTTTATACCCATTTTGTCAGTAATATATAATTTATTTGTCATCATTAAAAAGGGGGAGATTGTGAAGTCTATAAATATGTTTAAGTAATTAAACATGATTATATGACATAACATCCTTTAGTTTTAATGATTAACAAATAAGATTATATAAAGAACAAATAAGATTATATATAAATAAGATTATATAAAGAACCAATTAGACTATATAAACAGGTTCTACTGAGAAAGGTATTTGTTTGTTAATTATGTTTCAGGATGAAATACTCTTTAGAAGAAGAAGAAGATTTTGTGAACAGAATCGGAATCAGAAGATCAGAATCAAAAGAACAAGAGTGCAGAATCTGAAGAAGAATAATCCTTAACAGAATTGAAGCAACTAAAGAATAGAAGTGAAGACTTGAAGACTGTCTGAAGAAGTGAAGACTTGAAGACTGTCTGAAGAAGTGAAGACCTGAAGACTATCTGGAGAACTGAAGGCAAAAGATATGAAGAAGTACAGGTTCAAATATACATCTGTCTGAAGAACAACAATGAACTGAAGAAACGAAGAAGAAGATACAAAGAAGAATGAAGCTACAATTCTATTATCATAAGGAAGAAGGCTTCTGAAGTTTCAACCAGTATGAAGAATTGAAGTTGTCTGAAGGACGCAACCCGTCTGAAGTATTGAAGCTGTCTGAAGCAACGAAGCTGTCTGAAGCAACGAAGCTGTCTGTAAGACTTGAGCTGTCTGAAGACATCAACCTGTCTTAAGTGTTGAAGCCGTCTGAAGAGCCAAGCTCGTCTGAAGACTCGAACCCGTCTGAAGACTGGAACCTGTCTGAAGACTGGAACCCGTCTGAAGTTTGGAAGCTGTCTGAAGCTTTAGTAATGACGTGGCATCTTTGCTGAAACCTTGCGTGAAGACTTTTCTGAGTCTCTGCTGCTAGTACGTTTTGGAACACATTTATGGCAACAATCACAGAGACCTTTCCCGGTGCATTTGAACTTCATACAGCACTGAGGAAATCTCTGCAACGCAGCATTCGCAGCAACAACAGTAGCAGCTTTACAGCAGCACCAACGTTGTACTATGTCAGAACTTTCAAGAAACGTGTCTCACAACGGATTAAAAGAAGACTATTTGCTATCTCTAAACGATAGCATCTCAACGGGATATTTCTTCATTTGTGCAATCAGAAACAAAGCAGAAGAAAAGCTCAGGAGACTAAGCAAAAGCAACAAGGAAGATGTTTGAATAAAATATATTCAATTCAACATCTTTATCTAAATCCCAAAAGAGGAATCTGCAAACAACGGCTATTGGTCAAGACATCACATTCAAAGAAGTAATGATGTCAGGAGCAAATGAAAAAGGAGTACATGCAGAATAAGCAAAAAAGGGCAAATTCAACGGATGCATACTCTCAAGAGAATCAGAGGAAATATGAAGAAAGCAGATGCAAGCTGGACAAAACAGAAGAATGCAAGCAGATGCAAGATAATGCAAGCTGGATAAAGCAGATAAAGCAGATGCAAGCAGATGCAAGCATATGCAAGATAATGCAAGCTGGAGCAAGCAGATGCAAGCTGGATAAAACAGATGCAAGAAAGCAGAAGAATTCAAGAGAGAGAATACACATAATCATCACATCTCTCAAAACAGAGCTCATCAACAGAAGTGTCAGAACGGGAGTATTCTGAACACTCAATATGCTTAAGGAGAAGCAACCGTTTGAGAAGCTATTACACAATGGCTATATGAGCCACATCATCAGAAGCTCAACGGTATTATGAATTATCTTCAACGGCTATATTCAAGAAGAACATATAAATAGCCTCAAGAAAGAAGTTGAAGATGTTGTTGCAGTGCACAACCAAGCTGGTTGGGTGGAAGATCAATCAGGTTATTGGAAACAACCATGCAGTTGCTGTTGCAACCAAACTTGATCAATCGGGATTGTTTTTCAAGAAGGTTCTTGAAATCAATCAGGATGAAAATTGTTAACTAGGCTGAGTGTCTTACAGTTAACAAGAGTTGACTCGAGCTAAAGTACATCATGAAAATGTCAACAACGATTGATCAGAGAGTGAATTCTCAATCGGGCTACTGATCAACTGGTCAGTTAGTTAGATTGTATAGTTGGTCTGTTGATCAAGTGAGTTGGTTGTCGGGAAGGCAATCATGCTGTACAAATGACTATCAAATCGGGTACGGTTTGAAGCTTTGAAGATACCTTGGTATTCCAATGATACGGGTGAGAATGTAGCCCATGGAAACCAATGGTTGGAGAATAAGGCTGGAGCTTTATTTCATATCTTAGTTAGCCTACTCTCAGAGGATGTATTCTTCATAGAAAAGACAGGGATTGTACTTAAATTCAAACACTTGTATCACTGTCTATCCTTGTATTTAGTTTGTAATGACTGTATCCTGAGTATGTACTCAGTAATCTCTATGTACAAGAAGAATCTGAGTTGAGAGGTTCTAGCGAACATCTAGCTTAGATTGAGTAGTAATACTCAACACTTTGTTAAGTGTCTGAGAGCCTGGAGAGGCTTGGTGGAAGAAAGAATACTCGTGGTAGAGCCCGGAGAGGCTTGATAGAAAAGAATACTTGTTGTGTTGGCCTGGAGAGGTTAACATGTGTATCTGTGGTTTCAGATAGTGGAACATATATGTGGCTGCAAGGGTCTGGGGGATTCGGAGTGGCACATATGTGCTGTTGTTATTGTGATTAAAAGCTAGTGGTGGTTTGCCACTAGGACTGGATGTAGCTCACGGGGTTTGTGGGTGAACCAGGATAAATTATGTGTCTAAGTCTTCTTTCCCTTATTCTCTTTACTTACAGTTTTCATATTTACGTTGGGGATTGAAAAGTACTTTTCATAATAATCTTAATACAACGATTTCAATAAAACAAGTTTTCATACAAACATAACGTTAAAACGTCTCTAGTGTAGGTTGAAGTATTATAGAAGAATATATTCAGAGGGATGTCTGAAATACCTGTCTGAAGTGAGCCCAACAGGAACTCAGTTCAGACACATGATATAGATGGTCTCTGATCATCTAAAGTATTTCAGAAACAGTTCTGAAGGTACTCTTAGTAATATTCTTCAGAAGACACTAAGAGAAGTTTGTTTAAAATCAAAACAATCTTAAGTGTAAGAGAAAGTTTTTAATCTAAATCTTTCATATATTCCGCATGTTCTTAAAATAACTCTGATCTTAAGATTGGTTTTGTACAATGATCACTTAGCGTGATTGTTTATTTTAAAGATTTCCAAAATTGTCTTAAAATGTCTAAAACACTATTCAACCCCCCTTCTAGTGTTGCCTGTGGTTCTAACAGTATTATCTCAGAAAATAGGGATTTTTGAATACCTTAACCAGTAGTCCTCCATTTGGTGCTTTATCCATAACATTTGAGAGCAACAACTTGCAACAGATACATATTCTGCTTCTGCAGTAGATAAAGCTATTGTAGGTTGCTTCTTACATGACCAAGATATTAGAGATTCTCCAAGAATTTGCCATCCACCACTTGTGCTTTTTCTGTCCAATCTATCCCCAACATAATTAGCATCACAATATCCTATTAGATCAAAGTTCGCACCTTTCTTGTACCAAAGACCAAAATCAGTAGTTCCAACAAGATATCTTAATATTCTTTTTACTGTAGATACATGAGATTCTTTTGGAGAAGATTGAAACCTAGCACAAAGTCCTATAGAGAACAAAATATCTGGCCTACTTGTTGTTAGATAAAGCGGTGATCCTATCATACCTCTATATTCCTTCTCTAAAACACATTTTCCATTTTCATCAAAGTCCAAGGTTGTAGAAGGATGCATAGGGGTTCCTGATGGCACCTGTGCTGGGCACCTGTCAGTGGAACTCTGGGCTGACAGCTGGAGCCTAGGATTAAGCATGGAGCTGATAGAATTGCTTGGAGTTGAACCAAGCATGAGTCATTCTCAACAAAGTCAACCCTTTGACCATTGACCTTGAAGTCAAAGTCAACATTTCAAGACTCAATTTAATTAGGAATTTAATTTTTAGGAATTAATAATGTAATTAGGAAATTAAGATGTAATTAGGACTTGGATGTAATTTCCCCCCTTTTCTCCTTAAGTTGGGTGCTAAATGTGGGGTTTATTGGCTTAAGACTTAGCTTAGCTATAAGCCTTGGGGTCAGGGTTCAAGACCCACTAGGATAGCTTTCCTATCATCTTTTATTTTTCCCCATCTATTTCCCCAAGTGGCCGCCCCCTCTCCTATATATAGGAGCCTTCACTCTTTGTAATTCACAACTCTTATGATATAGTAAAGGCATTATTCCCATTTTCTCCTCAAGTGTGAGTTGAGAGTAGGCTTGGTGGTTCTTGCTTAAACCATACTGAGACTTATCTAATTCTCCTGAATTAGTGGCGTCTGGCATAGGACTTATCTGCTGTGGGTGGATTCCTGCATCAGTGGTGTCCAATTCACCTCTTCCTCTTCCATTTTTTCTCTCATTTTCTCTCATTTTCTTGCGCATTATAGCTGCTGTTCCAGCCACTATAATTCGCAATTCAAGTGCATTTTATTGATTCTAACCGGTTGTTTTGCTCAATTCTAGATCCTGCAACTATCTCGCTATCAATTGGTATCAGAGCTTGTTGAATTTGAGCAAAACTGGAGCTACTTTGGGGCTGTTTGGGCGCGCCTACTGCACCTCTTTTGTGCAGAATTTTCATCATTTTAGTGTAATTCCATCTCTCTTTTTCAATTGTAATTGGACTTGGACTGTTTCCCGGGCCCGAGGTGCCTTTCTGCTGCTATCAGCACTTGTCTGTCTTGATTGATTTGCTTGAATTCTTGCTAGTATGGGGCTGTTTTTGGGCCGCTAATCCCACCCCTTAGGTGTTTGATGAAATGCCTCTTTAATTGCTCATACTTGTTCTTGAGTGATTCTTGCAAATTAATTGATATAACTGCTTGTTTGTTGGTGAAGTGTGGTAAGAGGAGGCATTGTTGTCTTCATTTTTCCAAAGATCGTTCACCTACATTTTCTCCCCTTCACCATTAATTGTTCATCCCCCATATTCATCTCTTTACTTTTCGCTTTTAATTTTCCGCCATTTAATTTCCGCTTCTCCCCATCCTTCTAATTTCTGCTCTCCCCTTTATATTCTGCCATTTACATTTATGTCCTCCCCATCCTTTTACTTTCTGCTTCCCCCCTTTACTTTCAGTCATTTATTTTCAGTCATCTGCATCCTTTTACTTTCTGCCATCCCCTTCTATTTTCTGCCATTTACATTTTTGTCCTCCCCATTCTTTTAATTTCAGTTTCCCCCTTTTATTTTCATGCCATTTATTTTGCGCAATTTTCCTTCTTTATTTTTTTTTGCCAATTTATGCGCATTGTTCTGGTATTGTGTTGTTCAATTTTCTACTCCTGTTATGTCTGTCTGTTTGGCATTCTGATTGCAAATTTGGATTGACTGTTATCTCTACCTTGGACTTTCTCTGTTTGATTGTGCAAAACGCTCACCTATAGGCTCTTTTTTGGTTCATAGTATTGGAAGAAGATCAACAAATTCTAATTGTTGATTTTCCTTCAAATTTTAATTCCAATCTTAAAATTGAACCAAGCGCGTTTCTGTGACCCTACCGCTTTTGTATAATTAACAAGAAAGTGCTAAGCAATTTTTTGCCCATATTTGAAATTAGGTTTCCATTACATTTTCACAGTTTTTAGATTTCAGTTTATTCATTATTTTTGCTTTTCTGATACCATTTGGACCAGTTTACTGTCAAAAAATTTCAAAAAAATTACAGTAGTTACAGTTTATTTTCTTTTCATTGTGTACAAATTTCTGTAATTTTCTGTTGGGGAAAAAGACAAAAAAAGAAAGAAAAAGGCAAGAAAAATACAAAATGTACGTACGTGCCAAAAATACAAAAAATGTGTAAAAAGCAAAAAAGGGTGCAAAGTCAACTACAAGGAGAAAAAGTCAAAAAGACACCCAAAAGTAAAAAAATCAAAAAAATTTAGAAAAAATAGAAAAACCAAAAACAAAGAGATATCCCAACAATACAATAACAATTTTACTGTAATTTTCTTTTTTCATTTCCCTGTATACCGTAATTGAATTGTATTTGCTGTTTTTCTAAAACAACAAAAATTTGGCAACTCTTTTCAAAAATAACAAAAAACAATTCTCTTTGCAATTTCTTTTCATCTTGTCTTGTTTGCTTTTCACTCTTGTGTACAAGCGTTTTTGAGTGCTTGCTTTTCTTGTTTGTCATATTAATTCCTTGTTTTGTCTTAGGATTTTTCTAATATTCTTTCAGTAGGTATTTTCTTTGTTAGTGCGCTTCTATTTGGGAAGGGTTAAGACTTAGTCTCACCGTTGGTCTTTGCAAGATCTAACCAACCTCAACCGAGTAGAAGAGGCAAGAGAGTCTCATTATAGAAAAAACCTAAAAAGAGTGACATACATGAGTGTTGCATTCCATTGAGTGTAAACACTTAGTGAGTGGAAAGGTCCAAATTCTTAAAAATCAAAAACTTAAAAACAATGGGTAGTAGGAACTCACCACCTCCTTCGCCTAGAACTTTGAGGTATAGGGCCGAGTTGCAACATGCAATTCAAGATATGGCCAGAATGATGAGGCATGAGATTAGTGAACTTAGGAAAGAGCTAAGTGGGAATAGGAGGGAGAGAAGACACTCTTCTCGTGAAGGAGGAAGTGAGAGTAGATGTAGCATAGTGAGGAGTGAAGATAGGTACCATGCTAAGAGTAGTGAGGGAGAGAGACACTCTAGCCATACCTATAGGAGAAGGGAAAGGGAAAGAAAACATAGGAGGCCTAGGAGGCGTGAGGAACCTAGAGGGTTTAGAGAAGACTACTATGAGGAATCACCTAGAAGGGAAAGAGAGGAGTATTATGAAGAAAACCCTAGGAGGCATAGGAGAGAGCATAGGAGAGAAGAAGAGCCTAGGAGGGAACAAGGGTTCAAGGGGGTAAAAATAGAAGTCCCAACCTTTAATGGAAGAAATGATGTAGAACAATACCTAGAGTGGGAACTTAAAATTGAACAAATCTTTAGTTGCCATAGGTATAGGGAAGAAGAAAAGGTTAAGATTACCTCTCTTGAATTTAAAAATTATGCCTTAGTTTGGTGGCATCAGCTTCAAGCTGATAGAAGAAGGTGCAATGCTCCTTTGGTTTCCTTTTGGGAGGAAATGAAGTCCATCATGAGAAAGAGGTTCATACCTCAACATTACACTAGGGAGTTACACCTTAAACTCCAAACTCTTAAGCAAGGTCCTAAGAGTGTAGATGAATACTTTAAGGAAATGGAACTTGCTTTAATAAGGGCCAACATAGTTGAGGATAGTGAAGCAACTATGGCTAGGTTTATCAATGGACTTAATTTCGACATAAGGGACATAATGGAGTTGCATCCTTATGTTGAAATGGAGGACTTGGTACACCAAGCCATTAAAATTGAAACTCAGCTAAAAAGAAAGGGTAGCTATAAAAGAGGTAACACTAGTTATACAACTAGGATAAAAGAAACCCTAAAGAAAGATGAGGGAAAGAGCCAAGAGAAGGAAGAACCTAAGGGTTCTAGGGTTACCTCTAACCTCACTCCTTCTACTAAAACAAAAGAGGATCCCTCTACTTCCACAAGAAACATCAAATGTTTCAAGTGTGATGGAAAGGGACACATAACTTCAAAATGCCCAAATAGGAGGGCGATGTTGGTTAAGGAAAAAGGAGAGTACACTAGTGCAAGTGAAAATGAACAAAGTGAAGATGAGGAAAAGGAAACTAGTGAAGAAGAAAATGAAATTAAGAAAGATGTATATAAGGCCGGAGGAAAACTATGCATGGTTAGAAGGTCCTTCGGAAATCAAATAATTAGAGAAGATGAACAAAGGCAAACTATCTTCCTCACTAGATGCATGGTAGAGGGACGCATTTGTTCTCTAATTGTTGATAGTGGAAGTTGCACTAACATTTCAAGTGCAAGGATGGTAGAAAAACTTGGTTTATCTACCACTCCCCACCCCAGACCATACAAGTTATCTTGGATATGTGATGATGGGGAAAGGGAAGTAAATAAGCAAACTCTCATCTTTATTTCCATAGGAGATTATGATGATAATGTTCTTTGTGATGTTGTACCTATGGATGCCATACATATTTTATTGGGTAGACCTTGGCAATTTGATAAGAGGACCATTCATGATGGATACTCAAATCAAATATCTTTTAAACAAGATGGAGCTAAAATCACTTTAATGCCAATGTCAATTCAAGAAATATGTGAGGATCAAGCTCATATGAAGAGAGAAATTGAACTTGAGAAAATCAAAAAATTAAAGATAGAAGGTGAGGATAAAAGAAAAAGGAAGGAAGAAACATCAAGGGTAATGATAGAAAAGAAAACCAAAGAAAACAAAAAAAATAAAAGGGAAGCAATGTTATTACTTCATCAATTTAAAACTGCTGACCTTAATTATTTTGAAGGAGATCAAGAAAGGGAGCTGCTGATCAAGGAAGGAGGAAGTAGCAACACTACAAGGGAGTTTCCTCCACCTTTTTCTCCTATTTCTTCTTCTTCTTCTTCTTCCTCTTCTCTTCTTTCTTCTACCACTCTTTCCTCTCCCAAAACTCCCTACATGATTCCCAAGTACTATTGTTATGAACATTAGAGAATGAATGCTTGGGAATAATGAGTCTTCTTTTTGTTGGCTAAGGTTGCGCAAGGATGTCCATGGTTGAAGACCTAGCAAGGACTTACAAGTCCTAAAGGGAAGTCTCCACCTTCTCTCTTCTTATCATCCATTCCTTTTTATTCTCTTCTACCTCTTATACTTTTCTAAATTTCAGATTTGAGGACAAATGCTTTTCAAGGGGGAGGGAATGATGGCACCTGTGATGGGCACCTGTTAGTGGAACTCTGGGCTGACAGCTGGAGGCTAGGATTAAGCATGGAGCTGCTAGAATTGTTTGGAGCTGAACCAAGCATGAGTTATCCTCAACAAAGTCAACCCTTTGATCATTGACCTTGAAGTCAAAGTCAACATTTCAAGACTCAATTTAATTAGGAATTTAATTTTTAGGAATTAATAATGTAATTAGGAAATTAAGATGTAATTAGGACTTGGATGTAATTTCCCCCCTTTTCTCCTTAAGTTGGGCGCTAAATGTGGGGTTTATTGGCTTAAGACTTAGCTTAGCTATAAGCCTTGGGGTCATGGGTTCAAGACCCACTAGGATAGCTTTCCTATCATATTTTATTTTTCCCCATTTATTTCCCCAAGTGACCGCCCCCTCTCCTATATATAGGAGCTTTCACTCTTTGTAATTCACAACTCTTATGATATAGTAAAGGCATTATGCCCATTTTCTCCTCAAGTGTGAGTTGAGAGTAGGCTTGGTGGTTCTTGCTTAAACCATACTGAGACTTATCTAATTCTCTTGAATTAGTGGAGTCTGGCATAGGATATATCTGCTGTGGGTGGATTCCTGCATCAGTGGTGTCCAATTCATCTCTTCCTCTTCCACTTTTTCTTTCATTTTCTCTCATTTTCTTGCGCATTATAGTTGTTGTTCCAGCCACTATAATTCGCAATTCAAGTGCATTTTATTGATTCTAACCGGTTGTTTTGCTCAATTCTAGATCCTGCAACTATCCGTCTATCAGTTCCCATGGACTTTGATCCTTCCATTTTGTATTTTCTGATAAGATCCTTAATATACTTCTCTTGATAAATAAAAATTCCATTATATTCTTGTTTTATCTATAATCCCAGAAAGAATTTTAATTCACCCATAAGGCGCATTTCAAATTCCCCTTTCATTAATTCAGAAAATTCTCCGCACATCTTTAAGTTTGTGGATCCAAAAATGATGTCATCTACATAAATCTGTACAATTAACAAATCCTTTTTCAAGTTTCTTCTAAACAAGGTAGTATCAATGTTACCTCTTGAAAAACCATTATTAAGAAGAAAGCTACTTAGTCTTTCATACCAAGCCCTATGAGCTTGCTTCAAGCCATATAAGGCTTTAGTGAGTTTAAAAACATGGTTTGGATGTTTTTCATTTTCAAAACCAGGAGGTTGGTGTACAAACACTTCCTCATTTATGTAACCATTTAAAAATGCACTTTTAACATCCATTTGATATAGTTTAAAGTTTTTGTATGCAACAAATGCAAGAAGAATTCTAATAGCTTCTAATCTAGCTACAGGTGCAAATGTTTCATCAAAATCAACACCTTCTTGTTGGTTATAGCCTTGGGCTACTAACCTTTCTTTGTTTCTGATCACATTACCTTCTTCATCCATTTTATATCTAAAAACCCATTTTGTACCAATGATGAAGTGATCTTTTGGAGAAGGAAACCAGTGTCCAAACTTTGTTTTTCTCACATTGTTCCAATTCTTCTTTCATTGCTTCTACCCAAGAGTCATCTTCTAGGGCTTCATTCACATTCTTTGGTTCAATTTGAGAAAAAAAATGTTGAGCTATTTTCATTGTTTCTTAGTTGGGATCTGGTTTTTACTCCTTCTGCAGTATTTCCAATTATTTTCTCATGTGGGTGACTGGTAATCAATTTCCAGCTTTTAGGAAGACTTTCTTTTGGATCACAGGTATCTTCTGCAGAACCTTCTACTGAATTTCTTTGTTTTGTTGTATCTTCTGGAGAGCTTTTACTGTCAGAAGATTTCTTCTGCAGTTGTTCATTCTCATCATCTGATTCTCTTCTATGTTTTTCTTGACAAGAAGGATTAGTATCTTTGAAAACAACATGCATGCTTTCTTCTATGGTTTGATTCTTTATGTTATAGATTCTATATGCTTTTGATGTGGTAGAGTATCCAAGAAAAATACCTTTTTTCAGATTTTGCATCAAATTTTTCAAGATTTTCTTTGTTGTTTAAAATGTAACAATCACATCCAAAAACATTAAAGTATGCAATGTTGGGTTTTCTTCCTTTCCATAACTCATATGGAGTTTTGTTCAGAATGCTTCTGATAGTGACCCTGTTAAGTATATAGCATGCAGTAGATACAACTTCAGCCCAAAAATATTTTTGAATTCCACTATCACTTAACATGGTCCTAGCCATTTCTTGGAGGGTTCTATTTTTCCTTTCTACAACTCCATTTTGTTGTGGAGTCCTAGGACAAGAAAAATTGTGTGAAATTCCATTTTCATCAAAGAAATTCTTAAAAGAGTGATTTTCAAATTCCCCTCCATGATCACTTCTTACAGAAGCTATCTTTTGACTACTCTCATTTTGTATCTTCTTGGAGAAGATCTTGAAGGTATCAAAAGATTCATTCTTAGTTGTGAGAAATAAAACCCATGTGAATCTAGAGAAATCATATACTATTACAAGGCCATACTTCTTTCCCCCTAAACTAGGTGTTTGAGTAGGACCAAACAGATCAATATGTAATAGTTCCAAAATTCTTTTGGTGGTGATTATATTTTTGGGATGAAAACTTGATTTGATATGTTTTCCTCTAACACATGCATCACATATTTTATCCTTTTCAAATTTGATTTTTGGTAGATCTTTGACTAGTTCTAACTTTGATAGTTTTGAAATGCTTTTCATATTTAGGTGACCTACTTTCCTATGCCAAGCCCATTTATCATTTTCAAATGAAGCAAAACATGTATGATCAGATAATTCTTCTAAGCATATGCTATATAAATTTTTGCTTCTAACCCCAGAGAATAGAACCTTCTTAGTAGATGCTTCTCTAATTTCACAAAATGTTGGTTGGAACATAACTTCATAGCCACTGTCACAGAGTTGACTTATGCTAAGAAGATTATGTTTTAACCCTTTCACATAATACACATTACAAATTTGGGTAGAATTGTTCATACCTATCTTTCCAATACCTTTGATATGTGCCTTGTTGTTGTCTCCAAAGGTAACTGTTCCACCTTCCATCCTGTGTATTTGGATGAATTCGTTTTTGTCCCAGTCATATGTCTTGAGCATCCACTGTCCAAGAACCATTGCTCTTTCTTCTTGGGTGGTCTTGTTTGTTCCTACATCAGAAGATAGAAGAGATTTAGGTACCCAAATCTTCTTGGGTCCTGGGTGGTTAGTTACCTTCCTTCTGAAGCTCCTTTTTCTTTTGTAACAATTGTGGAAGCTGTGTCCAGATCTGTTACACCAAGAACATTTGGGAGGTTGCCTTTTGGCAGGGATAAAAATAGTTTTGTGAAATTTTGTAAATGAATCTTGATTAAAGCCTAATCCACTTTTATCAGAGTATTCTCTGCCATTTCCAATTAATTTATTTAGGTTATGTATACTATTAACAAACTTACTTAAATCAGTTTGTAGTTCATCAATTTTCTTCTACAGAAGATGGTTTTCTTTTTGCAGTGATGCAGTTTTTGTATCTTCTGCAGAGTTGTTTTTGATTAGTTTTATTTGTTCTGATGATTTAACATGAGATTGTTGAAGACATTGATTAGTTTTGATTAGCCTATTGTTATCTTCTTTTAGTTTTTCATTTTCTTCTTTAGTCTTAATGAGTTGTTCTTTAAGAAGTGCACATTTTTGGGCTAGTGTGTGGGAGTCAGATAATAGATTTTCAAATGCATCTTCTAGTTCTCTATATGCAGTGGGATTGTATGTAATTACCTCATTATCTTCATCATCACTTCCAGCCATGAGACACAGGTTTGTTGTTTCTTCTCCAGAATCTTCTTCTGAGGAACTGTCTGAATCATCCCACGTTTCCATCATTGCCTTTTTCTTCTGAAAGTTTTTTGAGTCTCTCTTTAGCTGAGGACATTCTGATTTAAAATGTCCTGGCTTGTTGCATTCAAAGCAGATAATTTGTGCTTTGGATTTATTAGCCTTTTGTCCTTCCTTCTTGAAGTTGAAGGCCCTTTTTCTTCTGCCCTTTCTTCTAATCAGTCTCTAGATTCTTTTTGAGATAAATGCAAGCTCATAATCTTTTTCAGATGATGTCTCATCATCTTCAGAAGCATCCACCTCTGTTGAAGTTAGACTGTTTCTTCTGGAGGTACTTGCTTTTAGGGCAATGGATTTCCCTCTTCTTGGTAATTCATCCATGAGTTCTTGCTCATGAACTTTTAATGAACCAAGTAATTCATCTAGCTTTAGGACAATAAGGTCTTTAGCTTCTTGGATTGCTGTTACCTTAGGTCTCCATATTTTTGGAAGACTTCTAAGGATTTTTCTAACTTGTTCTTGGTTTGAGTAGCCTTTTCCAAGAGATTTTAAGTCATTTATGATGACAGTGAATTTACTAAACATTTCATCAATAGATTCATGTTTAGCCATGCTAAACATTTCATATTGATGAATAAGATGTTGATTTTTGATTCTTTAACTTGATCAGTTCCTTTATGGGCAATTTTGAGTGTATCCCATATCTCTTTTGCTATTGAGCATCCAACAACCTTGTCATACTCTCCTCTGCTTAATGCACAGAGAAGGAAAAATTTGACTTTGGAATTTAGAAGATATTTCTGCTTATCTTCTGAGGTCCAATCTTCTCTTGCTTTAGGTTGAGGAGCTTCTTCTTGTACTTCAGATTCTCCTTCTTTAGGCTGTATTGAATTCTTGTTCTTCTGACCATTGGAATGAAATTTCCTTTTTCAATGATATCCCAAAGATCAATGTCTTGGGATTCTAGAAATAGTTTCATTCTATCCTTCCAGTAGTAATAGTCTTTTCCATCAAATGTTGGTGGCTTGTTTGTGGAGGAGCCTTCTGGGATGAACATTGCAGCTCCATGATTAGCCATTTCCCTTGATCTTTTCCTCTCTTACTGTTAAGTAAGTTCAACCCTAGAGGCAAGCTCTGGTACCAATTGAAGTAGAAGCTTCAATCACAAGAAGGGGGTTGAATTGTCATCGAATAAAATTTTCTGCAATTTGTTTCAATACTTTTTCTGCTCAAGAGTGATCTTGGCTTAGTATTAAAAATGGTCTTCCAGAAGGTAGATGTTAGTTCAAATTAATTGTGTAGAAGAAACAGATTCTTTTAGTTATAAACTTAGGTATTAATCTTGTTAGAATGATTTCAAGCACATGCAGTAAATAATAGAGAGAAGGGTAAAGAAGATGGCACACAAGAATTTTATACTGGTTCACCTCTTCCAACCTGAGGCTACGTCCAGTCCATACACCTGTAGGATTTTCTCACTCTAAAATCAGATTACAAATTTCCTGGCTAACCTTACCACTAGTATTCTTTCACCAGCCTCTTCAGGCTAATCTTAACCTTACTCACACAGTTTTCAAACTAGAAACTTACTGCAGAACCTTCTGCAGAAGATCTAGTAACCCAGAATACTGCAAGTACCTTCTGCAGATCCTGTTGAATGGGTGAGATCACTAAATCTCAGCAGACCTCACTATAAACTCTTTCCTTACTAGTCACAAGAGGAATATTCACCTGCAAATTCCTTTTGGTACTTTACAATATGAATGTGAAAGAATAAAGAAAATGCAAGGCTCAAAGTAATACAATCTTAGCACAATAGAAGCAAGATGATGAGCCAAATCTCTCTCCAAGACTTTTCGGACCTGATACTCAAGAAGGAGAAGAGAGAGAAATTCTCCAGAAGGTGTGAGATGTAATTTCAACAAGTCTAGTACTTCTTCTGGAATGAGGTGTCTTCAAAATGAGGGAGAGGTCTCCTTTTATAGAAAGAAAAGAGAACTAGCCGTTGGACACAGGTTTGAACACCCAGCTGTGCCTTTGGGTCTGTCACTTTCATGCTGCAGCAATCACAGCTTTGCACAGTTGTCATGTTTGACCAGTCACATCTTCTGGAGGATGCATCTTCTGCAGAATTGTTTTTCTTGTTTCTTTTGCAGATATTTCATCTGGGAACATCCCTCAATATTTTTCTGACTTAGTATGAATTATTTTAAATATTTTTGGCCCAAGCATTGTCTTCAGGATGATAAAAATAGATGTTACTGAGTTTTGTATCTACTTCAGACAATCTGCCACTGTTTCTTCTTTTGTTGACACAAGGAGCTTGTGAATGCTGTTGCTGTTTCTTCTTTGAATACTTAACTTGATTGATATAAAATATTTTATATGTAGGTTCTTCAGTTGTAATCTCAGAAAGTGAAAAATCACTTTGTTTCATGTATTCTGCTTCTTCTGCAGAAAGTATGTCATCATGTTTTTCTGCAGAATTATCTTCTACCTTCTGGAGATGATCTTCAAGCTTTGTGAAGTTCTTTTAGTTCTTTATTACATCTTGATCCTTGGAAACCTTGGGAATACTTCTTTTTCTTCTTTGAAAATGAATCTTCCTTTTAAAGTAGTTTTGTTATGATTTCTTCTTTAGAAGGTGTTGTTTTCATCTTCTGAAGACCTTGTTAAGTTGTGAATGACTTTCTTATGATTTTATCAAAAAATTTTATGCTTCCATTCACAGATTTGTCATTCTTAACAAATTTGAAGCCATTCTTCCTAAGTAAGTAGAACTTGTTTCTTTCTTCTGGAGCTGAAATGTATCTTCTGCAGAGACTTGTCTATATCTTCTTGACATACAGTTAAGCTTAATGATTAGTCCTTTAATACTCAGAATTATCTCAAGTAAGCTTTGATTGGTTATCATAATTAAAACCACTTAAGGGGATTCTTGAACCTTGCACGTTTCGCATCGTAGCGACGACCAGACGGTCAGACTGTCGCTACAATAAAAAAGCTAATAATTTTTTTTTCTGAAAATTAAAAAATAAATTGGTCGTCGCTACGTTTTTAATTAAAAATTAAAACTGGCGCATCAGAGAAATTTTTTAACTTAATGACGGTCAGACCGTCGCTAAGTTTAAAAGTTACGCGCACAAAACACTTTCCCCCATCTTCTTCTTCCTCCTTCCTCCTCCTCCTCTCTGTCCTCTCCTCTCCTCCTCCGGCCACCTCCTCTTTCTCTCCCCCCTCTCGTTCATTTTCAAATCCTCACCAATTAAACACTTTCCCTCTTTCATAAGTTCATTTTGAACCGATCAGAATCTCCGATAGTTGCCCCTTGGTTCCTCTGTCCTTTCTCCCTCTTCCTCCTCCGCCGTCCACCACCTCCGCCGTACACCACCACTTCCGCCGTCCACCCCTTACTTATTAATTATTAATTATTGTATCCTAATTTAATTTAGGTATGTTATTTAATTTATTTAATTGGTATTAGTTTGTATTTTTTGGTGTAAACCATATGTATCCCCTATTACCAGGGGAAATCCTATTCAGGGCTTAGTCACAGTTAAGGCTCCTCACCTCTCCCGAAGAATGTGTTTAGTGAGGATCGAACCCGAGAGCTCTTCCCACAAACTCAGCCTGCGTTGCCAACTGATCCACAACTCTTTGGTATTTGTATTTGTATGCTATTTAATTTAAATTTATTAAAATTAGGATATTATGTAGTTATTTATTTACTTTATAGGTATGTTTTTTAATATTTAATTTATATCTTATTAAAATTAGGTAAATATGCCTCGTATGCGTGGGAGAGGTGGACAGAAGCTCCCACCTATTAGAGGAAGGTCCATCCCTCCGAGCGAGCTTGTTGCACATGCAGTTCGCTTACGTCGGGATATGACCAACCTCCCTCTCCCTGGGCAGCTGCCAGAGCAGCCTTCTTCCTCCGCCCTGCACCGCATGTGGTGCCCACCCCTCAGAGGTTGCCCAACCTACTCCATAAGCTGGAGCCTTCATGGAGCAGATGAGGTTCATCCCTACTCTGGGATATCAAGAGGTTGCCCCCAAGGAGCAGGATGACCCGTCGCATATTTCTGATTCGTAGGGTGATGACCCCCCGGCTGACATTGATGAAGAGGATGACCCCGAGTCTGATGTACAACAGTCTTCGCACCGGGGTGCCATCTCTAGTGCCGATCATGAGCGGGACTGTCACGGTAGGGTTATCATCTGACCTTATGGTAGAGGGTGAGTTTCTACAATTTTTTATTTCTTTAATATTTTGAATTTTTATAAGTTGCAGTGCTAACATTGAATTTCTTTATTTTGTAGTTGGGTGCCTAACAACCTCCCCATCGCGACCATTGGTCATACGATCCGATCACAATTCCGGGGTCCTCAATATTTATGGGAGGTCACCCCGAGGAATGTAAGGGACAAGTGGTGGGAGAATTTTACGGTAAAATATTTTCATTTTACATTATTTTTTTAACTTGTTATGACATTGTCAAATGACTTTTTTAACATATACAATTAAGATCATAAGTGCCAAAATTCCATATGGAAATTCACTCAAAATTGGAACTTATCAGTTAGATCACATATTTGTGCCTTTGATTATTTAACCTAAATGTTTTTCTTTTATCATTTCAATAAACTGGTGATGCAATTGAGCCTGACTCTCCTTTGGGTACAAGAGGATCATTTGGTGCCAACAAAATTTAGTGTGTTTCAAATTTTTTAGGATGAAACTACATTTAGTCTATTATGGATTTTAAGTAATTATGGATTTTAAGTTATAATTACATTTTGGTTTGAACTAGGTTTATGTTAGAATGGTTATTTTAATAATGAAATGTTTTATACATCATGCACTTTGGTAAAAGCTTGTCATATATTTAGCCATAAAGTAAGTATTTGAAGAAAGTTTACAAATATATATTGTTGAGACAAAAATAAATGCACCTCAAATGGTGAGACATACATTTTCACGTACAAGGGTTTCTAATTACTAACAAATTATTGTAATTAGGAGGGATATAAACCTCTATAAAATAAATAATGCAAACAACTGAGGTTTAAAACCTTTATAATATAATTGTTACAAATAGAGGAGGGTAGTAAACTAGTAATCCCCACAAAATAACCACGAAAATAAGGGAGACCTCCACAAAATAACCGTTAGCAATATAAGAGGTTAAAACCCTCGACAAAAAACTACCATAATATAAATAAGATATCAATAGTCGTTTAAAACCTCCACAAAATGTGTGTGTGACGAACATATTTGCGGAGGTTTAGAAAATCCTCACAGATTAATTTGGAGAGGGTAAAACTCTCCTTCCCATAAATCGAGTTAAAAACCTCTTGCAGAATAACTTTTTTCTTATAGTGTTTGATGATACATTTTGAAAATAACTCTCGAACATAAAAAAGGAAAAGAAAATAAAGGAAAATAAAATAATACTAATTGTTATTGTTTAAATTATTTCAAATATAATAAATTCAAAATGACCAAATTTATTTAAAATAATATTACCTCTGGTCTTATATATAAGAAACATTGGACTAAAATCATCAAGATCAAGGAAATGCATTGGAATATATTAGTGGTAATTAGTAGTGCCATGAATTTAATTTTTTCTCAAAAATACCCTCAGTATTAAATGAGTAAATGAGTGAACACATTTTTAACTACTCATAAAAAATTAAGGACATATAAGGTACTACCTCCGGTTCTATTTATAATAAATAAAAAGGTGTTTTTGCTTGGTCCTAAATATAAAAACCATAGTACTATCTTGAATTGTATTAATTATAAAGTTACATTTATACCCTTAATTTATTGTCCACTACTCACCTATTTTTCATGATAGTGGATGTACTACGTTATTTTCAATGACTAACTATTAGAGCAGGGATAATTTTATCACTATTTTAATTATTTATTATTAAGGATATTTCTGGAATAAGATATAAGATTATGGTATTATTAATTACTATTAACCGGTTCCAAAGCATTTCCTTAGTCTTGAAGATTTAGTCATATGTTTCTTATATATAAGACTGGGGGTAGTATTTAATTAGCAATTAATGCAACTAAAAATAGTACTATGTTTCTTATATATAGGACCAAAAAAAAATTTTCATTTTCATTTCTTATATATAAGACCAGAGGTAGTAGTGCGATAACATGTAGCTAAAAATAAAATAAAAGTTTGAGCAACACACCACACCCATGTACTAGTAGTGATTAGTGGATAAATATCTGAATACATAAAGGAGAAATGATAACTTTTTTGTCTCATGACAATTGTTATTGGAATAAAATCTAAATAAAAATCGATTATCATCAGAAAAATATATGTGATGATAATAACTGATCGATCTTGGCCACTTCTAATCAAATCAGCAGAAAAATATATCAATGTGGGATCCATACTTTTTTTTAATAACATACTGATCTCCCCCCTACTTCTTCTATTGGCTACCAAACAGAAGAAGATGGTGATTTTTCTTTCATCTCTCTTTTTTATCTCCACTTCTTAGCAATCTCATGCCAATTAAATATAGCGTTAGTGTAGTGTAAATGATTTCTTTCTTAGCATTAGCAGCATAGACGGTCTAGGAACAATTGAAGAAACTGCATGTATTTGATTGTCTGAAAAATGAAAAAAATAATAAAATTCTACGGAAAATAAAATTGTTACTATGTAAAAAAATTGACTTGAACAACAAGACGGAGTACACAACCGTACTTATCTTTCTATGTTGACTATTGTAATACATTTTCGTAGTATATTACTATGTACCGTATTTTTAACTTGCAGCAAGTCTTAGCTAGGGCCCGTATGATTTTTACTACTTTTTAGTCTTTTTAGTGTGAATCAACGGTATTATCTAACCGATAGACAGAAACTAATAATAATAATAATAATAATAATAATAATAATAATAATAATAATAATAATAATAATAATAATAATAATTTACAGCAATAATAATCAATTATTCTGAAATTTATTTTAAATATGTTGATTTAATGTGTTTCATATATGGTGTAATATTTATTTTCAGCCATTATCAAAATCAATTTTATCTAAGTATAAATCAAAACAATACTTAATAGATTAGTAATTTTTGTTAAATTTCTCATCTCTTCTCCTTGCCCCACAAAATAAAGATTACGAGGTGTAATTTTTTTTCTCCATTTTTTATAGATAGGTAAAGCAAGTGTCAAATACTATAATGTGACAGCTATTTAAATAAGGCCGACCCACTTAGAAGAAAAAGTTGGATATATTATCACTAAAGTCAGCAGCAAATTAGAAACGATCGCGAAGGAAGTTGATGGCATGGATTGGAGTGTTCCCACCCATTCCATGATAACGTGTATGTGTAAATTCCCTCATTCCGTGTCTTTGCCATTTTTCGCTATCCATTTATTTCTATTTCCCCTCCCCCATTTTCCACGCTTTTTCTGTAGCTAGAGCCAAAGCGAATATCAATGACACTTTCTTTGCATTGGGCGGTTTAGAAAGTACTCTTTAATTATGAATTAAGGTTCAAAACTTTTTTTTTTCGCTGCTTATAACATAATATTCTTGATCGGTACAGATTTCTATTTTATGTTATCTCGCATTAGAAGCTAGAGTTGGGGTTGTTTCATATAAATTGTTCATTAATACGCATTAGAAGATAGAGATGCGCATGGTCTTGTGAATTAACCAGCAATAACGTAAACATCCAAGGAGATAGGAAATGAGGAAAAAATGATAAATATAATAAGTGATGCACGTGAAATAATTAATAAGAAAAAAGAGAAGGGGTGTTGTTTTACAAATTTAGGAGATCATTTCCATTGGTCAATGATTGAGTTGAATCCTTCCTTGACATCAACAGGTTAGGGTACCTGCAATGACATTTCAACGATCAAGTTAAAATTAAATTCAACAGTTTTTGGTTATTTCTTAGAAAGATCAAATGTACCTGCTTAGGGGCTTGCATGAGGGTATTTATAGTGATCGTAGAAGCTTCTCCTCACGTGGGGTAGGTGAATGATGACCTCATCTCCTTTGGGAATGTGCTACCACCTGCCTTTGCACAAATGGAGAGGATTTTTTTATTACTTAATATTATGACACGTTAATAGACAACCGTCCCACTACGCCAATTTTAGGATATAAGAACATTGACTTTAGGGCGCTCCCGTGTTGGTTAGCGCCTAAAATGACCGTTTTAAAAGCAGAGCACTTAAAATTTGGGCGGAAGCGCCCTTACAGGTAAAATTTAGGGCGCTCCATCTGCGCGCCCTTGTTATTAATGTTAGATTTTTTTTTTAAATTACACTTGAGGGCGCTCCGGGGAGCGCCCTCCATTATATTTTTTTTAATTTTAAAGGGTGCTCCCTGGGAGCGACCTCGTTCCCACAATGATTTTTTTTAATTCTCTGAAAAAGAGGGCGCTCCAAGGAGCACCCTCCTTTATTTTTTTAATTTTTTTAGGGCGCCCACAGGGAGCGCCCTCCTTTGGAACATAAAAAAAGAAATTCAGTTTTCTCTTCACAGATAGCTCATCTCTTTCTCTCTAAAAAAACCCTCACGTTCTCCATCTCTCTCTGCCCGTGAGCTCTCTAGCTTCTCCTCCCAGTCGCTGCCCATGTCGCAACCTCTTTTCTAGCTGTGGCGTCTCCTCTCTTCCCAGTCGCGCGTCCTCGCTACGTCTCCCTCCGTTGGTCCTCACCGTTCGCGTCCACGCCGCGAGCACAGTCGTCCATGCCGCCCACAGCCGCGCAAGAGCAAAAGTTGTCCAGTCGTCCCCAGTCATCCCCTCCGTCAATGTCGCGAGTGATAAGTGAAAAATATATGATAAATTAGAGTACTTTTTAGTGCACTTATCAAGGGTAAAGTGGTATTTTATGCCCCAAATTAATCCTTTTTTATTAATAATTGGATAAATTGTATTTATTAATCTTGAATTTGAATTTGATGCTATTTTAATATAAATTTGGCTGATTTTTGCAGATTATGGCAAAGATTTGATATGGAGAGAAGATAACATTAAATCGGGGAGATATTTGCAAGATTTGAAGTTTAATTGAGGACAATTAATGAAGATTTGAAGTTCAATTGAGACCAATTAATGAAGATATCAGCTGCCAATTAAACAAGGATTCTACAGACAACCTTCCCATTTAAATTCAATTAAGATGCTCAATAAATGCAAGATTTCATCAAGAAAAAGGGAAACAAGGAAAGACAATCAACCAAAACCAGTCTCGGGAAGAAATCAAGTTAAAAAGAGAAATATTTCTGACATCTGCGCTTCACCCACGCTGTAGCGCAGGTGAAGCACTGAACTCGTACTTCTTGCCTTGTTGTCGTTTTTAGATAGATTTCTTCCCAATTTCTTTTTTCTTTCCTTAGCCTATAAATAGGACTCTCCTGCACCAGATCAAGGTGTGCAGGGAGTAGTACAAGATTAGTATAATTTCATGCACCATATTTACTTTTAGAATAGGAGAGGCGAAGCGCTGCACGAGGATTGAAGAAGGTGGCCGATTCTTCGATGGCTTGTATGGCTACCATGAGTAGCTAACTCTCGAGTAGGATTGAATGTAGTTGATTCTATCCCCAAGTGTATGTAAACTCTATTTTATTATTTATGATTCCCTATTTTGTAATTTCGGTATCCTTATTCTGTGCTTAATTCCTAACTTCCGCGCGTGCGCCAGAGTTATAGGCTAGTGTCTGTGACATAATGTGGATAGAGACTTCCGGCTAGGACTGAGGATGAGGGAGCCTAGACATAGGGAACTCAAACTTGATTGTGTAAGGGTACTCGGTAGTCATATTGAAATATATTCGGAGTCTCGGGATTGACGGGGTAGTGACAACCCCTGAATGAAGAGCGTCTATAGGAAGGTATGGTTGTCGATAGTAACATAATTGAAAGTTAATTGTATGTGAGGGATAAACGGGGTCTTGTGATTGAAGGGGCAGTGACAGCCCTTGAATGAAGAGCGTTTATAGGGAAGTACAATTAATGGACGATTCAAACGAACGGAACAATAATTAATTAATTAAGAGCTTAATGAGCCGAGGGTAATTTGTCGCTTGGGAGAGCCCGCATGGATTATCTTTGAGTGGTAGGCTGCTGGTAACTCGGGGTTTTATCAATTCAGTTTCGCTAAGTCATTACAAGAATATAGTCATAAATAATAAATAGTTTTTACATACACGAAGGGTGTGATGATACGAAGTTCAATCCTAATCCAAGTATAGTGCTCTCAACTCTTCCTTTCTATTGCTTTTATTTATTATTCTGCAATTTATATTTTCCGCACCAATTATTCTCATAAATCTGTTATTTCCACTTGATAAATAGATAACGAGTACACGCGAATTGACCGTTCCCTGTGGATACGATACTTTACTTACTATTATACTGTTGGACTTTTGGTTCGCTTGTCAGAATTCCATCAGCGAGCAGAAGCTGTGGTCCACCGTGCGTGCGCATCCCTTCATCTGCAGCTGTTCCCTTCCTCTGCGGCGCCTGTGTGCTCATGGAAGCTAGCTTCCCCTCCGTCCACTTTCAGGTACGCATTTATATTATCTTTATGATGTGGCTGGACATGGTGATGGCTGTGGGCACCTTGATTTGGGATTTGATTTTGGTTAGGGTTTGGTAATTCATAGAGAGCAAGGGTAGAAGAGAACAAGGGTTAAATTGAGCTTATTCAGTCCTTTGCTTCTAGCCCTATATTATGTATCCTAATTTAGGGTGTTTGTAGTGGCTAGCAATTGGTCTAACTTTGAAATTGATCACTTAAATTGAAAACATTTTTCAGTAGCTCAATTTTGAGTTAGTCATGAGTAAAGAGTATGATGAATCAGCAAACAATTTACATAGATATGATTGATAATGTCTGATATGGTTTCATACCGATGATGGCATTCCCTTATCCTTCCTTCACAGCCATAGCCTCAGCCTGCCATATGGCTTCTTTCCCTTCTGTTGCTATCACTGCAACTCTTAAGCTCCACCCACAATTCACAATATACCTGTCAACCTCCTTTTCTGTAGATACGGTACCACCTCTTTCTGTTGCTTATTCAAAAAATCTGTTTCATTTCTCACAGCAACAAACAAGTATATCATATATCTTATATTTAAATCCAATTTTTTATATATTTTGGTGTGTTGTCTAGCCTTATTTCTATTAAGACAACTACTTTAACTAAACTTACCTCTGTATAGTAAGCAGTAGTGCAAAATAATAATTAATTTTGTAATCAGCTATAATTACTATCACTTCATAAGGAACAAAATTCCACTTTAACTAGAGTTATATTAATCTCTTTCATATAATTAGATATTAACTTCCAGCTTATGCTTTCAGGGTCAAAGCAGTTCTTTGCAGAAAAGCCACAGATCCACTCATTTGGATCCTAACAGGTATCTAGATTTTCGGGAAGCACTTTCCTTGGCAAAAGAAGGAACAGAGGAGGTGGAGTCATCTTTCTATGTTCCCTTGTTGCAAGAGTAAGATTTGTTCTTGTTTATTTAATTTGAAAGTCTAGTTGGTCTATAAGCTCATTATGTGAAATTGTATGAGCTTTTTTCTTAGTTATATTGGTTATTGGAAGCATATAAAAGGTGATTCACCAGAAAAGGTAGAGTGCATAGGAATGAGAAATTTGATCCATCTATTTTTTTCTTACTTAGTTATATTGGTTATGGGTCAATTCTAGTGAAAAGGTTGTTCTGAGCAATATGCAGGAAGGTAAAACAATAAGGATTGCTTCTTACGTTTCTAGATCAGTGAACTAGTCTCATTTCACATCATTGATACCAATCATTTATATCTTATAATTATGTTTTGGATTGTTGTGTTAATGTCAAATATTAGATCCAATATTGAATATTGTAAGGCACATCTTTGACCGTGGAATAGGTAATATGTGAAAGTAGCAACAATTGTCTCATTTCTTTATCAAATGCTAGAAATTGTATTTTCTGATTTGGCTTTTCCCTTCATATATCAGTAGGTAGATGTCTATATATTGAAACCCATGAAAATTTCGATCATCTTGCAATTTCTGAAACCAGAAAATTGTGCTAAGAAGAAACCATGGATATGATGCCCCTGCTAAGAAGAAACCACCAACTAATTAAGACCTGTAACTGTTGGCCCAAATGGTGCTGCCTGTGTTGTGGATCTAGGAATAAGAATAGGAAAGTTAAGTCAAGTCCAAAAAAGAAGATAAAGAATAAGGATGTTACAAAGAAAATACACGCACTAGAAAATATTGAAGAGGGAATTGAAGGTAAGGGATTCCTCAAGTTGGCAATGCCTTTCATTTGGAAACTAACTAGTCCTTGGATGTGTTGTGACACCCTTCTACCCCATACTCTTATACAATTAATAATTCGAAATATAGAAAGAATAGTGTCCCACAACGGGTAAAAAGGTTCACATTTCTCATCGTATTAAACGTCATTTATTTCATAAGTAAATTCATATGAGATAAAATAGAAGTCAAATGTTTCAAAATATTTTAAGCAGCGGAATCAACATCAAAATATCCTACTGGCCATGTAAGGCATTTAACAGTTTACAAAATCCTTTCCTAGAATAGAAAACATGAAATAAACCCCCAGCAGTAAACCCTGATGTCACATATATCAGAGCGACTCTCCCTTCAATCAATACTCGATACCAGTCGTGTCATCATCATCACCTGTAAAATTAACAACAGTATAACGGTGAGGAAAAGAATACCAACTCATACATACACGCTGAGGCTACCCCATCCTCACCCCCATACAATCATCATTATCATCAAGTAATCACATACTCATATCATCTTATATTCCTTATTCATCAAGTTATTTTCCTCATCATAATTATATTAATCTCATTTTACTAATCATCAAGCACATTCTCTTTACTCAACACATACTATCATATCATCAATAATTCTCATAACGTCATAATATAATTCGTCATCATCATTAAATATAATGTATATTCATCTATCATCTTGCACACCAAAACATCATCAACATCATCCTAAGGATCATGACTTGGAACTCCGCAGAATGGCGCACCTCGTCAATCCCCTTAGTTGTTACCGATGATAGCCCTATCGTTAAACACCACACAGGCCGGTAAGTTGTACATCACCCCACTCTAGGCTTGTACAGAGACATCTGCCCCACGTGTTAAGCCCTACCGTTGCGCCCCTGTTTAGGCCGGTAAGTTGCACCTCACCCCACTCTAGGTTTGTGCACGAATGTCCCCCACCATGGTTTCTGCACTCCGCCCCTACTTAGGCTTGTACAGTTCACCTCCCTGAGTTGCACTTCACCCCACTCTAGGCTTGTGCATCTCAAGTACAACACCTCCCTGAGCTGCATTCCACCCCTCACTGGGCTTGTGCATCTCAAGTACAACACCTCATATGCTCAATGCATAATCATCATCATACTACATCTCATATGTTCAATGCATAATCGTCATCATAACACACCTCAGATGCTCAATGCATCATTACATCATCATTATCACATAGCTCTTATGCTCAACACATTAATATATCATCATTATTATAACACACATCATCAATCATCGATCATCATCATAAATCATCATGAGCTCAATGCATCAACATATAAATATCACACATCACATACCCCGTACACTTAATACATCAATACATCGTCATCATACATCTTAACCATATAGACGTCTAACATCAAGGGAGATATTAATATCATCATACTCAAACCACAATAAACATCCATTTAAATCTCTTAATTTCAAAAAATAACACTTATATTAATTACATATCAATCTCAATTTCATGTGTTAAGGAAAACCATACTCACTCTGAAAGGAACTCATCAAAATTACGTCAAAAACAGAAATCTGCGAGCTGCGCTTCACCCTACGCTCAGCGCACCTGCAGCGCGAATTCCAGAGAGCTACGCTCCACTCTTGCTCAGCGTAAGTGGAGCGCAGATTCGATGCCGATACGCTCCAGCCTGCGCTTCAGCGCAATTGAAGCATGAATGTCGTAGAACACGACTGTTCATACGTTTTTTGCCCCTTTTAAACCCTTTTATTCATCTCTTAATCATTCCTCATCATTAATACATCCATCTTACATGATTATACAACATAGAATCAATCAAAAAACACAATCTTTACAACAATTTCACAGTTATTCATCATAATCCCCAAATCATCAAACCCTTATTAACCCTTTTTCACTATTCTCATTACTCTCATTCAATACCATTCAAGATTCATCAAGAATCATAGAACTAATCAACAATCACAGGTTTTCATCATCCATACTCAATATAATCATTAATCAATTCGAATTCAAAGTCTTAAATCACTACCCAAGCACCCCCACATGGACATATAAGCAACACCCTTTCCCCCACCATACATTAATTGAAGACCGATCAACAACAAGGAAGACTCTTTCTTGGTTCTTGATGATTACTCTCCAGCAACCTCATCTTGAGACTTGGTTTCTCCCCTCCTTAGCGTTTCGCTCTCTGACGATTTTACGAATAAGGATTAGGGTGAACTGAGAACCCCTCCTTAAATAAATACTTAATTGGGCTAGGCACACCCTCAACCCACTCATCCTTTTTTTATTAACATAACATCATTCATAATAAGATATTAATAATTCTATTATTTATTCTTCTTATCTTATTTTATTTATTTATTTCACTACTTTTATTAATTTTATTTTATTTAATAAAATTTAGGATGTTACATGTGTAGTGCAGTTAGTTAATTGCATTTTGTGCTACTTTCTATTATGTTATATGTGTATATGCTACATGATTTAATTTTCTTTGTATGCTGATATGACTTGTTTGTGTTCCTCTTGAAATCCTAATCACAGGAATCGACAATGAGAAGTCATCACTAATGTCACAACTAAAATTTGAGGAAAAATTTGGGCAGTCATCTATTTTCATAGCTTCAACACTTATCGAAGATGGGGGCATTCTAAAGAGAGCAAGTTCTGCATCACTCTTAAAAGAAGCCATTCATGTTATCAGTTGTGGATATAAAAATAAGACAGAATGGGGGAAGGAGGTGTGTATGACACATCTAGACTCTCTAAAAAGTTTTTCTTTTTATGTATGTAGACTTATATACCTGTCTTGTACTAATTTCCAATTATGTCTTTCAGGTTGGATGGATATATGGGTCTGTTACAGAGGATATTCTAACAGGTTTCAAGAAGCACTGTCATGGTTGGAGATCTGTGTATTGCATGCCTAAAAGGCCTGCTTTTAAAGGTTCAGCTCCTATAAATCTCTCAGATCGTTTGCATCAAGTTCTTCATTGGGCACTTGGATCTGTTGAGATCTTGTTGAGTAGGCATTGTCCTATATGGTATGGATATGGTTGTGGCTTGAAATGGCTGGAACGTTTTTCTTACATAAACTCAATGGTTTATCCTTTGACATCAATTCCTTTAATTGCCTACTGCACCTTGCCAGTTGTCTATCTTCTCACTGGGAAGTTCATAGTGCCTGAGGTAGGATCAAATCAAATATCAAATGTATTTGTATTCTAGAAATCCTTAGACATAGAATGTGAATGCTATAACTGGTAATGACCCATATTAGCTGTCCTATAATTTTGCAGGCGTACCCTGATGTGAATGCATACCGCAATAGAACTCTTCCAAATTTCAGTGATTTGTTTTTGATATATGGAAAGACAAACTGTAGCAGAAATGAACACTATTCTGGCTGTTCTATGGGTTCTGATGATAATAATGAACTGAGTACTGATATTTTCCTCATCTTTCCACATGTAGCCTCTTGTATAGCTGTCTCCTATATGTTATTGCTAAGTTCTAATAGATTGCAATGGATAAACTTGGTTTTTTCCTGGAAGTACATTTCAAAGAAATGTTGTTAGTTTATTAGAAAGAGTACTCGAGAGTGAGTAACTACTTTAACTGTTAGTAGATTACATCATTGTTGGGGTGTTAATATGTAGACTACTTATGTAATACTTGTAATTACTGCTTCAATATATAGATATTTGGGTGGACAACCATTCACCTCCTAATGATGAACCTGTGACGATAGCTTGGACAGTGAAAATGAACCATTATCTGATTGGCCTTTTATTGGCAAAACTAGGCATTTGTGCAGGATGTGAAGTTTTGTGGCGGTCAATGACCTCCGGTAATATAAAATATTACAAATATATGCAGTTTGTGGCGATCAAAGACTGTTAGTAATGTGCAATTTTCTAAAAATATGCACTTTGTGGGGGCTCCATACCGCCAGTAATCAAGGACACTCACGGGAAACGCCATCCCCAACACAGAAAAATAAAAATAGAATGTAAAAGTGGCAGGGCGCTTCCGTGTCATTTTTAAGCGCCCTCCACTGACTTTTGTCAGGGCGTTTCAGAAACGGCCTTCTCTCAACGACTATACTAGAGCAGTTGCTATAAGTGCGCACGGAAGCACCCTTTTATGCGATACGGGAGCGCCCTAATAGGCCTTTTTCGGTCTCAATATGCATGTAATTCCGAAAAGGGTGTGTAATAATTTTAATGTAACATCTTCATTAGTACTATCCATTCGAGTAGCTTTATATGAGACCGAGTTAACTCATCAGAGTAGGCTATCTTAACTCGTCCGGGTAGGCTGTTTTGACCCTGTCCAAGTGAGCCGTTTGACTATTCTGAGTGAGTTGTCTTGCCCCCATCCGAGTAGGCAGTTTTAATTATGTCCGATTTGGTACCTCGGAACAGATGCCCCCTAGCTTGGCCGAATCTAAAAGATAGGTCAAGGTAAATTAATTTCTTCAAAATGCCTTTTAATTTACCCGCACTAGTGACTTATCGAAATTTTTCGAATTCAAAACTTTTTGAATATTTATGTTGGGAGATGTTTTTTGCGTCGTTTGTCCTCCCCACTACCTCTGACGGTTATTTTATCGTGGACACGTGGTGATGTTCAACTGGTGATTCACCTTCCACAATGCGTAACGTGCACTTATTCCCAAAAATTTACTTTCTACGCAATCATTACTTTTAAAGGGTATTTTCATCTTTTAACCCTCAATCCAGTACCTATATAAGTGGGGCTAGATCGTTCTGAAACTTCTTCTTCACGCTTCCCCTCTTCTGCTAATACTCTTTAGCTTCTTTGCCCCTTTTGTCGTGTGCTTCAAGTTCTTTGTCTCTTTCGTGGACTTCAAGCTCCTGTTCGTGATTTATTCTTAAATTTCCAGGTATGAATCTCTGATTTTTGACAAACTCTACATTTTCCTGCTTCGGTTTATTAGATTTTTACCTTTATTGGAAGATATTATGGTGCAAGGGTGGATTTTTCTGGAACCCCCATCCCCTGTTTTTAGGGGATGGCCTTCATTGTAATGGCTTCCAATTGTTAGCAAGATATTGGTTACGGGTTTCTGATTAATCTTTAACCCTTGCAGAAATTAGGTTCTGAGATGGCTCGTACAAGAAAAACCTACAGGCTGGTTAATCACGGTTCTTCTTCTCGTCCGGATCTACAAGGTGGTGAAGATGTTGATGAGAGAAAGTCTTGGATTGACATTAAAGCATTGGAAGTGCACTCGCTTGTATCCGAGGATAATGTAATTGCCTATTTTGCATCCCTTCCAGAAATACCTTGTTATGATTTGATAAAGCCGACCATGGACGAGAGGGTTTCAGATCATCCGAGGAGAGATTCCGAGGAAGATTGGTTTTATATTTATGATTACTGTTTAACTACTCTTGGTGTCTGTATGCCTTTCACAAATTTTCAGATGCGGATACTTAGTTATCTTAGGATTCGCCCCACACAGTTTCATCCTAATGGATGGGCATTTGCTAGGGCCTACGAAATTATCTGTAACTATTATGGAGTCCATGCATCCACAACTTTATTTTTCCATTTGTTCCAAGTAAACCGAGTAGTCGGGAAGGGTAAAATAGGTTGGGTCACTTTAAAGAATGCCAACCAAAGGCGGATTTTTACTCCTTACTCGGATACATATAAACGAAAAATTGTCCCTTTTCGTTATGAGTATTGGAGGGTAGTAAGTAGACCAGGAGTTCGCTCATTTTGGATGAATTCCAAGTTGGGAATTCCTTACTTTAATCGATGGTGGACAAGGGAACATAACTACCAACCCTCTAGTCAGTATTATGTTATGCGCACGGAGTTGAGTTCCGAACAAGAATCCTTTATGAAAGTGCTTGAGAAGATTGCATCTCGGAACCTGTAACAGGCCCATATTGGCCAAATGAGGAAATATTGACTCAAGGAGCACAAAACGTGGCTGAGGAATCAAAAGATGAGCAAATGATTGAAGGGCAGAAAAAGACAAAGTTAGTTATGCAAGAAGGACACGTGGAAGAATCTCCTTGGATCATGCACCCACGCCAAGGAGGCAGAAAGAAGCGTGACAACGTTCGTTTGCAAGGCTACGTGCGTGGATGAGCTCACCATATGTATGACCTCTCAGGATGAATGAAGGCATTGTGAATTGTTGCATTGAGTCTATTCTCTCTCATCTCCCTTCTATCTGAATTCTCATCCCTTTCTTCTGTACCTCTCTTGTACTTCTTTCCAATTCAGTGTAACAGAATATTGCCATTAATAATACAAGTACTACCCTGAGTGCATCTACATTACTGTTTCATTACTTTCTTACTGTACTAGCAATTTCTTGCTACATTTGGTGCTTTCATCACCTCTGCCAATGCAGAAAACACACGTATGAAAGATATGCAAAATGAAATTAAGGAATTAAGAGAAACTGTTGCATTCTTAAGGCAAAGAGACACAGATCACTCCTTGCAGAACCAACAAACAAACAATGCTCTGGAGGAATTAAAGGAGATGCTCAGATCTATGTCCATTACTCAACCTCATCAGACTGACCCTCCACAAGGGATCAAACCATCCTTTGAAGTAAGAAATGTTAAGATCGATTTTCCTAGATTCGATGGTTCTGAAGTATTATCATGGATATTTAAGGCTGAGCAATTTTTTGAATTTTATGATACACCTGATGATCATAGATTAACTATAGCTGCTGTGCACTTAGACAAAGAGGTAGTGCCTTGGTTTCAGATGATAACTAGAATGCAACCATTTCAGTCATGGAAACATTTCACTAAGGCTTTAGAACTTGAGTTTGGACCCTCTCAATTTGAATGCCCAAGGTCTATTTTGTTTAAACTTGGTCAAACAACCTCAGTTAATGAATATTACATGGAATTTATTTCACTTGCTAATCGTGTTTATAGGCTCAGTCCAGATGCCTTGCTAGATTGTTTTATCAGTGGCCTTAAACCAGAAATTAAAAGAGATGTAATTGCCCAAAGTCCCTTATCCCTGCTCAAAGCAGTTTCCCTAGCCAAGCTTTATGAAGAAAAATATACTTATAAGCCAAAACCTACTTACAAACAGCCCACAAATCAAAACCACTCATACATATACCCAAAAATACACAACTATCAGCCACCCCTCTTACCAACACCTAACCAAAAACCTACTTACCAAGTCACTGCAAACCCACATAACACCCCAAACAACCCTATAAGAAAAATGACACCTGCAGAAATGCAAGTGAGAAGAGAGAAAGGTCTCTGCTATACTTGTGATGATAAGTTCACACCCCAACACAAATGTCCCAATAGGCATTTTATGATTATGCAAGTGGAGGATGAAATTCCAGAAACTGAGGATACTGCACAACAAACTGAATTGGTAGAGGACAATGCTGAACAGGAGCATCACTTGTCTTTTAATGCATTAAAAGGCAACAGTGGCTTGGGCACAATCAGATTCAGTGGCAGGATTAAGGGTCATTCTGTGAGAATCCTCCTGGACGGTGGTAGCTCAGATAACTTTCTGCAACCAAGAGTGGCTCACTTTCTTAGCCTGCCAATACAACCTGCAACACAATTTCATGTAATGGTAGGCAATGGTCACTCCATGACAGCAGAAGGACTCATTCCTGATTTGGCAATTGAAGTTCAGGGTCATGAACTACACTGTCCTGTCTATTTATTACATGTTGCAGGAGCTGACTTAATCCATGGAGCAGCTTGGCTGTCCACATTGGGTCCTCATGTGGCAGACTATAGTGCTTTACAATTTAAATTCATGTTGAATGGCAAATTCATAACACTGCAAGGTGACAGACCAGCTTTACCTCAAAATGCCCATTTCACCACATCAGGAGATTTCATCATACTGATGCTATAGCTGAGTGTTTCACTGTCCAATTACAAACTCCTAACAGTGTTGAAGATGAATTCAGTGAATTTCCCAAGGATTTAGATCCTGAATTAGCTCTGCTTCTACATACTTACAGGAAGGTTTTTAACAAACCTACTGGCTTGCCTCCTCAGAGATTACATGATCGTGCTATTCCTCTAATAGAAGGTTCAAACCCTGTCAAAGTTAGACCTTACAGGTATGCTCATAGTCAAAAATCTGTAATTGAGCAAATGGTGCAGCAAATGTTAGAGGAAGGTATAATCCAGCCAAGTACAAGCCCATTTTCATCTCCAATCCTATTGGTAAAGAAGAAGGATGGCACATGGAGATTTTGTACAGATTATAGAGCTCTTAACAATATCACTGTGAAAGACAGTTATCCCATGCCTACTGTGGATGAACTGTTAGATGAATTATATGGAGCTCAATTCTTTTCAAAGCTGGACTTGAGGTCAGGTTACCACCAGATTTTGGTCAAACCAGAAGATAGACACAAGACAGCATTTAGGACACACCAAGGGCATTATGAATGGCTAGTGATGCCCTTTGGGTTGACAAATGCACCAGCTTCTTTTCAACACCTCATGAATGATATTTTTCAAACACTGCTGAGAAAATGTGTCCTAGTGTTTTTTGACGATATTTTAATCTATAGTCCTACTTGGTCTGCTCATTTGCAGGACTTAGAGAAGGTGTTGAAGACCCTACAACAGCATTCCTTATTTTCCAAGTTATCCAAATGTGTATTTGGTACAGTGCAAGTTGACTATTTGGGCCATACTGTGTCTCAGCAAGGTGTTTCAATGGATCAAGCTAAGATTGCAGCTATCTTAGAATGGCCAGAACCTAGGAATGTGAAGCAATTGAGAGGATTCCTAGGTATCACTGGATACTACAGAAGATTTATAAAGCATTATGCCAACATTGCTGAGCCTCTTACTGAGTTACTTAAAAAGGATGCATTCAGTTGGTCTGCTAAAGCTACTGCTGCATTTCAGGAATTGAGAAAAGCTGTTACAACAGCACCTGTATTAGTCTACCTGATTTTTCCAAGCCATTCATATTAGAAACTGATGCTTCTGGAATAGGCATTGGAGCTGTGTTAAGTCAGGGAAAGCATCCAATAGCCTATTTTTCAAAAAAATTGTCACCAAGGATGCAGAAGCAATCAGCCTACTCCAGAGAACTGTTTGCTATAACAGAAGCCCTAGCAAAGTTCAGGCACTACTTGCTTGGACACCAGTTTACTATTAGAACAGACCAGAAAAGCATAAGACACTTGGCAGATCAAACAATCCAAACCCCTGAACAGCAGAATTGGTTGCACAAATTCTTGGGTTTTGATTTCAAAATTGAATACAAACCAGGGAAGGATAACATTGCAGCAGATGCTTTATCCAGGTCCTTCTATTTAGCTTGGTCTGAGACAGTTCCTCATTTTTTGCAGCAATTGAGAACTACCATTTCTGAGGATCCTCATTGGCAATTGGAACTTCAAAATTGTACCCTAAATCAATCTAGTAACCCTCATATTACTTGCAGAGAGGGTTTGATTTTTTGGCAGGGAAGGTTGATAATTCCTCAGAACCCTAGTCTTATTCAGCAGATTCTACAGGAATATCATGACTCCATAGTGGGTGGGCATTCAGGCATTGCCAGAACTGCAGCAAGAATAAGAAATGAATTCTATTGGCCTAAGATGATGCAAGATATCCAAACTTATGTGCAACACTGCTCTATCTGCCAACAAGCTAAACATCTGAACACTCAGCCAGCTGGTCTCCTTCAGCCATTGCCAATTCCTACTCAAATTTGGGAGGACATTGCCATGGATTTTGTTACTGGGCTACCTATGGCAAAAGGGTATACTGTGATTATGGTGGTAGTGGATAGACTCTCAAAATATGGTCATTTTCAACCATTAAAGTCTGATTTCACAAGTCTGCAGGTTGCTGAAACATTCATCAATTCAGTAGTCAGACTTCATGGCATTCCAAAGACCATAGTTTCTGATAGAGACAAAGTTTTCATTAGCAAGTTTTGGCAACATCTCTTCAGACTACAGGGTACAACTCTAGCTATGTCCTCAGCATACCATCCTCAATCAGATGGGCAGACAGAAGCTCTTAATAAATGCCTTGAAATGTATCTCAGATGTTTCTCTAGTCAATCACCTAAGGAGTGGGTGAAGTATCTACCCTGGGCTGAGTATTGGTACAATACTTCACTCCATAACAGTTTAGGAATGACTCCCTTCCAAGCAGTATATGGCAGACCACCACCTACCCTCATCAGACATAAACCTTCTCAGAATAACAATCAGACTGCTCAGGATATGCTGCAAGCAAGAGATATCTTACTGAGCAAGCTAAAGGACAACTTGAATTTAGCTCAGCAACACATGAAAGTGCAGGCAGATAAGACCAGAAAGGATGTTAGCTTTGCAAAAGGAGAAAAAGTGTGGGTCAAATTACAACCTTATAGGCAACACTCAGTGGCCTTAAGGAGAAATCAGAAGCTTAGCATGAAGTATTTTGGCCCCTTCACAATAATTAAGAGAATTGGCAAAGTGGCTTATAAACTTCTATTGCCAGAGGATGCTAAGATACATCCAGTTTTCCATGTATCACAACTGAAAGCATTCAAAGGCAATGAAGTTACAACTCACATACCAACTCCTTTGTTAGTTGATGAGAATGGAATGTCACTGCAACCTAAGGATATTTTGCAACACAGAACAGTACTCAAGAAAGGCAAAGAAATTTCACAAGTTTTGGTTCAATGGGCTGGTCAACAGCCTGAAGAAGCCTCATGGGAAGATAGAACAACAATGGAGCAGTCCTATCCTCACTTCAACCTTGAGGACAAGGTTGTTCTTAATGGGGGAGGACCTGTAACAGCCCTATATTGGCCAAATGAGGAAATATTGACTCAAGGAGCACAAAACGTGGCTGAGGAATCAAAAGATGAGCAAATGATTGAAGGGCAGAAAAAGACAAAGTTAGTTATGCAAGAAGGACACGTGGAAGAATCTCCTTGGATCATGCACCCACGCAAAGGAGGCAGAAAGAAGCGTGACAACGTTCGTTTGCAAGGCTACGTGCGTGGATGAGCTCACCATATGTATGACCTCTCAGGATGAATGAAGGCATTGTGAATTGTTGCATTGAGTCTATTCTCTCTCATCTCCCTTCTATCTGAATTCTCATCCCTTTCTTCTGTACCTCTCTTGTACTTCTTTCCAATTCAGTGTAACAGAATATTGCCATTAATAATACAAGTACTACCCTGAGTGCATCTCCATTACTGTTTCATTACTTTCTTACTGTACTAGCAATTTCTTGCTACAGAACCCTATCTCCTGTAAAGATTTGATTGATGCTGCAGGCGATGAAGTTATTGCTCTCATAGGTCTTTATCCATGTATAGTAAATTTTTATAAAATTTTGTTTTTTACTTTTTCAAGTAATCAATCTTGGTTTTTTGCAGATTCAATGGCTGAGGGAACTAGGATGGCTGCTATGAGGCGTGTTTTTTTAGCACAACTTGCCCAGACTTCTCCTCAACCTCTGAACGTAACTCTGGGACCTGGTGTTATTCAACCTCGGATTGAAGAGAGATCATCCGGGTTGCAAAGGGTTGAAATGGCTGAAGGATCCATGACGAAGCATATGGGCAAAGAGATAGTTATCCTTGATCCCCCTTCTAATAATATCACAAGACAATAAGAGTCCCATAATGAAGTCCAACAACAAGCGCCTGCAGGACTTCAGCAGGATCCTCTGAATAAGGTTGTAGTGACGGGCGCAGTACCGTCGGCGTCTGAGGAAGCTCCGCGACTCGAGAGGCAGACAAAGCAAAAAGGGGATTCTCGGGCTATATCTGACCCAACAGGAGATGGTGGTCAAAAACAAAAACAACAATGCGTGGAGTTAAAGAAGCATTATTTGCCTTTGCTCAAGCGGTTGGAAAAAGACAGAAAAGAAGCTTTGGCCAAGGTAAAATTCCTTTCCGAGCAGAACCAAAAATTGGCCGAGGAAAATAAAAAGCTCAGTAATACTGCCACCTCCTTGGTTGAAGATTTGAAGAAGGTAAACAAGTCTCTAAATGTAGAAAATCATTCAAAGGACTTGGTCATCCGAGATAGGGATGAAATGAAGGGAAAATAAGAAGTTACTTTGGCCCAAGTCAAAGGAGCCGAGGATCAATATCTGGAGGCCAAAGAAGAAAATGATAGAATGTTGAAGGACCTTCAGTCTGCCCGGACCAGCTTGGAGAATGCTTTAAAAGAGTTAGAAGAAGCCAAGAAGGGCAAAATTGATTTAGAGGCTAAGATAAATGCCTTCGACGTCACCGAGTCTAAACTGGAGGAGCTTCGAGAGAAATATAACGACGTGCTGCTAAACCTGAGTAAAGATGTGTATGAAAACACCATTCAACAATTAATGATCCTAAACCCGAGTTTAGTAGTTCATGCCTCGGCTCCTCATACTTATGTGGACAATGATGTTATTATGGTAGATACTCTTCAAGGTCTTATCCCTCTTGTGCCCAAATTGATGATCATCATGAGGCTAAGCATTCGGGTACTGATCAGCAGCCTCGGCTTCAGGATGAGAAGGTGGAATCCAAAGACAGGGCCATTAATTTAGATTAAGACATTTTCCTCGTCTGTGTTTCCATCATTTTCTTAACACATTGTTTGTTGTACTTCCATGAGTTTACTTCGGAATGATATTTCTCATTTTCATGTTTTCATAATCAGGTGTACGCTTTTTTTTATACTTAGATGCAAGTTATTCTTACGTGTTCGGACGCATACTTACATACATAGACGTAAGTTCTCAATTTTTATACTTGCATACTCGGATGCAAGTTCTCAGTTTTTATGAAGATAGGCTGGTAGGAATGTGCAAAACATCTGTTACTTCATTCATTAAAATATTTACAACTGTTGGCAAATCCTATTTTCAACTGTAATATCTTCTCAGGTTCAACGTGTTCCAAGTCCTTAGTATGGGTTTCCCAGTTAAGGTTTCCAGCTGATATGCTCCTTTCTCGGATGAATATGTGATTTTGTATGGGCCTTCCCAGTTGGGGGCTAATTTTCCCAATGAAACGTTTCTATTGCCGACATCTGCTTTCCGAAGTACCAGTTCTCCCACTTGAAATTCTCTAGGGATAATCCTTTTTTCTAAACTGCATTGCTGCTCGCTCTTTTGCTGCCACATCTCGAATTTGTGCCATTTCTCTTCTTTCTTCGAGGAAGTTTAATTCTTCTCGGATCAGCTAGTCATTTACATCTTCATTAACATTTTCCACCTTCCAAGATGGTTCTACAATTTCCACTGGAATAACAGCTTCCACCCTGTATGTAAGTCTGAAAGGAGATTCTCCAGTAGACGAATGAGAGGTAGTTCGGTAAGCCCATAAGACATGATCAACCTGCTCTATCCATTTCCCCTTAGAATCTCCTAATCTTTTCTTCAACCCGTTTAAAAGGGCTTTATTTGCTGCCTCGGCCTGTCCGTTAGTCTGTGGATGCTCAACAAAATTGAAGTGTTGCCGGATGTGGAAGCCATCCAGTAGCTCTCTGAAGCCCTTATCTGTAAACTGGGTTCCATTATCAGTAATAACCACGTGTGGGATTCCGAAACGGCAGATAATGTTCTTGAAAAAGAACTTTTGGACTTTTGTTGAGGTTATAACGTCTAATGGTTCTGCTTCAACCCATTTTGTGAAATAATCTATTGCAACGATAAAAAATTTGAACTGCCCAGGGGCTAGGGAAATGGTCCGAGAATATCCAATCCCCATTTATAGAACGACCATGGAGTGGTTGATGTGAAGAGCTTTTCTAGGAGAGTGATAAGTGAAAATTAGTTGATAAATTAGAGCACTTTTTATTTCACTTATCAAGGATAAAATGATAATTTTGCCCCAATTTAATCCCTTTTTATTAAATATTAGATAAATTATATTTATTAATCCTAGATTTGAATTTGATGCTATTTTGATGGAAATATTGCTGATTTTTTGCAGGATATTGCAAAGATTTAATTTGAAGGATAGATAGCATCAAATGAGGAAGATATCTGCAAGATTTGAGATTGATTGAAGATATTTAATGAAGATTTAAAGAAGATTTGAAGCCATTAATGAGGAGATTATTGCCAATCAATCAAGGATTCTGCAGACAAGCTTCCCAAATAAATCAAGGATTGCTCAATAAATGCAAGGATATCATCAAATAAAGGGAAACAAGGGAAGACAAATATGCGAAAACCAGTCTCGGGGAGAGATCAAGATTTAAAAGAGAAAGTTGGAGCAGCATGACGCTAGCTGCACTTCACCTGCGCTATAGCGCAGGGTGAAGCGCAGACTCTCTGGAAGTTGCGCTCACTTATGCGCTATGATAAGTGAAAAATAGTTGATAAATTAGTATATATTTTATTTCACTTATCAAGGACAAAATGGTAATTTTGCCCCATTTTTATCCCTTTTTATTTAATATTTAATATTTAATAATTTGTATTTATTAATCCTAGTTTAGAATTTGATGAAATTTTAATGGATTTATTGCTGATTTTTGCAGGATTCTTGCAAAGATTTAAATCAGAGATTAAATGGAATTAAATGAGGAGGATTTATGCAAGATTGAAGATTGATTGAGGACAATTAATTAAAGATTTGAAGAAGATTTGAATCATTAATGAGGAGATAGAGCCAATCAATCAAAGATATTGCAGACAAGCTTCCCAAATAAACAAGGATTGCACAATGAATACAAAGATATCAGAAAATAAAGGGAAACAAGTAAGGAAAAACGCGTGAAAACCAGTCTCGGGGAGAGATCAACAATTTAAAAGAGGAAAGTTGAAGCTGCAGACGCTAGCTGCGCTTCACCCCGCGCTATAGCGCAGGTGAAGTGCAACTCTCTGGAACCTGCGCTACAGCCTGCGCTGTAGCGCAGCTTGAAGGGCAGAACACGCAGATCACGTCCCTGTTGCCGTTTTTAAGAGGATCTCTTCCCAAATTTGCTTTGTCTTTCCTAATCTATAAAAAGGAACCTCTTGCGTCAGTCCAAGGAGTTAGAAAGTTAGTTGGTTAGAGAGTTAGATAGTCATTGTAATTCAGTGATTATGTATCAAAGCTAAGTTTAGAGTAGGAGAGGAGGAGCGCTTCATGAGGATTGAAGATGGTGACATCGCCTTCAATGGTTTGTATGGCTACTTCATGTAGTTAACTCTCCAATAGGATTGGATGTAATTGATTCTATCCTTGAGTGTATATAAATTCTATATTATGATTTCAATGAGTCCCTATCTGTAATGGTGGTAATCTTATTCTGTGCTTATTCCTAATTCCCACGCTTGCGTCTGGAGTTATAGGCTAGTCTTAACTCAAGTAGTTTAGATTAGGAACGAGAATGGGGGAGCGGATTCTGAAGAAACTCATTCTCTGATTGAATAAGATTACTCGGTTACTACTGACGGCTGAAAGGGAATGTTTACTAATGAGTGAGGGGTAGTGTGAGTACTCTAAGTGAGGGAGCATTCGCCAAATAGGACTTAGTAATCGATAGCAAAGAGTTAGGGGGTTGTCAATCCAGGATTCAAACATGGGCATATTCCTAATGAGTATAAGGTAGTGACAGTACTGGAGCGAAGGGTGCGTCTACCATTAGGCCTCGTTTATCGTCTAACTCTTACAAACTGAACAAAAGAGAGCAAAATAAGCCGAGATAAATCTGTCGCCTAGGAGAGCCCGCACAATTTATCCTTGAGTGTTAAGGTCGCTGTGTAAGGGCTTTAGCAATAAAGTTTGTCTACATATTTTATAGAGTATTACCTAAAATAATAGATAGTCTTTATATGCACAATGGGCGTGATGAGATGAAATCCAATCCTGATCCAAGTAAAGTGTCTCTAACTCTACCTTTCTAATTCCAATTAATTATCTACTCTTTTTACCATTATGCAATCATACTCTCTAAACTGTGCTTTCTCTTGATAAATACGATTTCGGTCTACATAAATAACCGTTCCCTGTGGATACGATACTCTTTCTTACTATTATACTGCTGGATTTGTGGTTTGCTTGCCAGAAACCCATCAAATAGAAACCAAGTGAGGGCAGCTAATCTTCCCGTCAGCTGTTGTTCCTCCTTCACACACGTCGGACTCTTCATATCAATCACTGCTTTACACTTTTCTGGATTGGCCTCAATTCGTTTGTCGGATAATAAAAAACCGAGGAAGTTTCCCGATGGCACTCCGAATGTGCAGTTAGCTGGATTCAATCGCATGTCATATTTCCTCAATCTATCAAATACTCTTGCTAAATCCATCACAAGGTCACCTCCTTGCATGGTCTTTTCAATGATGTCGTCGACATAGACTTCCACGCAGTCTCCTATGAGTCCTTCGAAGGCCTTTGTCATCATCCTTTGTTAAGTAGCACCGGCATTTTTCAAACCGAACAACATCATTTTGTAGCAATACATCCCTTGATCGGTGATGAAAGCAATTTTTTCCTCGTCATCATGGAACATAGGAATTTGGTTATAACCAGAGTAAGCATCCATGAAGGAAAGATGTTGATATTCTGAAGAAGCATCTACTAACCTGTCTATATTAGGAAGAGGAAAGGAATCCTTTGGGCAGGCCTTGTTCAGGTTCGTGTAATCTACACACATTCGCCATTTGCCGCTGGCTTTTTTCACTAAGACAACATTGGCGAGCCATGTTGCATATGGAGTTTCTCTTATGAATCCGGCCTTCAGAAGATCGTTGGTATGCTCTTTGATCACGTTTTGTCTCTCGGGTGCCACTCTTCTTTTCTTTTGTGCAATTGGTTTTGCATTTGGATCAAGGTCAAGTTTACGGCAGAAAAATCTCGGATCAATTCCTAGCATATCGACCGCAGTCTATGCAAACAAGTCATTATTTTCAAGCAATAAGTTTTTCAATCTACATTTATCTTCTGAGTTCAAATGTCCCCTATTTTCACTGTCTTGTCAGCTTCCTTCCCAATTTGAAACGGTTTCGAATCTCCTACCGGTTGGATTCTGTTCTGCGCTGGCTTCTGGTCGGATGAGTCAATCCTGGGATCAAGTTCTGCAAGCAGCATGATCGAGGCCGTACTCAATCAAATAGAAAGAATTAAAGTGTAGTGAGGGTTGGTTAACCCAAAGTCGTTTCCCAAAGAATCCAATTACAAACTTAGAATTTCAAATTCAAAGCAACGCACACACAAGGGGATTTTGATTGTTGTTCATTCTATTTTCTAAATTTCCAAACAGAATTTAAATTTGCAGAAAACAATTCAAGGAAAACGGATTGGTTCTCTACCTCATTCACAAATTGGATATATCATTGGTTCATACAAAATTCCTCAAATCCTTGACAGAATCAAATTCGGATTAAGCATCCTCATTAATTTTCACACTAGAATTAAGCAAACTAGCATGAATCGTAATTTCTAATTCTTGGAATTAAGCAAACCTAGAATTCGTTTCAGATTAAGCAACCTAAAATGTGAGTTAGATTCAGATTAGAATTCGAATTCCATAAAGCATGCAACTCAATTTCAAATTCAAACCTAAACATCAAGAAACTAGGAGAAGGAAAATTCATGAATCTGTCCAAGAAATTAAGAGATGAAAAAAGAAATTAGAACCTCAATTTCCTTTGTGAATTCAGTAGAGAAACAATCCTTGAAGCTTTGCCTTCCATTCCATGATGGAGAAATTCGAAAATTGAAGAAGAGGAAGAAGAAGAGCCAAAACCGAAATTGCAAGAAGAGAGAAAAAGAGAGGGAAAGTGAAGAGTCTTTTTTCTAAAATCTGAAAAATGAGGAAAAAGTGTTTTAACTATTCAGCAACACATCTATTTATAGAGCCTAAATCACTAAAAATATGATTAGGCCTTAATTGGATCGAAATTAATTAAAACAGGCCCACAAACAAATTACAAAACTAAGCAAATTCGAATTTGCAACAGACAACAACAGTAGGCGATTTTGAAACAGAAACTGCTCCTAATTTCTTTATGGGAATATGGCCATATAGCATATTAAATTAAAGCCCCGGAAGTTAGCTTTCCAATGCCACTGGAATCACTCAAATCGGACACCTACAGCTCCAGATATCATCAAAACAAGACAGGTAGGTTAGTAGGCTTAAAAATCCGAATTTAAACAACATTTACAGTTAAAGCCCAATTAAGCCCAATTTGGTAAATTCCAATTAAAACAGTGGATTTAATCAAAATTATAGTCCAAGAAAGCTAAGATTAATTATGCAAAGTGTGAATAAAAATGTGTTCATCAAATTCCCCCACACTTGCTCTTTTGCACTCCGGGCAAAACACCACATGAAACCAAAAAATCAACTAGGGAGCACAATGCAAATACAAGTGGCATAATTAACAAGAGAGCCAAGGAATGCATAGGAGTAGGCAAAATACAACATCCAAGGAATTATGGAATCAAGAAAAATATGAATGGAATTCCCTGCAATTGAGCAAACAAGAGGGTGAATCAAATCAAAGGGGTGAATCAAGAGTGATAGACTCCTCACAAGACAAACTCTCCAACTCTCAAGTGTTTAGGCTTGTGTATATACACTCAAAGCACTCATGAAACAAGCACTACCATAGACTTGACAAGACTCTAATATCCACAACAATTGAAACACATGCAAGCAAAGATCAAGAGGACTTCAAATAGGTTGTAATGGGGCCAAGGTAAAGGTAGGGCAAATGAAGGATAAGAAGTTAAAAACTAATGAGAATATAGGAGCAATGGGGAATAAATCCAAGAAGAAATGCAAGTAGCATACATCTCAAGAATACAATTAAACTCCTCTTTTCTACCTTTTGACCCATTTTTGAATTTCAAGAACACTTTATTTCTTTGCTTTTTTTAATACTTTTCTTTTGAGCTTTTCTTTATTCTTCTTCTTTTTTTTCACTTTCTTTTTTTTTACTTTTTCATTTTTTTTCTTTGTAACTAGCCAAAGGTCAACAATATGATATTCACATGAGGAGATAAGATAAGAAATTCAAGTACACCCCCACACTCATTCAAGAATCTATTCCCAAAACAATTCCAAAGCTCTTTTATCCTCTAAGGCAAGGACAATCATGGTTTTTCACTTTCAAGGCTTGTAATGAGCTTTCAAAAACAAGAAATGGGATCCATAGGCATAAAGGGGCTAGCAAGTGGAAAATCAGGTAGGCTAATATGGTTAGTAACTCAATTATCAACAAAAATGCCTCAATCATCTCAATACATGCATGTGAACAAAGTTGCAAATCAAATAGTCAAGCCAAGTTTTAGAGCACAAGCAAACAAGAGTGAAATCACACAAGAAAAAGAGAGAATGGCATAGAATGGTCCATCCATCAATAAGGCTCAAAATCTCACCAAGGACAACTCTATCACAAAAGATTCAACCCAATAATTATCAAAACCAACTTATTCACTAAATTATAAGGAATCCAAACATAAATCAAGAAACCAATTATCCAAAAATAATGAAAATGCCAACTACCAACAAAAATCCTAAAAATCCAATGAAAAACATGCCAAATGTATTATTTTTTCAACTGTCAAAAATTTTGTTTTTACTGTAAAATTTGGATAACTGTCAAAATTCTGCTGTAAAATGAATTTCTGTTGTAAAAATACTGCTGTATAAAATTCTGTTATAAACAGCATCAATAAAAACGTACAGCAGCTACAGCAATGCAAAAACAGCAACAGCAACAACAAAACAGCAAAATAGACAGTTTACAGTAATGACAGACAGCATAAAACACTAACACCAGCTACAAAATAGCTATGAAAATGCTGACAGCAACTCAAAAACAGCAAATTCCTACAGAAAACACCAAAAATACAGTAAAAGAACAATTTTTTATTTTTTTAACAGTAAAATAGCAAACAATTTCTTTTATTTTTTATATACAATCCTAAAAATTACTAACACACAAACAATATAATCTAACCACATACTAATTCCTAAAATCAATCCTAAAGCCCTAAAACTACAAATCTCCTCCCCCACACTTAAATCACACATTGTCCTCAATGTAAAAATAATCAAATTAGAGAACAAAGGACATAATGCAATAAAATAATAGGGAAAGAGACTCCCTCATCAAGGTGGAAAAATTTGCACTTGAGGGAATGTGGGAAGCTCCAAGCTCATCTCCTCAACCGTCTCCTCAACCAAAGCGGGACTCTCATGAAATAGCTTGAGACGGTGGCCATTGACCTTGAAGGTCTTGTTGGTGGACTCACTCTTCAACTCTATAACACCATAATGATAAACATGAGTAACAATAAAAGGTCTAATCCAAAGGGAACGAAGCTTACCAGGCATGAGCTTAAGTCTAGAATTAAACAACAACACATTTTGGCCTACTACAAACTCTTTTCTAGCAATACATTGATCATGAAATTTCTTAGTCTTCTCCTTGTAGAACTTAGAGTTCTCATAGGCCTCCAGGCGGATCTCATCAAGCTCCTGCAGCTGAAGCTTCCTCTGCTCTCCTGCCTGGTCACTATCCAAATTCCAAGCCCTAACTGCCCAGTACGCCCGATGCTCAATCTCCACAGGTAAGTGGCACGCCTTACCAAAAACAACTCTAAAGGGAGACATCCCAAGAGGTGCTTTGTAGGCGGTCCTATGAGCCCAGAGAGCATCATCAAGGCGGCGACTCCAATCCTTCCTATTAGGATGCACCATCTTCTCCAGAATCCCCTTGATCTCTCTGTTGGAGATCTTAGCCTGTCCATTAGTCTGGGGGTGGTATGGTGTAGAAACTCTATGCACCAACCACCCCATACTTCTTCAGCAAAGCCTCCATGGACCGGTTACAGAAGTGGGTCCCCTGATCATTAACAATGGCTCGAGGCACTCCAAACCTGCAAAAGATATGAGCCCTGACAAAATCCACAACAACTCGAGCATTATTAGTCCTTGTGGTTGTAGCCTCCACCCACTTGGAGACATAGTCCACAGCAAGCAATATATATATAAAACCAAAAGAAACAGGAAATGGGCCCATAAAATCAATACCCCACACATAAAAAATCTCACAAAACAACATAGGCTGCTGGGGCATCTGCTGCCTGCTAGAAATGGTCGCTCCTGCTCTCTGACACTGCTCGCATGTAGAGGAGACTCTCCAGGCGTCTCTGAAAATCGTAGGCCAATAGAATCCACAATCCAGCACCTTCCTTCCTGTCCTCTAGGGTCCAAGATGTCCTTCAACGGGTGAGGCATGACAGAACTGAAGTACAGACTGGATCTTCTGATTTGGAATGCACCTACGGATTACTTGGTCACTGCAAAAACACCATAAATAAGGGTCATCCCATACATAATACTTCGCATCGCTCTTAAGTCTATCTCTCTGAGCCCTATATGCCAAGGGTGGAAAAACAGATGCAACAAGATAATTTACTATATCAGCAAACCAAGGGGTAAGGGGAGGGGATGGGAATCATGCAAAGCCATAAGCTGCTCATCCGGGAAGTCATCCCGAATAGGAAACACATCCTCCGCTCTCTCAATGCGGCTCAAATGGTCTGCTACAAGATTATGCGCATCACTCCTATCCTGGATGTCCAAGTCAAACTCCTGGAGCAGTAGCATCCACCTGATCAACCTGGGTCTGGAATCTATCTTTTTCAAAAGGAACTTAAGAGTAGCATGATCAGTAAAAACCACTACCCTAGAGCCTACCAAATATGATGTAAACTTATCCAATGCAAAAACAATTGCTAACAGCTCTTTCTCAGTGGTAGTGTAATTTACCTTTGTTGCATCCAAAGTCCTAGATGCATAATATATCACTTGAGACAGCTTACCAACCCTATGTGCCAAAAAAGCTCCCAAGGCGTAGTTTGATGCATCACACATCAACTCGAATGGAAGCGTCCAATCCGGTGGCTGAATAATGGGAGTAGTGGTGAGAGCTCTCTTGAGGCGATCAAATGCCTCTCTACACCGCTCTCCAAACTCAAAGCTGACATCCTTCCGTAGCAAGTTGGATAGCGGAAGGGCTATCCGACAGAAGTACTGAATGAACCTACGACAAAAACTTGCATGTCCAAGAAAAGATCGAACCTCTCGCACGCAAGAGGGGTAAGGCAAGTGTGAAATAACATCTAATTTTGCAGAATCTACCTCTATGCCCTTCCTAGAGATAATATGTCCTAGGACTGTACCATGCTCTACCATAAAATGACACTTTTCATAATTAAGAACAAGGTTAGTCTCTATGCACCTATCAAGCACTCTAGTCAAGCTATCCAAACATGCATCAAATGAGGAGCCATATACACTAAAATCATCCATGAAAACCTCTATGCAATGCTCAAGTAAATCAGCAAATATACTCATCATGCATCTCTGGAAAGTACCAGGAGCATTTCATAGACCAAAAGGCATCCTCCTATAAGCAAAGGTACCAAAAGGACAGGTAAATGTAGTCTTATGCTGGTCCTCTGGTGCAATACAATCTGGTACTGGTAGAAACCTCTGCAACCTACAAATCAATCAAGTCAGATGTATCTGTAATTGCTGTAATCAAGCCACTGCATTCTGACTCAATTGACTCAATGGGTGCATCAATACCAGAACCTGTAGGACAATCAAAACAATCAACACAATCAACAGTATCAACAAATATGAACTCATCTATCTCAGGACACATACTACACACAGATGAATCAGAACATAAATCACAAGTGTAGACATCATTGAAATCAGAAAAGTCCAGAAAGTCCAAATGTCCTACAAACTCAGACAAACTATCATCTACAAGTTCAGCAAGCATATCAATATGGAATACAAAATGATCCTCAATAGGATGCCTCATGGCATCTAAAATATTAAATTGAACCACAATGTCTCCAAACTCCATGGAAAGTGTGCCTGCATGAACATCAATCTTAGTTTGAGCTGTCTTCAGGAAGGGCCTGCCCAAGATGATGGGGGCTGCACCAGTGAGTGAATCTCCTCCCTCCATATCCAATATGTAAAAGTCAGTAGGGAAGATGAGGTCATTCACTCGAACCAGCACATCCTCAATAAGGCCTGCATGGTGGGCAGTGCTCCTGTTTTCCAACTGAATGACAACACCTGTAGCCTGCAAAGGACCAAGATACAAAGAGGTGAAAACAGATAAAGGCATAACAACATTAATAGATGCTCCTAAATCAAGCATAGCATTATCAAACTTGTTACTGCCTATAACACAAGGAATATTAAATGACCCTGGGTCTTTACATTTTTCTGGAATGGGAGTCATAGGTCTCTCAATGAGTGCAGAGACATTCCTTCCCATGCTAATCCTCTCATTGCCCTTTAGCCGCCTCCTATGGATGCACAGATCCTTCAAGAACTTGGCATATCTCGGAATTTACTTTATGGCCTCAAGTAGAGGTATATTCACCTATACTTTCCTGAAAGTCTCCAAGATCTCCTTGTCAGCCTCTTCCATTTTTTTACCCTTCTGCACAGCTCTCTGAGGGAATGGAAGAGGAATAGAAGGCTGCTTACCACATGAAGAACGGGGGCTGCTCAAAGGACTAGGACTAGCTCTCTCCTGCACAGGATTCTCCACAGCTGTATGAATCTCATCTTCTTGCTCAGACTGTTGCCTATCAGGTGCTTGCACACTCGCTTGCACACTCTTGCCTGATCTCAAAGTGATTGCACTAACATTCTTCGGGTTGACAACTGTTTGAGCAGGAAGCTTATCTGATCCCTGAGACTATAGCTGATTAAGAGTAGTAGCCAACTGGCTTATCTGATTCTCCAGGATCTGAATAGTTGCCTCTGTCCTCTGCTGGAAATTCAGATTATTGATCGCCATCTGCCTCATTAATTCTTCCAAGGAGGGTTCACTCTTGGAAGGTGCAGCAGCAGGTGGTGTAGGCTGGTGCTGCTGCTGCTGTACACGTGGAGGCTGGTAAGGTCTACTAGGCCCAGCAACATGAGACTAATAAGGCACATAAGGCTGTTGTGGCTGCTGCTGAGAATTCCCTCATCTCAAATTTGGATGATTCCTCCAACCCAGATTGTACCTGTTGGAAGAAAAATCTTGATTATACTGTTGCTGCTGAGGGTCTACCAGAACCATAAATATTGGCAGCATAAGCCTGAGGAGGAACAGCAACATCTCCTTCAGACTCGTGTAAGGTAGGACAAGCATCAGTGGGATGATCAGCAGAAGTACAAATCCCACATAATTTAGAAACCTTCTGAGACACTGCTAACTGCTTGACTAAGGAAGCCAAATCATCAAGCTTGTTCTCCAACTTCCTATGATCAGTAGCATAAGTGGTCTGCATCTCATGAACTCCTCTAGTCAAGGCTACTGAATTGCTTCTGGTACGAAACTGCTGGTTATTAGAAGCCATGTTCTCAATTAACTGCCTTGCTGCAACTGGAGTTTTATCTACAAGTGCTCCTCCACTGGCTGCATCTATCATCTGTCTGTCCATGTTTATCAGGCCCTCATAGAAATACCGGATGAGTAGCTGCTCATGAATCTGATGATGTGGACAGCTAGCACAAAGCCTCTTGAACCTCTCCCAGTACTCATACAGACTTTCTCCGTCCATCTGCCTTATGCCACAAATCTCCTTCCTAATTAAAGTCACTCTGGATGCTGGGAAATTTTTTTTCCAGAAACATCCTCTTCAAATTATCCCAGCTAGTGATGGATGCAGGTGGAAGGTAGTACAGCCAGTCTTTTGTTGTATCTTGCAGGGAGAATGGAAATGCCTTCAGCTTAATATGATCCTCAGGAACTCCAAGTGGTCTCATAGTGGTGCAGACAATATGGAATTCCTTGAGGTGTTTATGTGGGTCCTCACCTGCAAGACCATGGAAGTTGGGCAACAAATGAATCAATCCAGACTTTAGCTCACAAGGCACATCTATATCAGGATATTGAATGCATAAAGTCTGAATATTAACATCAGGTGTTGCAAGCTCTCTCAAAGTTCTCTCAGCCATGGTATCACAATTAAGATCAGACTCAAGGAAAGAAGAAGAAAACACAGAAACGGACTCACTATCACGTACACTAACAGCAGAATACACACTATCAAACAACTCACTATCACTAACAGAATCATGCACAAATGGAATCCTAGACTCTCTAACTAACCTATGATATGTCTTATCAATTTCTGGATCAAATGAATGTAGGGTACCTGGGTTTGCTCTAGTCATACACCAAATGCACACAGAAATGCACAAAATGAAGCATACAACAGCATGTCAGCATATAAAGGCAACCTATATCAAATAAGCAAAAACCAATGAAATGGATAAATGGAAAACACTATATTAACATAGGAAAAAACAACAAAAAATTTCAGAACAAAATTCCAAGCCGAAGTACCAAAACTACCTAAGGTAAGAAAGGAAAAATACACCAATAAAAACTTAAAAATTCCAGAAAAAATAGAAAACGACCTTTTTTGGCAATTTTAAGGTCCAACTTTAGGTGCAGAGTGGAGCATTGCTCTAATTAGTTTTTTCTACCCCAAAAGCATATAAAATATGTGAAATTCTGACACTCCTAGCTCAAGTTATGTCCAATTGAAGTCAATAGGTCAAAATAAGCCAGTGCAAAGTGTAATCTCACAATCAGGACTTATCTAACAGCAGCCGGGGTATCTAATATTCATTATTAACCTAAAGAAATGAGGAAACAAAAATTGGCACAAAAATTCAACCTCTAACTATGTTAAACAAAAAGTCAGATTTAATTGCAAAAGTCAACAACAGAAAAAGTCAACAACACTTGATCAACTTATGCAATTCAATCCAAATGACACCAAATCTATTCTAATTTTATCTAAACAATTTCTAAACATCAAAACATGACTAAACACACTAATTACAATGACTAAACACATCACACAACTCAAAACACAAATTGAACCTCACTAAAAGTAATGGAAATATAACTATGACAGATTAGGCTACTTACCTCAAAGTTGTGAACCAAAATTGATCAAACTGAATCTGCACAATCAGGGTTAGTATAGCAAAACAGAATATGAATTATGACTCTACCTCCTAAACACAGAACAGTACACGAAATTGACAAAACATAATTGAAAACAGAACACAAACAATGACAGAAATTCACACAGACTTGAAAATCGAATTTGAATTGAATTCCCCGGCAACGACGCCAAATTTGATCGAGGACGTACTCAATCAAATAGAAAGAATTAAAATGCAGTGAGGGTTGGTTAACCCAAAGTCGTTTCCCAAATAATCCAATTACAAACTCAGAATTTCAAATTCAAAGCAACACACACACACAAGGGGTTTTTGATTGTTGTTCATTCTATTTTCTAAATTTCCAAACATAATTTAAATTTGTAGAAAACAATTCAAGGAAAATGGATTGGTTCTCTACCTCATTCACAAATTGGATATAACATTGGTTCATACAAAATTCCTCAAATCCTTGACAGAATCAAATTCGGATTAAGCATCCTCATTAATTTTCACACAAGAATTAAGCAAACTAGCATGAATCCTAATTTCTACTTCTTGGAATTAAGCAAACCTAGAATTCATTTCAGATTAAGCAACCTAAAATGTGAGTTAGATTCATATTAGAATTCGAATTCCATAAAGCATGCAACTCAATTTCAAATTCAAACCTAAACATCAAGAAACTAGGAGAAGGAAAATTCATGAATCTGTCCAAGAAATTTAGAGATGAAAAACGAAATTAGAACCTCAATTTCCTTTGTGAATTCAGTATAGAAACAATCCTTGAAGCTTAGCCTTCCATTTCCATGGAGGAGAAATTCGAAAATTGAAGAAGATGAAGAAGAAAAGCCAAAACCGAAATTGCAAGAGAGAAAAAGAGAGGGAAAGTGAAGAGTCTTTTTTCTAAAATCTGAAATATGAGGAAAAAGAGTTTTAACTATTCAGAAACACACCTATTTATAGAGCCTAAACCACTAACAATCTGATAAGGCCTTAATTGGGCCGAAATTAATTAAAACAGGCCCACAAACTAATTACAAAACTAAGCAAATTCGGATTTGCAACAGACAACAACAATAGGCGATTTTGAAACAGCAACTGATCCTAATTTCTTTATGCGAATATGGTCATATAGCATATCAAATTAAAGCCCCGGAAGTTAGATTTCCAATTCCACTGGAATCACTCAAATCGGACACCTACAGCTCCAGATATCATCAAAACAAGACAGGTAGGTCAGTAGGCTTAAAAACCGAATTTAAACAACATTTACAGTTAAAGCCCAATTTGTTAAATTCCAATTAAAACAGTGGATTTAATCACAATTATAGTCCAAGAAAGCTAGGATTAATTATGCAAAGTGTGAATAAAAATGTGTTCATCACAACACTTCTCGACTAGTAGAAAGAATGTTCTTGGCCCTTCTTGGAGTATTTCGAATTGCCAAATTCTCATGCCTTAGCTTTAGACTAGCATTATAACAGCTCCTGGCTTCGATTTGATCTCCTCGGACAGACACTACTCGACCCTCTCTATCAGGAAACTTCATGATCAGATGTATCGTAGAAACTATAGCTCCTTAGGCATTAAGTGTAGGTTGCCCCAAAATGACATTATAAGAAGTGACGGTCGGAATCACCAGGAATTTAGTGTTCACTGTTTTCTTTCCTTTTGGTCTTGCTAAAGTAACTCTTGCTGGAATATATCCTCTGTGTTGGATCCTTTCTCCAGAAAGTCCTACTAACTCCCCATTATAAGGTGATAAGTCGGCTGAAGTATACTCCATCAGATGGAAACAATCATTATACATGATGTCGGCCGAACTCCCTTAATCGATAAAAACTCGCCCTACATCTGCGTTACTTATGACTGCCCTGATTACCATAGGATCATCATGGTTTCTACTTATACTCCCAAAGTCTTCATCACTAAAGGAGATGGTAGGGGTATAGGTGTTTTCATGTGTTCTCCTTCTTTTGACTTCATCTCTTCTACTCACCTTCATAATGTCTTCCAAATGGTTCTTTCTCCCATTAGACGATGGTCCGCCTCCGGAAAAACCTCCTGCTATAGTGTTTATTTTAATCCGAGGAGCCCCACTTTCTTCTTTCTTTTCTTCAATTGTTTCCTTATTTCTCCGTACATCTTGGTTTGTCTTGTCTCTTTTCGGAGAACGAGATATCTTTCTTCGAACATGTTCCCGATCATCTGGACTACGGGATCTATTTCTGAAGTCTTTTCTCTTGTGACCGTCATCGTCCCCGGTTCTCTTAACATAACATGCTAATCTTCCAGCCCTAACAAGCTGTTCAATGGCAACCCTCATATGGATGCATCTATCTGTGTCATGCCCATATCCTTCATGAAAGGCACAATATTTGGACTTGTTAGTGTTTACGTGTTCCCATATCGGAAAAGGACGCTTCATACGGGAGAATTCTGCATTGTATGACTCTTTGAAGATCCGAGATGGTTGGGTATTCAAAGAAAAATAGTTCTCAAACTTCCCCTTGAATTTTCTATCTTTCTTGAAGTCTCTACTTTTCTTTCAACCTCCACATTTTCCTTCCCTTTCTCAGGATTCTTGGCCAGGTGAGTTTCTTCCAGGTGCATCTTCTGCTGAACAAACTGTTCTGCTTTACTCCGAAAATCTGTCATAGTGTAGACTTTATTTTTAGCCAATTCAATGGCCAAGGGATCTTTTGGATGCAAATTAGACTGGGCTATGTGCAGCTGCACCATCTCATGTAGATTAGGTGTGAGGGCCCCTTCTTTATAAAATCTTGACAGGTAAGACCTCAAAGTCTCCTTTTCAACTTGCTTTACTTTATTCAAAGTCTGGGAATCTCTTGGAACTTCTCCGGCCTGGGAGAACCTCTTGGAAGAGGCTAAGGCTAATTCTTCCCAGCCTCCAACCGAGTTGGTAGACAATGATTTAAACCAAGTCAAGGAACCTTGTAACGACCGGCGAAAAATTCTACATTGCAGATCCTCATTAGCATTTTGAAATAGCATTTCATTCATAAAAGCATCTAGATGTTTCCCTGGGTCGGTCTCCCCAGTGTATGGTGGGATAGATAGGCTCGTCTTCTGAAACCTATCTGGTATCCTGGCCTTCATGAGCCGAGCAGTAAAAGGTAAGGAATACGGACGATACGTAGAAATCCCAAACTGATTAACAATATCTTTTGCTTCAATACCCTTTTCAACCTTAGGGTCTAGTTTCTCCTCTTCTTTATTCTTCTGGCCTCTAGTTTCTTCTCGGGCGGACTTTCCTCTCCCTTTACGGTTGCAATCTTGCTTCTTCCTGCTACCTCTTTCCGAACTAGAACTTCTTCTCTTAGAACGTGATTTCCGGGAAGGCCTTCTTCCTTTAGGGCTTGAGTTGTCGGAACTCTTATCTCGCCGACCTTTTATTTTTGAGCTGGTGCAGCTGTACACCGGACTATAACTAGAATCCCGAGAAGACGACCGATCTGCAGACCCTGTAGAAGAAAGAGGTAGACATTTTAACCTTTCTCGAACTCCTTTTAGGGTGTGACCTCTTAGAATCTCTACTCCTTCCCCTAGAACGTTGATCAGCCTTCGCGTCTTCAAGTTGTTTAATGTGTTCCAGCATCTTGTGCTTGGGGAATTACCGTTGTATGGTTGGTTTGAACAGCACGTACACCCAGGGTTGCAATGTCCTCATTTTGGCTTGATAGGGTGGCAGATCTAACAGAAGCTTGACCTGGATGTGGTTGAATTATCACATGCCTAGTTTCTCTCTTTGTCGGGGTTATTCCTATGGTGGGAATGAGGTTTATGTTTGTATTTGTGTTTGGGTTTGGGTTATCCATTTTTCACAAAGGCCAATGGATAGGTTACAGGGTGAGGATAGAAAAAGAAGTATTAAGCAACAAGAACACGAGCGTGGGGGTAAAAATTTACAGCTTCCCACAGACGGCGCCAATTGTTTTACAAATTTACGAGATCATTTCCGCTAGTCAATGATTGAGCTGAATCCTTCCTTGACAAAAACAGGTTGGGGGTACCTGCAATGACACTCCAACACTCAAGTTAGAATTAAATTCAACAGAGTTTTTGGTTATTTCTTAGAAAGATCAAATGTACTTGCTTAGGGGCTTGCATGAGGGTATATATAGTGATCTTAGAAGCTTCTCCTCACGTGGGGTAGGTGAATGATGAAATCATCTCCTTTGGGAATGTACTGCCACCTGTCGTTGCACAAATGGAGAGGATTTTTTTTATTACTTAATATCATGCCATGTTAATAGACAATTGTCCTCAATATGCATGTAATTCCGAATAGGGTGTGTAATAATTTTAATGTAACATCTTGATTAGTACTATCCATTCGAGTAGCTTTATGTGAGGCCGAGTTAACTCATCCGAGTAGGCTATCTTAACTCGTCCGAGTAGGCTGTTTTGACCCTGTCCGAGTGAGCCGTTTGACTATTCCGAGTGAGCTGTCTTGCCCCCATCCGAGTAAGCAGTTTTAATTATGTCCGAGTTGGTACCTTGGAACAGAATATTAAGTGATGACTATATTGGAATATATATGAATCATTATTATTCAATTAATATGTTCAACCCATTACGTATTACATTATTAGTATTTAAAAATGTCATGGGTTTGGATTACAGGATATTTGTTTTTGGGATCAAATTTTGCTTTAATTGTAATTTGTAATCTTTAACTCGATCGTAATTAATGCTTTTGGTTAATTTCCTATTACTTTCAATGGAATTGAGTACCCTTTAAACTCTATTAATTTAATTTTATATTTTTTTAGAAAAAAGTAGGAGAGGATATATATATATATATTATAACATTTATACAATTATTTTTATTTAATAGTTATTGTTCTTACAAAACCTAATTTCTACTCATATAGTACAAGAAGGCTAATGTAAAGAAGCTAGTGTGTGTTCTAATGTTGTTTACGCCCCTCCTTTTAGGTGCGGTGGGGTGTCTTCCATTTATGACATGATTTGCTGATTGGGAGACAATATGCGTTGATTCTTCTATTTAGGCTGATTAATACTAGCCCTTTCCTTATTTGTCTGATTCTCTCCTTTAGTCAAGCCAATGGTCCTACTAGGGTGTTCCAGGTTGGTCCTACCCCGAGCTCCTCCTAATCGATTTACTTGGGGGAAAGTACAAGCTTAGCTGGTATATAACAGTTATAATATTTATATATTATTGCTCATTATATACTTACTTTTAGGTTGATTAACTTTTCAAATGCTTTAATGCAAAGTAAGCTTAAAAAAAAGAAATATTAATTTTACGAAAATTGTTTTCTAATAGGTTTACCAAATATTGATGATATGAGTAATGAGGAAGTATGTTACTTATTTTTTGAAATTATTCCTTTATTACTCATTTTCGCGATCAATTTCTTAAAAAAAATCATTCTTAAAATCATAAAGTCTTAAAAAGTTATATCAAAATAACAAATGAAAATCATTTAATGGAAACTAGGAAACTCCAAGTCCCATATCGTCTAAATGAAGAAGAAACAAAGGGAGCTACCAAGAGTCCCACATCGGGCAGCTAAAGGATGCACTCAGTAAACTAATTTGCCACGTTGAACAACAACCTTCTGTTTCCATATTCTGATGTTGCACTCATTTTGTTGATTCCTTTCCATGCTTAGCATTCTGTTACACATCACATGCTTAGCATTTTACTTTTTCCCGCTTTCCTTTCAAGCATTGTATGAGATGTATAAATACGGGCTTTGCCCTTCACTGATCAATCAAATGAGAATTAGCCTTCTATTCCTTTTGCCTTTTTCTATTATGGTATCAGAGCTGTAAAATCCAGGGCGTCTGCATCTATGGCGCGAGGAGGTTCTTCCTTAAATAACAACAACAATAACAATAGAGGAGTAATAGTCAATCCTCCTCCAACAGACCCTGCTTCTAATCCTCTCAGCATTTACTATATACACCCCGATGAAAATCCAGCCTTATCTCTTGTATCCCCCCTCCTCACACCCAAAAACTACCATAGTTGGTCTAGGGCGATGAGAAGATCTTTAATCTCGAAGAACAAGTTCAGATTTGTTGATGGCAGCCTGTCAATGCCAGATCAATTTGATCCAAGTTCTGATGCATGGGAACGGTGCAATAACTTGGTCCTCTCATGGATTTTGAGTTCTGTGGAGTCAACAATTGCTCAAAGCTTGATGTATCTCGATTCAGAAGCAAAGGCATGGAGTCTTTTGAAGAATAAATTCTCTCAAGCAGATAGAATTCGAATTTTCGGGCTCCAACAGGAACTGATGTCATCAAAGCAAGGTACTAATTTTGTTAATCAATTTTTCACTGAGCTGGCTATTTTGTGGGATGAACTAGAGAATTTTATACCTCTTCCAGAATGCTCTTGTGCTATTAAGTGTGCTTGTGCAGCTAGCACCAATGGTAGAGCCTTTAGAAGTGAGGACTGCATCATGAAGTTCCTCAGTGGACTTAATGATGATTTTGAGGTAGTCAAGACACAAATACCCATAATGGATCCTTTTCCTGATGTGGATAAACTCTTTCATTTGTGTTGCAACATGAAAGAAGGATTGGAGCTGCTTTTATGAATGAAATGGAAAATCAAGTGTTCATTAATGTTCTTGATAAGAAACCTTATGGTCGAGGAAAAGGAGGATTCAATTCCAGCAAAGGTAACTACAAAGTATGCAGCTACTGTAGGAAAAATGGCCACACTATTGAGACCTGTTACAAGAAGCATGGGTATCCTAGTAACTTTAAGGCTAAATCCTACAACAGCACCAACAACATGACCTCAGAAGCAGTTGAAGGAAGTGAAACTGACAATGAAAGCTTCAAATCTACTCATGATCTATCACAACTAACATCAGAGCAATACAAGGCACTTATGAACTTGATTCAGTCAGCTAGTTTAACTAGTACCTCAGGTAATAACAAGGTTGATGCACTCACCACAAGCCTTCACTCTCATTGTCATAATCCTGATAAAACAGTAAACACGTTACACAGGTAAGACCTTAATCTGTAATATCTCAAGTTCTAAGTCCAACACTTGGATATTAGATTCAGGTGCTACAGACCACATCCAATAAATCTTTATTCTCTTGTCTGAAATCTTTACATGACAACTTCATCAATGTTCAATTACCAAATGGAAACACAGCCACACACTCACGAAATGTTCATTTAAACAGTTATCTTGTTCTAACTGAGGTCTTATATCTGCCAAATTTTTCACTAAACTTGATTTCACTTTGAATTGTTGTCTTCTTTTCTTGCCTAAAACTTGCCTAATACAGGATCTCACACACTTGAGGATGATTGGTTCTGCTGAAGTGGTGGATGGACTATATTATTTCAAGAATCCTGTGAGGAAACCTTCTTTGGCAACTGTAAACCAAGTTCACTCTATCCAACAAGCAAATACTACTTTCCCTGCTAGTGCTTGTGGCATTTTAGGTTAGGTCATGTTTCAGATTCTAGACTAAATGTGTTGACTGAATTGTACCCTTTCATACTCAAATGTAATACCAAACATATATGTGATATATGTCATTTTGCTAAACAAAGGAAATTGCCTTTTGATCTTATATAGTTTCATTAAAGCACAAGCTCCTTTTGACCTGTTGCACTTAGATCTTTGGGGTCCTTATAGTGTGTCTACTATCAATCAACAAAAATATTTCTTAACAATAGTAGATGACTATAGTAGATACACTTGGATCATTTTTATGAAACAAAAATCTCAAACAGAATAAGTTTTACAATCTTTCTCAGCCATGATTCAAAGACAATTTGATAAGAAAATCAAAATTATGAGAACTGACAATGGAACTGAGTTTTTGTTAAAGAATTTTTATCAACAAGAGGGCATACTACACCAAACTTCTTGTGTAGAAAGTCCATAAAAAAATGCAAGGGTTTAAAGAAGGCATCAAACCATACTTAATATTGCCAGAGCCTTACTTTTCTAAGGGAATTTACCTACTCAATTTTGGGGACTTGCAGCTGCTCATGCTGTACATTTAATGAATAGAATTCCAACCCCAATTCTGAGTATGAAATCCCCTTATCAAGTTCTTTATGGAACACCACCTGACATTTCACAATTAAAAGTTTTTGGTTGTTTGTGTTTTTCTTCAACTCTTTCAGCACATAGAAAGAAATTTGAACCTAGAGCAAAGAAATGTATATTTGTGGGTTTCAAACCAGGAACCAAAGGCTATTTGATGTATGATTTGATTGCAAGGCAGTTACATTTGTCTAGACATGTGCAGTTTGAGGAATTTGTGTTTCCATACCTACAAAATACCACAAGACCTGCTATTGTACCTACTCCCATTTGTATACCACAAGACACTTCTCCTCCTTCAAAATTCATCAATTCCTCACCTCCTCCAACCACACCTCACACAGACCAAATTGACATCACCATAAGTTCCACCTTACCAGAAATCTCTCCATCTTGTCCAACTGCTATTCAGGAGCCTGACAGCTTGCCAAAGAGGTCATCCAGAGCAAGACAGAAACCGACATATTTAAAAGATTACTACTGCAGTTCATCCATCACATCACAAAAATCTTCTCAAGGTAAATCCTATCCCTCAATTCTGTTGTTTCTTATGCTAATCTATCACCTTCAAATGCTTCTTATGTTGCACAACTCTCAAGTGACACAGAACCTAAATCCTACACTAAGGCTAGTAAACATGCTTGATGGAATCAAGCTATGAGAGCTGAACTATCTGCCCTAGAATAGAATGGAACTTGGACACTTGTGGATTTACCCCTTGGAGTGATCCCCATTGGCTGCAAATGGGTGTATAAAGTTAAGAGGAAGGCAGATGGGTTCATAGAGAAATATAAGGCCAGGTTAGTAGCCAAGGGCTATAACCAAATCGAGGGCCTGGACTACCTAGACACTTTTTCCCCAGTAGCTAAAATCACCAGCATCAGAGTTGTGTTTCCATTGGCAGCTCACAAGCATTGGCATCTCCACCAACTGGATGTTAACAATGCTTTTCTCCATGGTGAATTAAGAGAAGACATTTATATGCAGGTTCCACAAGGAATGCAGGTTCCAGCTCCCAATCTAGTCTGCAAGCTTGAGAAATCCTTGTATGGATTGAAGCAAGCCAGCAGACAATGGTTTGAAAAGTTATCAACCTTTCTTCTGCAAGCTGGTTATACTCAATCACATGCTGACCATACTTTGTTCCTTAAATTCTCATCCTCTTCTTTTACTGGCTTATTAGTATATGTGGATGATGTCTTGCTCTTTGGTGATTCCTTATCTGAGTTTGCACAGATTAAAGCTCAGTTACACTTTTCCTTTGGGATCAAAAATCTTGGTATTCTTAAGTATTTTTTTGGGCTTGGAGTTTCATCATCCAACACAAGGAATCTCAGTCACACAAAGAAAGTATTGCCTAGACCTCCTCACTGACACGAATATGCTGGACTGCAAACCAGCTTCTACTCCTCTTGATCCAGCAGTACATTTAACTCAAACACAAACTCATATTTTTTAGGATGCTCCTTCATACAGAAGACTAATTGGTAGGCTCCTTTACCTCACATCAACTCACCCAGATATAACTTTTGGTGTTCAGCAGGTCAGCCAATTTATGAATGCACCTTCCCATGCTCACTACCAAGCAGCCATGCGCATCCTGAGGTATCTCAAGAAGGCTCCAGGTCTTGGGCTCTTCTTTCCCAGCAATTCACACTGTCAAATACGTGGTTTCTCTGATGCTGATTGGGGAGGCTGTTTGGACACACGACGCTCGATTTCAGGGTATTGCTTCTTCATTGGAGAAGCTTTAGTGAGCTAGAAATCCAAAAAGCAATCCACTATAGCTCGCTCCTCAGTTGAGGCAGAGTACCGAGCCTTAGCAGTAGCCACTTGTGAACTTCAATGGTTGGATTTTCTTCTCCAAGATCTGCGCATTACTCCTCCCAAGGGTCATATACTTTTCTGTGACAATCAGAGTGCCATTCATATTGCTCAAAATCCAGTGTTTCATGAAAGGACTAAACACTTGGAAATTGATTGTCATTTGGTGCGACACAAATTGCAATATGGCCTCATGAAGTTGCTTCCCGTTGCCTCTCAAGATCAAGTAGCTGACCTATTCACTAAAGCCCAGCTTCCTAAGCTATTTCATTCCTTCACTCTCAAGCTGGGTGTGCTTGACATTTTCTGCCCACCAGCTTGTGGGGGGCTAATGGAAACTAGGAACTCCCAGTCCCATATCGTCTAAATGAAGAAGAACAAAGGGAGCTACCAAGAGTCCCACATCGGGCAGCTAAAGGATGCACTCAGTAAACTAATTTGCCACGTTGGACAACAACCTTCCATTTCCATATTCTGCTCTTGCACTCATTCTGTTGATTCCTTTTCATGCTTAGCTTTCTGTTACACATCACATGCTTAGCATTTTACTTTTTCCCGCTTTCCTTTTAAGCATTGTATGAGCTGTATAAATACGGGATTTGCCCTTCACTGATCAATCAAATGAGAATTAGCCTTCTATTCCTTTTGCCTTTTTCTATTATCATTTTATTATAGTTAGAAAATAGACTCAATCCGGCCGGCCATATAAGAGAATCTGTTGTCCATCCATTCTACTTAATTAGCTATAAGCGTGTAACCTAGCGAGAAAAGTTGCCAGCTGCATGAACTCGACACCACCTAAGACTTGAGTTGAGACCTGGTCAGGTAAGTAATTAATAATGAAATGGCATGCGCTAGTAGCTATAATTAATACAGTTGACTTGGCCAGGTCTTGGTTAATTGTCTCTAATCATCTTCTTAATTGTGTCAATATTAATTAAAATTAAGTGTATTCATTGAATTAAATAAAGGTATTATTATTATAATTGAAATTGAAATATTTTCCATGTAAAGTTTATCACACATTCACACACACCATATATAATATTGTTATTTAATTTACCAACAGAGGTACATATATACATAGTGTGTCACTTCAGTCAATATCTTCCCATCTAAAGTCATCTTTACGTCCATATTCAATAGATAGAAAATAAATCACTCACATATCAATTAGGCAAACAGGCACAAAGACAAATTACATGCACCAAAAAAAAGTATTAAAAGAATATTAATATTCTAAAATAGAGCAAATTAAATTTTAGCCTTTATAATAACAAATAAATATCACAATGAAATGAAGCTTTGGAAGAGCTAGTATCTTGACGATTTGGAATGAGAAGGTTCTTAACTCTTTAAGAAGGAGAGTACATTCATTGTTTCGGCCGAAATAATCAATGTGGTGGGCCTTCCATATATTCCTCACTCATGAAATATGTTTTGTTTTTTTTATACTAAAGTATTTTCACTTTATAATGGGACTACATAATAGTCTCCAAATTAAAAGGCAACAATTTTTTTTAATCAAATGAAATTGGACTTAGAAAGCCACCGACCCTCATAGTCTCTTGACCTGCCAAAATGAATGCATATATATGTTTCACTTTTCTGGGCCAGGAGAGAGGAGGCTCTAAATTCATTGCATGACTATATAACAGTTTTCTTACATTGACTTATTGCTACATCTACATTGCCATTGGAACCAACCTTAGTCAAGAATCGCGTCAGCGGTTTTATCAGCCCGTCACTTGTTGTTTTGCAATCACACGTGATGATGACAAAACCCCACAGGGTTTTCAAATTAAATAAACGGTTCGGGTTTTGAAATTAATCTATCTTTGCCAATCGATCGGCTAATTGGAGGAGTTGAAGTTGAGCCATATGCTATCTTTAATTCTCGCCTAATTCAACTCTAGAAAATTTTGTGTCAACAAATGAATGAATCATAACAAGATGAGAATAATGGTCATAGGCAATCAAATTGCACGACCATTACATATACATTGTTATATTATAAATAAATTAAATCTCATTGACGGTTCTTTTTTCTTTCTTCAATGCTATGTACAAATAAATTTAATATATATTATTTGGCCGAGTTCTGGGTAAGAGAACATGGTCCATGGATTAAAATCACTTGTCTCATCTCTTTGTACCAATTCCTGTCCCACCAATCAAATATTGACACATCAATAAAATACACACAAAAGTTTTCTAACGGCGTTTCAATTGTTGTTAGCTAGACATAAACTTTTTTTTTTTATTTTCTGGATTGCGTAAACCTAGCTTTTATTTTTAACTCTGCTAATATCCCATGCCTTCCTTTTCATCCATTTTTGAAGTCATCTTTTTCAACTGCTTGATCCAAAAATTGCTTCACAACAACTTCCTGCTATATTTATATATTCATTTTTTTAAAATATCAATTATATTAATGTTCTGAATGATTTTGAAAGAAGGCAAGAATGAAAATGGGTGGTACGGCGGATTACCCATTGGTGGGTTACAGAGAGATTGATGGAAACAATTTTAAAGACGAAAGCATTGCATGTCAAGCTTGGGGCTTTGATTTTGACTCTTCAGAAAACAATAGCACAGAGCATGGGACGAAGTGAGACTGATAATGGGAACGACGTTACCCGATTTTAAAATGACATGGCAAGATGTGATTAGGGGGATAGGAATTCTGACAGAGAATTTGGGACATGTGATTTCGTTCCAGAGATCATATATATGATGTAAATTTAATATATAGATATAGGATGAGTGTTTGTAAACTTTGACTGTGAATAAATTTAATTTGTAGAATTTACTTTACTTAAAAGTGAGTTTGTAGTATGGGTATAAATATATCATATCACTTGTTGGGATAAGGCCGACCCAATGTAAGCGTAAACCTAAAGCAGATTTTAATATGGTTCATGTTAACGAGTGCTCTTGCTTAATGAATCCATATATAATAGGGCTTTATTAGGAATTACAACATTGATTGCACATTTAGTATTAAATGTTGCACTGTCCTATGAAAACTTTCTAAAATTTCCCTTTTAATATTAGGCCTTAATTTTAAAATAAATTGAAATAATATAATAAAATCATTATAACGTTACTAAAATAAGTTTTTACACGGGATTTCAGAGTAAGTCATACTTTTAAATAGGTAAAGGGATGCGTCAAAATAAAAAGCATATATTAAATAGTAAAAAGATCAGAGTCGGGTCATATATTCAAAAGGTAGGTCAGGTTTGGACCTTTGAAAGCATAACTCGGCCGAACCCATTTTCATCCCTAGTTTGAAGTCATATGATTTTATGTTTGGAAACTTTTTTCTTAAAAATAAACATGTAGTAGAATTTAGTGTAAATTTTTTAATTCAATTAAATAGTTAGAATTTATCACATTGATTTAAACATTAGTTTAGATATAAAATCAATTTTAATTTAGTCTAGAGTATGAGTTTGGATCAGCTTAACTTGAATTCAAAGATGCTATATATATATATATATATATATATATATATATATATATATATATATGAGCAATCGTTTTTTTATAATGAATTGATAGATAATCATTTCAATTCAACTCGACCGTGTAACATATGCATATATATATAGCGAAGTCCAGTCTTGACTGGATGCATGGTTTAAGAGGTCAAGGATCTAATCCCTCCAGCTGTTGAGAGGATCAATTCAAGGACCCATTATTAGATTGCTATATTATTGTTATTGACATAAATTCAAAATTAAATTATATAGACCGACGAACCACAATACCAAGCCTTTTACAGTACCACTCGCTTCCATAAAGCAGATTTTCAATTTTTTTTCTTCAACTTTTTTTTAAGATGAGCATCGTTAACTTGAAAGACGTACCAAAAAATAAGAAGAAATTAACTTGAAAGAATTATTGTGAAAGGCCTAAAAGAAAAAAAGGTACTAATTATTAAAAGGACCCATGCCAAGAAGACCGATGCAGTAAAGGTACGTACTATATATATATTTGACGTAATCATCATCGTCACATATATGTAGATATATCCTTTGAATATTACTTTAGAAAGTAAAAGTGTTTTGATTTAGTCCATGTGATGGGGCTACACAAGAATTACAAATTAATTAATTAATTACGAATATTGTTGGTAGAATATGACGTCTACGTACGCAAGGAAGGGACTAGTACTCTACTGATCACTGAGATCCATACATAGATAAATCAAATGAACTTGTTGATGGATAGATAGATATAGATGTACATGTTTAGTATTAGTAACGCTATGGTTGACCTTGATGGCGTTGCATACTAATGCAATATCTTCTTCTGTTTATTGTGACCATATATAGCAAGAGGGCCAGGCCAGGTCTCTCTCATTCATTCTCACTTTGCCGTGAGGTTTAATTTAATTGGAGATTTTAGGATAAACCATGAAAAAATGGTTTATAGTAGACTGGTATAAATTTAATATTAAATACATTAATAATATATATTATTAAAAAATTATCTTTTATAATAATAAAATTAAGGGTTTATGATAGAGCCAAACTTAAAAGGATCTACCCTAAAATCACTCCATTTAATTTGAGGTGAGGTGAGGAGAGGATATTGGGCTTTTTATGTCAGGTTGATATAAATATGAATTCCTCTAAATTTGCATTAATTAATTATAATTACATTACAACAAAAAATAAAGTGTAGGTTTTTTTCGGGGGTCCATGGTGGACCATAGTTCACATGGTCCAAAATGTAAAAATATAGTAATTTAAATCCCTAATCACCAAATTCAATGCCCATTTTTATTAATGATTGATATTAAAATAGTTTTAAGTTGCTTTTATGAAATATCACTTGAAAATAATAAAAACTCAATTCGATATTACCGTGTAATGTAAAATTTTACCCTTCAACTTTAAATTGATATATCTTCAACGAAATTAGCATAGATTGTATTGTAAATTCATATTTTCCCTTAAATTAAACTCAAATAGTCATATAAAGATTATTTAATAAAAATAAAATTATTCATTCACCTTTTGTAAAAAAAAAATGAAAGCTGGACTAGGTGGTCCACCGTAGAATCGTCCTTTTTTCGGTGTATGGGTTTTAAAGAAAATGTAGGTGACACTAATTAGAATAATTAATAGCGATTTTTATTATGAATTAATATTACTATAAACTATAGTTAGTAAGTCAAGGGTGGAGAGAGAGAAGAATATAAATCTAGGGAAAAAGTCAACAAGTACACTATTCGTCCTCCTAACATGTGTCTCGTTAGGTATTTCTTTACAATTTCTCCTCTCTTTCGTGGAAGGTAGCAGCACATATCATAACATAAACAAACAAGTTTGTCATCTTCCTTCCAATACCTATTATATATATATAGACAAACAGACTTGATTGTTGGTTCTCCTGTTTAGTTTAGTTTGTTTATCAGAAAGAATCATGGGAAACTGTTTCGGAAAGCCAGATGATGACAACAACATGATTCACAGTAAGCAGACTACTACAACCACCACACACACTTCTCCTGCAGAAAGAAACAATATTGAGAAGGAAAGGGTTTCAGATGGAGAAAAGAGTAGAGGGAAGATCGTTACGCCGAATCTGAAAATGTTCACATTGGATGAGTTGAAAAGTGCCACAAGAAACTTCAGACCAGACACGGTGGTTGGGGAAGGTGGTTTTGGGCGTGTTTTCAAAGGATGGATTGATCCTAATACCTTCAAGCCTTCCAGAGTTGGCGTTGGAATCCCCGTTGCTGTCAAGAAGTCTAACCCTGATAGCCTCCAAGGTCTACAAGAATGGCAGGTACGTAATTAATCATTTCTTAGTTAGTTAGTAGTTACATTCAAAGTAATTAAGCAGCATGTATATGAATTAGATAGTATCTTTGATTTAGCGTTGAAACGTGACATACACCTCAAAGAATATTATATGTCTCTTTTAATTTAATTTAATTAATCACTTCAATTGTCATTACATAATTTACATCTATTTATTGAAACTTATTCCGTGCCGGATGATAACCGGCGCTTATATATACTTTAATTTTATTAGTGATTGATGAACAATTAATAATTAATCTATCTAGCTAAGAAATTAAATTAAGGGTTCACTAGAGATGGATGTTAATTTTGTTGCAGAGTGAAGTGAAGTTTTTGGGGAAGTTCTCTCATCCAAACCTGGTTAAACTACTTGGCTTCTGCTGGGAGGAAAATCAATTCCTGCTCGTTTATGAATACATGCAAAAGGGCAGCTTGGAAAGCCACCTCTTCAGAAGTAATTAACTACCAAATTAATTATTAATTAATGCAGTATATATATATAGCCAATATTCATTCATTCATTTATATAATTAATTATTAATTGCACGCACTTGCAGGAGGCCCTGAACCACTTTCGTGGGATATAAGGCTCAAGATAGCCATAGGAGCTGCCAGAGGTCTGGCTTTCTTGCACACGTCAGAAAAATCTGTCATCTATAGAGACTTCAAATCCTCCAACATTTTGCTTGACCAAGTATGTTAGTCATTTATCTTTGTATTTGTAATATGAATACAATTCAAACAACAATATGCATGGAATTAAAATTAAGGTTCCGTTTGGTTTACAGTTGAGTAAAATTGATTCTAGAAATCAATTGTTAAAAATGAGTGTGCATACTTTACGGAGCACGTTGAACGAAAGTGATTTAGAATCAATACTTGACGGTTGAAAATCTAAACCAAACTATCACTAAATCTATCTATGTGTTGGTTTTGATTGCTAGAATTTTAATGCAAAGCTGTCAGACTTTGGGTTGGCAAAGTTGGGCCCCGTCAACGGTAGATCCCACATAACCACGCGGGTCATGGGCACCTATGGTTATGCTGCCCCTGAGTACATGGCCACAGGTCCTTTCTTTTTCTTACTCTTACTCAAACACATACATATATATATTCAATATTTTCATTTACAGTTATTCACTCATGTCAATATGACATTCACAATATTCAAATTTTTATACTCTCCTTCCCACATTATTTTTGTATCTATTTCCCGCTTTTTTTCATATTACATCATTTATCATTTTTTTCATTTTTTTTTATTCATTTCATTCTAAATTAAGGACTTAGATCCCTTTGGTTGGTTTATAATAAAAATTAATGACGGAGAATAAATCAGGCACGAATTACAAAATGCATTTAATAAAATTAATTATATGAAACAAATTCTTATATGTCCAAATTTGAAATTGACAGGTCATCTCTATGTGAAAAGCGACGTATATGGATTTGGTGTTGTTCTGTTAGAATTGTTAACAGGCTTAGCAGCACTGGACACAAATCGGCCAACGGTTGAGCAGAATCTGGTGGAATATACTAAGCCATGTCTAAGTGACAAAAAGAAACTAAAAAGGATAATGGACCCAAGGATGGACGAACAGTACTCAATAATAGCAGCACTTCAAATAGCCCATCTTATTCTGAAATGTTTAGAATCTGACCCAAAAAACAGACCGTCTATGGAGGAGGTTTTGGGAATCTTAGAGAAGGCCCAAAACATCAAATATAAGCCCAAAGTGAAGAAAGCCAGTGCAGTGCATCAAAGAAAGAGATCACCAGAGGAGCATCCCACACAAAATCAACTTCGCACTCCTATTCATCACAACAACAATGGTTACTCCAAATCACGAACTCATTCCCCCCAATAGTAGTTGGTCCACTTTTTACCATCTCTTCTTTAAGCAGTTATGTTGTTAAGAATTAGGTAAATTCTCCATTTGTCCCTTCAATTATACTATATATGCTTTATGTGCACATATATTTTAGCTGTAAACTCTCTCAGAATGAATGTTCAGATAGCATATTAATTTTGTCACATTTTGGCCGCAACTTTTTAAGTTTATATTTTATTCACCTGGTAAATAAAACCCCAAAATTAACAATTAAGCAAGGAGTGGATAAATTTGTCGCCTGATCTACATGTTTGTTTTCTTTTATTAAACACTAGTTATGAAATAGGGAATGTTTTTATAAATTTTAGCGCGTATATATCAGGTACACCATTTGAGTTTATAATTAGTGTCCTGTCAACCAATAATAATGTATTATTACATCATTTTACGTTTTATATTTATTAAATAACAGTGGAATTTTTTTTCATTTTTACATTGATAATATATAATCATTGAATGTTATTTGTTTTTTTCCGGTGAATTGAATTCTTTATATTTATCACATATCCATGATCTATCACAGCATATTATAATTATTGTCGCAAATATCTCTTAGGTCGAACTAAAATAAGAAAGGAGTCTCACAATCCTTAAATAAATTTTTTTTGCTAAGCCAATTCTTAAATAAATCGCTTTATGCGGAAGTTTTAAAATGATTAATTCAGTCATTAATGATATGGGTGTTCGCTGTTTGATTTGGATCAGGTTTAAGATAAAAAAATTATCTAATTTACTCATTGTATTTTATTATTTTATCATCTGATCAGTTTTATTTTTCTAAAATCCGATTCAATTTAAAAATGAATTAGATTGAATAGATTTTTTTATTTTTTTTAAAGAGACAATAAAATAAATAAAATTATGAAATGATAGTAAAATTCTTTATTGAAACTTATATTTATTAATATAAATATAAAATTATATAAAATGAAGAACATGGAATATGAAAATTAATTTAAAATTAATATATTTCTAAAGATATGCAAATTATCGGTTATGTATCATATGTAAATTTAATTTATTAAAATATTGAATCAAGATAAACACATAGGGTCTGTTTGGTGGGCAGAATATGTTAGGACAAGATAAGATAGATGAGTTGGATAGAAACATGATAGGATAAGAGCATGATAAGCTCTTATCATATTTTATGTTTGACGAACAAGATAAGAAGACGAATAACAATATTTTATCTTATCATACGTTTGAAATGGACAGATGACGATAGGATAAGATATAAAAAAATATTGATATGACAAAATTATCCTTATTACGAAACTTATTTTAATTTTAATTTTTTTTTACTTTTTATTGAGCATAATAAGAAAATGTTTGTTTATGAAAATATTTAAATTTAATAAAAAAAAGTTATTAAAGATAATATCAAAATTATCATAAAAAATTGTTATTTCAGATTTGTGCTAGTTAAATAAAATGATTTTCTTATCACAAATTCAATTATTTGTGTAAGAGTCGGTGATTCATTTGTTAGAGAGGAGAGAGGGGAGATAATAGAGAGAGAGGGAGAGAGGAGAGAGAGGATAAATGAGGAAGAAAAAATTATAGCATATCATATCACTCCATAACCTAGCACCCCCCTTATGATAAGAATTACACTAGGAGAAAATGATATGATAAACCATATGATAGAGTTATCATATCCAAGTGATACAACAAACACATGATAAGCGATAGGATAACATAAAGTTATCATATATTGCCCCTTATCTTGTCCACTAAATGAGTTATAGTTATAGAGTTTAGCATTATCTTTTATTATCAGTATAAAAGTATGTAAACAGGTTTTTTAATTTAGGCAATTTTGAATAGGATAAAAATTGAAAAATGAAAAATTATTAAAATGTAATATTTATTATTATTATTATTATTATTATAAAAAGAGTGTTTAATATTTTTTTATTCTATACCAATTGTACATGATAGAAAAACTAATATATAGTAATTATTATTACAATAATACACGTAGCAATATGCAGCATATATTACAGAGAATAGAAGTGATAGGAAAAAAGCTTAACTAAATAATTGATGATCAAGAGTACCAAAAAAAATATATATATATATATATATACAAGGTTTAAATTTCAAAGTTGGCAGTGAGAGGAGCAATGTTAATGACACGATCCTCGTTTAAAGATAAATTTCACAAGCTTGTCAAAGAAGTCATCAAACATTAGTGAGGAGTAGCGGGTACGGATAGATGTCGTAAACTCCCCAAGCCATTCAAAGCATGAATGACAAGATCAAAATCATACAATGGGTAACCAATGAGGGCTAACTCATTTGCAATAGTGTAAATAAAGCGCAAAAAGTCACTTACAGGTGACGTTCCTTTGGTGATGGAGTTGAGACGCTCTTTCAATGATATGATACGCAGGCGTGAACTTGACATATGCCTTTTTAAACTGATTCCAAGCATCAGATGATGTGTTAGCAGATGACATGATAGTCCTTGCCTCTACATTCAAGAACCAAGTAGGGCAAGATATAGTAACTGATCTTGACGAATCCAATAGGCATAGTCAAGATTGGTTTGGGTTGCATATCCTTCACCGATGGTAGAGGGAGGGAGTTTAATTAAGCTTTTAATTATTGAGTAGTTATTTTTCTGTTGGTTGTTAGTAGTTTCTGTTAGAAGATAGCTATCTTGTTAGCTTTTTCCCGTTTCTTTTCCTTTGTATATAAAGTTGTGTGAAACTTGTTTTTTAGTAATGAGAATTTCATTTTCTCTCAAACACACTCACTCTCTCCTGTAATTCTCTCTGATTCTCTCTGGTGAAGACTCTTCTTCTTTGTGGTTCCCTTCTCATGGAAGCCATGTCTTGTAGCATGGTATCAGAGCTCCTTTCCTAGGGGCCCTGCTGCCAACTCTGGTTCTTCTCCTTCTTCCTTCACAAGATTTCAGAAGTTCTTGATTTTTTTTATTCCTTGAGTTTCCATAACTCTTTTGTTCTTGATTTCTTTTTTTTCGAAAATGGTGAATCGAGTTTTGGATGTGTTCAATCCATATTTTCTCAATGCAAATGAGAGTCATGGTATTCCTCTTGTTTCAAGTCTGTTGATCGGTGATAATTATAATTCATGAATCACGCTCTGTAGGATTTGAACCTACGACATCGGGTTTTGGAGACCCGCGTTCTACCGAAGTGGAGAGAAGTATGTCAGTTGCTCTTAGATCCAAGAACAAATTGGCGTTCGTTGACAGATCCTTTTCGGAGCCTGAGAAAGGAGATCCTATGTTCATTGCTTGGGATCGTTGCAATACTATAGTGCTATCATGGACTAATCACTCACTGGATGAGTCAATTAGGCACAATGTGTTGTGGATGGAAACAACGTATGAGGTATGGTGTGATTTGAAAGAAAGATACTATCAAGGAGACATGTTTTGTATCTCTAATTTACATGATGAAATTTATGCTACAAAGTAAGGTAGCTTGTCAATTACTGCTTATTTTATTGTCTTGAAAGGTCTGTGGAAAGAATTGGAGAATTTTAGGCCAATTCCTATTTGTAAGTGTGAGGTTAAGTGCAGTTGTGATCTGGTACCAATTGTGAGGTCATACAGAGAAGGAGACTAAGTGAATCATTTCATGAAAGGATTGAATGAGCAATATGGAGCAGTGAGATCTCAAATCATGTTGATAGATCCACTTCCTCCAATGAACAAAGTTTTTTCAATGTTAGTACAACAAGAAAGGAAGAATAAGAGCTCGATAGAAGACTCTCAAGTATTGGCGACTGTTACCAACAATTATGGAAGAGGAAAGTTCAGAGGAGGAGGTAGAACTCAAGGTAATTATGGAAGAGAAAATAGAGGCAGAGGATGACATCTTAAGGTGTGTTCTTACTGTGGTAAGAATGGTCATTCTGTTGACACTTGCTACAAGAAACATGGATTTCCTCCACATTTCAAGAAAATGAATGTTGTAAACAATTGCACTACTGAAGACAATGAGGAATTTGAAGATACTCAAAGTGTTTTTTTTTCCTCAAAAAGAGGTTAGTGAAGGTTCGGGAATGGTTCTTACTCCAGAGCAACACAAAGATTTGTTGACCTTACTTCAACAATTTGGAATTGAAACTGCTCACACTGTCAATCAAATCAGCAGCTCAATTGACTTTAAAAATCCAAGAATTCAGGTACAATTCTTGCCTCATTTCCTAAAAATTCTCATTCAACTTTCTGGATCATTAATTCAGGAGCCACAAATCATGTTTGCTATTCTTTAAAATTCTTCCAAACCTACAAGAAAATCAATCCCATCCATATCAGATTTCCAAATGGAAAAGAATTACTTACTCATTTTTCAGGAACTGTTTATCTCACTAAAGATCTCTACCTGACAGATATATTGTATATTCCTAACTTCACTTTCAATTTGATCTCTGTCTCTAAGCTTGTGAAATCAACTTCTTACACACTCAATTTTTCTAATTCTGGTTGTCAGATTCAGGACTCCAAATCAATGAAGATGATTGGTGCAGCTAGACTTTATACAATTGATTGTTCAAATCAATTTGTATTAGTGCAACATTGTACTAATAATTTCTTTTCACATGATTCTGATCTTTATAACATGAGGCTAGGCCATCCATCTCATGATAGACTACTTGTAATAAAGAAATTGTGCCCTGAAATTCAATGTAATAAAACCACAAAACCTTATGAAGTTTGTCATTTAGCTAAACAAAAATGATTGCCTTTCAGTGAGAGCTTTACTTCTTCTTCTGATTGCATTGATTTGATACACATAGACATTTTGGGACCTTTATACATTCTTTCAATCTTTGGTCACAAATATTTCCTTACAATTGTAGATGATAAATCTAGGTTCACCTGGTTGTATTTTATAAAATGTAAATCTGAAGCACATAATTTGATTAAGAATTTTGTTTCTTTGGTTGAAACACAACATAATAAGAAAGTAAAAGTCATCAAGTCAGATAATGTAGGTGGGTTTCATATGCATGCTTGGTACACTACAAAAGGCATTCAACAACATCTTGTGTGGTAACTCCACAACAGAATGAGATAGTTGAAAGAAAGCATCAACATATCCTTAGTGTGGCTAGGTCTCTAATTTTTCAATCCAATATGCACAAAGTTTTTTGGACCTATGTTGTTAGTCAAGTTGTGTATTTAATTAATATGTTACCAACGAAATACCTCAAAGATTCTATATGGTAAACAACCAGATTTTTCAAGTTTGAAAGTGTTTGGTCGTTTATGCTTTGCTTCCAGCTTAGCAACTCAAAGAAAGAAACTCGATCACAGAGCTAAGAGATGCTTATTTTTGGGTTATAAAACTGGTACAAAGGGGTATACTCTATATGATCTTAAAACAAGAGAAATTTTTATTTCAAGGGATGTCATGTTTTATGAAAATATATTTCCCTTACAAAAAGATATGGAATCACATATTACTTCAGCAAACACTCCTATTTCTACTTTTGCTCATTTACCTTGTTCTTTCTTTGAGGATCCATTTAACAATGATGCTTCAATTAACTTAACCACAGAACCTTCTGGTTCCATCTCTCAAGATCTTTTACAAACAACATGCCTAATTTACATAATTCATCTGCTAACTTACCAAATATAGAAACAGTCACTCCTTGCTAAGTTCATACAAGTCATGGACCTGTTATTGAGCCTACAAGGTAGTCTACTAGAGTTAGAAAGCCTCCCTCTAATTTACAGGACTATCATTGCACATTGTCAGCTTCAGCAAAGTTCATCATCATCTCCATCTTCCAGGTATCCTATTTCCAATTTGATTTCTTATGATTCTCTGTCCTCATCCCATAAACACTTCTCTTTGGCAATCTCTTCTACTGTTGAACCTAACACATATCAAGAAGCTATTATTCATGATTGCTGGAGACAGGTAATTCAAACTGAGTTGAATGTTTTAGGTAAGAACCATACTTCTAACTAAACATCCTCAAGGGAAGAAATCTGTTGGGTGCAAATGGGTGTTTAAGGTGAAACACAATGCTGATGGAAGTATTGAGAGGTATAAGGCAAGCCTTGTAGCCAAGGGATTTACACAGGTTGCTCGAATTGACTATGTGGACACATTTAGTCTAGTAGTGAAGATGATTACAGTGAGAGTACTTTTACCTCTAGTTGTTGCTTACAATTGGGAACTCCATCGATTGGATGTGAACACAACATTCTTGCATGGGGATCTGCAAGAAGAAGTCTATATGGAACCTCCCCCTGGACTTCAATTACCTAATCAATACATGGTGTGCAAATTAGAGAAGTCACTGTATGGATTGAAGCAAGCAAGTAGACAGTGGAATATTAAATTGACAAAGGCCTTAATGAATTCTGGGCACAAGCAATCCAAGGAAGATTATTCACTTATGACAACAAGAACTTCAACTGGTCTGGTTGTCATTCTCATTTATGTAGATGGTCTAATTTTGGCAGGCATAGACAACAATGAAATAGAGAGAATGAAATTACTTTTTGATAAAAAATTCAGTGTTAAGGATTTGGGATACCTGAGTTTTTTTTGGCCTGGAAGTGTGTAGAACAACAAAAGGTATTAGCTTATGCCAAAGGAAACATGCTTTGGAGTTGCTTCAAGATATTGGGTTACTGGCTTCAAAACCTTGTACAAGTCCTATGGAACATACAACTAGACTTAATTAGGATTCTGTTGATGCATATGCTGATGTTACCAACTATAGGAGGTTGGTTGGAAAACTGATCTATTTAACTAATACTCGACCTGACATCTCATACTCAGTAGGGAGACTAAGTCAATTCCTAGACAAGCCTACAAATGCCACTACAAAGAACTATGAGAGTGCTCAGATACATTAAGAACAGTCCTGCAAAAGGTCTTTTCTTTCCGAGCAATTTTGACCTCGAGTTAATTGGTTATAGTGATTATGATTGAGGAGCTTGTCCTGACACTCGCAGATCTATTTCTGGTTTTTGTTTTTTCCTTGGATTTTTCCTCATTTCATGGAAAATCAAAAAATAGTTTATTGTATCTAGATCTTCCTCTGAGGCAGAGTATAGAGCTCTAGCTCATGCTACATGTGAAGCTCAATGGTTGGTGTACCTCTTCACTGATTTTGGCCTCGCTGGTCTCACACCAAATTCTCTTTTCTGTGATAATCAGTCAGCTCTTCACTTTGCTGCCAATCCTGTATTTCATGAGAGAACTAAACATGTTGAAATTGATTGTTACACAGTGAGGGACAAGGTTCAATTTGGTCTTATTGATCTTCTACCTATTTCCACTAAGGAGCAATTGGCAGATATACTTACCAAGCCCCGCATTCCCCATCTATTTCAATTGTTTGTTTCCAAGCTTGGAATGATAAATTTGTACATTCCAGCTTGAGGGGGTGTTAATAGTATAGTAGTTTAATTAAGCTTTTAATTATCGAGTAGTTATTTTTCTGTTGGTTGTTAGTAGTTTCTGTTAAAAGATAGTTATTCTGTTAGCTTTTTCCCGCTTCTATTCCTTTGTATATAAAGTCGTGTGCAACTTGTTTTTTAGTAATGAGAATTCCATTTTCTCTCAAACACACTCACTCTCTCTTTGAAATTCCCTCTGATTCTCTCTAGTGAAGACTCTTCTTCTTTGCGGTTCCCTTCACATGGAAGCCATGTCTTGTAACAAAGGTCCCATCAGTGAACCCTTCAAGAGCATGAGCAACAAGGAGAGAGCATAATTGCTTATGCCATGGGTTATTAGAGGCATTGAGTTTAATTGGAAGTTGAGTGGTAGTATATATTAAGTTCGACAAGAGGTTTAATTTGTGTTTAGTGGTGGAATGTGGGGTGAGATCAATGAAGGTTTCAAAGGAAGGTGAGGAAGCCATAATCGGAGATCGTGGTGCGGTTAAGCAAGAGAGACTTATGATACCATATAAAGAAATAGAAGTGATAGGAAAATGCTTAATTAAATTATTGATAATCATGTACAAATTATATATATATATATATATATATATATGTGGATGGGGATCAACTTACTCCAAGAGTAACTCTGAGTAAAGTTACTCCGATTAATAACTTCTTATAAACATTGAATTTCATCAATCCAACCGTCAAGTTAACAGTTTTCATTAAGTAGGACAAGCCTACAAATTTTCATAAAATTTAAAAATCATTTGATGTTTCATCAAATCACTTCAATTTAACGTGCAATATACTTTTTAAAATATAAGTAAATGTTCACAATTTAAATACAACAAGAAAGGATAATACATGATCTGGTTGTTACAAGAAGATAATCTCAACCAGTTTACATATATCTACCAGTGGGGACTGGCCGGGAAAGTGGATAATTTGAGTCCTGCACAGGATGTCAACGGGACGGGGCGGGACGGGGCGGGGCGGGACGGGGCGGGGCGGGACGGGGCGGGGCGGGGGCGGGTATTGCCTACCCGTATACATACCCGTTAAAATTAACGGGTACTCATGCGGGTAACGGGTATCTGCAGGTATTCACCGGTACCCATTAATGTTTAAGAATTTAAATTTTATAAAAAGAAAGAGAGGAAATGTTATATAATATATTATAATATCATACTATATATAAAAATAATTATTATATAATACCATTACGTGTTAATATATTAAAAATATTATCATAAAATAATATAAAATAAATTATTTCTCATCATAAAATAATAAAAAATCCTAATATACAAATATATTTAATAGAAAATATGTTTAATGAGTATGCGGGTACCCGCGGAGTGGGTATTATAATATTCATCCTCATTCATTATATAAATATGCGGGTACCAATTACGGGTATATCCACGGGTTGGGTTTTGTTTATATCCCTATGCACGATAGAATATGAGTATATCAGCAATTGTAAAGGACTCTTCATCGTACTCTTCAATATGAAAGCTTTCAGATTTTTCTCGCTTATCCAAACCAATGATTCGATTTATTCTTTCTTTTTTTAAAAAAAAAAAGTCTGATGTAATTAAGTATGTCATAAAATTTGGGGGTCCATTAATTAAGTCATTAATTATTCATTAACCATTAACGGTTGTAGTTGTGTGTTAAGAAAAACTCAAACTATCTCCAGAAAGAATGGAATTTTCTAGTCCATACAGTGATACTGAGGTTTGGTAGACCTTATGGTTTATTAAGTGCTCAAGGCAATGTCCTAAATGCCACCGTCTTAATTATCTCATCGGTTGTTTTCCAACACTTTCCAAGTCAGTGTTCCATTATGAAAGGTTATTTGGGTTCTTGAATCTGTCAACATTTTATTACTTTCCACTTTACTAGTCATTTTCATAAGTTCTTGCCTTTGCCTCACTAACTTAATTTAATTGCATAGTTGGTTGGTGACTTCATTGGGGTTCAAATAAGCAGAAACTTCAATAAGTGGCAGAATTTAGATGAAAAATCGGGGGACTAGTGTTAATTTTTTTATTAATTAACTACATGTATCTTCTATAATTAGAAGCAATTTTGGTTTAATCACAATTAAAGTTAAAAAGTTAGCTGAAAATCAAAAAGTTAGTTGATTTTGGTTGGTAAGAATTGTTAAGGGATAAAATTGTTAAAATGACAAGTGAGAATTGTTGAGAGATAAAATTGTAATATGATATGACAAATGGTAAAATGACAAATAAAAACATAATTAATTATGAAATAATGGTAAGTGAGAGTTGTTGAGGATAAAATTATAATAAACTTTCAGCTAGTAGGTGAAAATAGAAGTTTTTTAAAAAAGCTCTATCTCAAGTAGCTTCTAAAAAAAGCTACTGAAAAATTACTAGCTACCTAATAAACCTATCTTATGAAACACAACCGAAATGATTTTAGTTACTAATTTCTGTTTTCAACCGGTTGAAATGCTTTACCAAACAAACTCTAATTATATGGCTATTGATTTCTTCTTATATTAATTATTATGAATTACTACTCTATTGATGTATGTTTTCTATGGGTTTATTCAATCTAATTACCGATGGTTTAGTATATCAATATGTGTGTGTTAGATTTAGAATGAAATAATTTAATTTAATATATAAATATTAAGAGATAATTAGTTTGAATTGTTGATTTAATTCGAATATATATATATATATAAAAAAGGATAATTGTTTTGATTTTTAATTATTAATTCATAAAAATTCATTATCCAACCATACTATTCAAACAATATTATTTTATATAATTTTAAAATTATTAGATCATTTCATATAGTTTGAATAATAAATATTTAGATTTTAAAATACCAATTTTTTAAAGAGATTGACACGAAATAAGGAAATGTTTTAAGGAAATGTTTAAAATCTTAGTGAAGGAAGTGTGTGAAATACACACAAAGAAAAAAAATAAGAAAATATATAAAGTAACACATAGCATTATAGATGAGAGTAGAGGAAATAAGTGTCTCACTATTTAAAATAAAGTCTCAAAATTAATATATAAAAGTTTGACATAATAATATATTAGTATGATAATAAAAACATATATTAGTATATATATAAAAAAATTGAAAAAAGTCTGTCAATGTAAAGGTCTGCCACTGAGGAGAGCAAGGCAAAGTAATTGATCTTGACGAAGCAAGTGGGTGTATTCAAGATTGGTTTAAATCATAGAGCCTTCACCAATGGTGGAGGGAGGGCATGGTAAGGTATCATTAATAAACCTTTAACAAGAGCAACAAAAAAAGACTGCAATTGTTTGTGTCAAGTTCGGTAATTAGAGCCATTAAGTTTAATTGGAAGTTTAGTTGTGGTAGTGAATTCCACAAGAGGTTTTTGTTCTATGGTGGATGCTAGCGCAGAATCAGTTGAAGTGTCAGGGGAAGGTGAAAAAGTCATATTAAGAATCGTGGTACTTTTAATTAGCAAGATAAACCTATGATACCGTATAAGAAAATAGAAATGAGAAGTGAAGAGGTAAAGACTATTTTCATTGTCTAATGTATATTTTTGTACAAAGTATATATACAAAGATTGATTTTCAAGAGTGGATTGGTTTCGCGTTCAAGAGTAGAACACGAGTTTATCTAAATGGTACAAAATGTACCTTCTGCGTTATTTACACATGTTTGACGATTTCCTCTTTCTTTGTGTGTCTATAACTCGAGGAGTGTAAACCAAACATTTTTTTCTATCCTTTTCATTTTTATCATATCATTTTCCATTAGATCAATTAACACAAGGGATGTTAATAGGATGAGGAGACATAGGTAGTATGTACACGCTACCTGCCCTATACCCGCATGGCTACCCATTAGACGAGTTTTTAAATTGATTTTTTTTCATCCACTTGTATCCGCGTGTATCTAGTAGAAAATGAAAAAATAAATAAAAATAAAAAATAAAAAATAACCTAACTTAAATTATCTTTTTTTTTATAAAATCATAGGTTAAAGAATAAAAATAAAACACTTAAAATTGAGTAGCATTACAATTTAAAATATATTTCTATATAGTGGGTGGTTTGTGGACACGAATACCCCAATACTCGTACCCGCCCCGTAAATAAACGGCAAATTTCACCCGCGGGTACCCGTGGGCACGAATAATTTTGGCCCATGATATTTTTACTGGTGGGTACCCACAGGTGCGGGTAATTTTATCATCCCTAATTATCACATCTTTCACTTTTCTTTTCTCTCTTTTCTCCCCAACTCCCACACCACAAAAATGTCAACAAAATTTTATTTTCCATAATACAACATTTCATTTCAAAAAGAGTAAAGTAAAGCTCAATACAAATTTCTAGTTTCTAAAGTTTGAATTAAATTACTTCCTCCGATCTTATTTATAAAACCCTTTTCACTCAAGCATGCATATTAAGAAAATATTTTTTAATGCATTAATTTTTTTAAAAAAAAATCTAACTCCATAATTTACCCTTATTTTTGTCAAACTCTATTTAATTCTTCATATTAACCAAGTCTTTATAATTACAAAATATAGTTCATTAACTATAAATGGTAAGGATGGAAAAAACTAATAAATGCATCTAAGACTTTCTAAAGGGTCTTATAGAAAGGACCAAAGGTAGTATATGTTTTAAATGCGACATTGACTTGCTAAAAATTTTAAATGTGACATCAACGGGTTATTGCATGATATTACAATGACTATGGGAATCTTAGTTTGATACTTCCCCCGGACAAAAATATAAACAAAAAAGAGAGCCACATATGATGGACTAAAATATAAGTAAATCTTAACTAATTTCACCCTATTTAATGAGATCATCTCAAAATATCCTTTATTTAGTTTAGATTTTATTTTCCAATAATTCTATTTAATGAACCATGTGGCAATAGAAAAAATACCACTTAATGAAGGTGCTTTTCAGGTTTCAAGATGTGTTAGAAATTGTGCAGTAAGGCTACCAGGAGTTGAGTGAAAACCTCATAGATGCCCAACGAGCCATATATAAGGAGAACAAGATAAAAGATTGAAAAGCTATGTTTTTCTAGACCAATGCTTGATTATGCTCACTTTGAAAAGATAGCCTCTACTGCAACAACCAAGGAAGCTTGGGGAATACTTGAAAAACGTATGTTGGTGATGACAAGCTTAAGAAGGTGAAGCTTCAAACTCTACGAAGACCATTTGAGTTGCTACAAATGGAGAATCTTGAGAAAATCTTATATTACTTCACAAGGGTGTTGAGCCTTGCCAATCAAATAAAAGGTTGTGGTGAAAAAGTATCTGATCAAATAATCATTAAGAAAGTGTTATGCACATTGTCCCCAAGATTTGACTACATAGTGGTAGCCATTGAAGAGTCCAAGAATTTGGAGATCATGAAGATTGAACATCTTCGAGGATCATTGGAGGCATATGAGCAATGATTGAATGAAAGAAACCCTGAGAGGCTTACAGATCAAGCCTTACAAGCACAAGTCTCAAGAAAATGTTGTATTGATAGAGGAAAAGGCAAAAAAAAAGGCAAAAGATAGGAAGCGGATTCAAAGGGGGTAAGTTTCATAGTCAAGAACATAATAGTGTTGATCAAGAACAGGTTGGAGATTCAAATAAAAGGACTGAAGGTCAATATAAAAATAGGGGTGCTAGGAAGAAATCTGATAAGAGAAAGATACAGTGCTTTAACTGTCAGAGATATGGACACTTTGTAGATGAATGTAAAACCAACAGACCACATCAACGAAGCAATGATGATGAAGCTTACATGGCTTAAGATCTTGATATAGATTCTGATCCAGTGCTCCTCATGGGTCTTGAATCAGGTAAATATGAAACTTGGTATCTTGCTACTGGATGTTCTAATCACATGACCAGTCATAGGGAGTGACTTGTTGATTTTGATGAAAAGAAAAAAAAGGAAAAGTTAGATTTGCATATGATACATTTTTTGTGGCATAAGGTATAGGGAATGTATTAATCAAACGAAGAGATGGGAAATGTGCACTTATTTCAGATGTGTTGTATGTGCCTAAGATGAACAGTAATCTATTGAGTTTAGGAAAATTGCTTGAAAAGGGTTTCACTGTGAAAATTAAGCATGACTATCCAGGGGTCCTTGGTTCCAATCAGAGAAAGATACTGAAGGCCCCCATTTCTAAAAACAGAACATTTCATATTAATATCCATGTTGCAGAAACTCAGTGTTTGTCAGCTGAAGTCATGGATGATAAGTCATGGTTGTGGCATTCTAGGTTTGGGCATTTAAACTTTAAGAGCTTGAACCTTTTGGGAGTTAAACAAATGGTGACTGGGCTGCTTGTGATTAATGTGCCAGAGAAAATATGTGAAAGCTTCTTATTATCCAAACAACAAAGGAGTTCCTTTATGTCCTAAATATCTATGAAGGAGAAGTTTGGAATTGGTCAAACCAAACCAACTATGAAAATTTGGGAGTATCTACTATACTTGAGGAATTTCAATCAACAGAAGATTGCCTTGAAAGAGATAGTGTTGTGTAGGCTTATAACTTTAGACCTCAACGAGCAAGATAATTACCAACCACGTTTGATGAATATGAAGTTCTTCACGACAACTTAATCACACCCGAGGGAGATTTAGTCCACATGGCCCTTTTAGATGACATTGAACCTATTGGTTTTGAAGAAGCAATCAAGGAAAGTGTTTAGAAGAAAGCAATGAAATATGAATTAAGAGTTACTGAGAGGAACTAGACCTGGGAATTAGTTGAGCTACCATTGAATAAGTATCCCATAACTTTCAAGTGGGTGTTTAAGGTGAAACACAAACTTGGTGGGTCAATTTCAAAGCATAAAGCAAGACTTGTTGCAAAAGGTTTCCTATAGAGACCTGGTCTGGACTATTCAAAAGTATTTAAGCATATGGTGAGGCTTGAAACAAATGGAGGTGGTGGCGGCTTTAGCCAGCTCAAAAAATTGGCAACTGTTTCAACTTGATGTGAATTCCGTCTTCCTAAATGGACCCTTGGAAGAGGAGATGTGGGTATGTCAGCCACCTGGATTTGAAATAAAGGGAGCAGAAGACAAAGTGTATAAACTTAGAAAGGCTCTATAAGGCTTGAAGCAAGCTCCTAGAGCATGGAACAAAAGAATTAACACCTTCTTACAACAACTAGGTTTTCTGAAGTGTTCAGTTGAGTATGGGATATATGTGAAGACCAGAACTGATGTTGATATTCTTCTAGTATGCTTTTATGTGGATGATCGTTTAATTACAAATGGTGATCAAGAGGAAATTGAATCATTCAAGTTGAGAATGAGAGCTGAGTTTGATATGACTGATTTGAGTGTGCTTAATTACTTCTTAGGCATGGAGTTTGTTAATACAAAAAAGGAATTTTTCTGCATCAGAAAAGATACATTTTTGTGGTGTTAAAGAGATTTAATATGTTAAATTGTAATAAAGCCCCTACTCCTGTTGAAGCAAATACCAGACTGGTGAATGATGAAGCAGAAAAAACGGTTGACAACACATTGTTCAAGCAAATTGTAGGCTCTCTAAGGTATGTCTGCAATAGTAGACCAGATATTTCATTTGGTGTTGGTGGATCAGTTGATTTATGGAGGCTCTTAGACAATCCCATCTAGTGGTAGCCAAGAAAATACTAAATACCTGAAGGGAACCTCTTGTCATAGTGTGTTATTTCCAAGGAATAAGGAACAATTTAAAGAGAGTAAGTTGATTTGATACTCTGATTCAGATTGACGTGGTGACAAAGTGGATAGGAAGAACGCTATGGGATATGTTTTTAAGTTTCTGTTGGAGCACCAATCTCCTAGTGTTCACAAAAGCAATTTGTGGTGGGTTTATCTAGCTGTGAAGCAGAGTACATTGCTGCATCACATGTTGCTTGCCAAACTCTTTGGTTAAGATCCTTTCTCAAAGAATTGCAGATGGAATTGCAAGTAGGGGTGGGAATAGGCCAGCCGGCCTGTCAGGGGCCTGCGGCCTGGCTTGGCTCATTTATTAAAAAGGCCAGACTAAGGCTTGTTAAAAGGTCTGTTTTGTTAAATAGGTCAGGCTTCAGACTATGAAAAAGTCTATTAGGCTTAACAGGCCAACCTGTTTAATATAATAATATATAATATATTAAATTAATTATATAAATAACTATAAATATAATTTAAAAATTTATAATATAGTAAAAAATTAGAATATATTAAATTAATTATATAAAAGGCCTGCTGGCCTACATAGGCTTATAGGTTTGTTAACCTGTTTGTAGGCCTTGTTATAAATAGGCCTTTTTCGCAAGCCAGACCAGGCCTTACAAAAAGGCCTGTAACAGGTAACAGGCTCAGGCTCAGGCTCAGGCTTAAGAATTAGGAGTCAGGCCAGGCTCAGACCTACCCTACCAAAGTCTGGTCTGGCCTGACTTGTTCCCACCCCTAATTGTAAGGATCAATGCAACTTTTGGTTGATAATAAATCAGCTATCAATTTAGCATAGAATCCCGTTTCACATGGAAAAAATAAGTATATTGATACAAAATACCATTTTCCGCGTGATGAGGTGAATAAAGCGAGATTGGAGTTAATGTTCTGCAAATCTGAGCTATAGGCTACAAATATCATGACCAAGCCCATGAAGATTGAGAGGTTTAAAGAATTAAGAGATATGTTGAATGTTGTACCTTTGTATCGATACTTTGAATTAAGGAGGTGTGTTTAGGGATAATTCAAAAGTTAGTTACTAATGACAATTAGAAGGTTGTTATTTTGTTAGTTCTATTATTAACTAATAAACTAGTATAAGTACATAAATACATGTGTATCAGAGATGTTAATACTGTAGTAAAATTTTCTAAAATTTTATGTTCCTTTCTCTTCTCCTCATCATTTTTTTTTTCTATTATTTGCATATCAATCAATCTCCAAAAGAATCATCACTCGTAACTTACCCATTTAGCCATCAATCCACGCAAGCTAGAGACCCCTCTCACTCTCAGCTTTATACACCTTACAAGTTTATGAACCTTTATTCATTTTTTTCATTAATTCTTATTTATCTTTATCTATTAATTTCTTAAGTTTGATCCCAAAATAACAATTCAAATTCTTGATCACGAGATCATTGTTCAATCAAAATGGATAATTTTATCATAACAATGATACTCGTTAGGTAATTATATTTCTTATATCTCGTACTTATATATTCAATGAATATAAAAAATTTAAAAAATGTTTTTTATTAAAAAATTAATAATTGAGATTTTGATTATGTATATTATAATAAATTATAAGATTGTTAAATCTCAACTCTAATGTTACAAAGTTATCTTCTAAAATAAAATTCCCACTTTAAAGAAGTTAAATCTTAGCAAAAGGTATCGAATAGTGATTTTATATTTTAGAAATTATTTCATTGTGTGTTATATATTATTTTGTATTTTGTTGACGAGAGTCCTAAACTACTGATTTTTGCTCTTTGAATGGGAATCTCCATGAGTATAATTGTGACTTGTGAGTTTAACTCTAGAGTCGGAGATGATGATTAGGTAAAACCATTATAAGAAGGGTGACTCTAGGATTTGAATTCCTAACCTTACAGCATATGTCACAATCCACTTTAATTGTAATATACTACTATATAATAATTAATAAATCAAAAGTATTTATTGAAAAGTATAATACTAATACATTGACAACTATTGCTCCTCACTACTTCTTCCATTTTAATTTTAACTGTCATTTTATAAGAATTTTTTTGTTCATATTGACTTTTTACTTTATAATTTTAAGATAAAATTAATTTACATTTTACTAATTATATTCTTATTTTTACTTGTGTAATTAATAAGAGAGAAAATTATTGAGAGATAACATATTCAAAAGATCAAGATTATATCAAGAAATCAAATAATAATTTTAATATAAATAAGAGTACAAACAGTTTTTCTTAATCATTACCTTAAATCACACTTGAAAAGAATTAGAAAGAATATTTACATTCAAAGGTTTAGGAATCGTTTAAATGATCTACAAAACAACTTTATTGATAGATGCTAATCGTACAAAGAAACAAGCATCACGATTTGTGTAACAACTTTCTCAGTTTTTGTTAAGTGTTGTTTAAAGTAAACTAGACACAAATTATTATACATTAATTTGTTAATATATTTTGTATCTCTTCATCATTGTTTTATATTTCTTAATGATATAAAATTAAATATATAGTTAATAAAATAAAACTTAATATTCTTTTAATATTGTTAAGCAAAAAATAGGCATCAATAAAAATTAAAAAATTTCTTCCTAAATGATAAAAAAAGTAAAAGAAGAAGAAATATTAATGTTGGCCGTACTAAAAGAGCGGATTCAAAATTGTCCTCAAAGGGACAAATCTAACTGGCACAGAACCCTTTTTAGGACTTCACCACGAGAGAGAGAGAGAACGAGAACAAGAGAGAATCTGCTTTGCTTTTTTAATTTCTAATTAAGGGTGGGAGAGGCGTGGGTTGTGTTTTGTGTGTGCAGCAGCGTGTGGCGATTTGCATGATCGATTCGAGGCGTGTAGCTTTGAGCGATAATAACGTCAGATGAAAGGCAATTATGACGCCTAATGAATAATGGGTCCTCCAATCTTTTCATAAACAAAACAACCCCAAAAGCAAATGGGTTGGCCCCATTCTTGTAAAGCGCACAATTTGTTCACACTAATTCCCACCCCTTCCCGGAATCTGTTATCAAATCAGTATTCACCACCAAGGTCACTTACCCAACACCCCACCAATATTCTTAAAAATGGGTTGGGTTGGGTTCACTAATCTTAGCTACTAGTTGGATTTGGGTGTAAGGTCCCACATCTAGAATCTCATGCTTCTCCAATGACTCCGCCTGGCTCCACTTTCACACTCGCCATCATGAATCCCACTCACTCCTCTCTCAACTGTTAACTACACTTCTTAATGATTGAAATGTCTGCTCAAAGTCCTTCTCTTCTTGTTCTTTACTCATTTGTCCATCTCATGACTCATATGTGATTTTTTTTTTTACTTACAGGCGCTACAGCATAATAACTCATCATGATATATGTAGCCATTTTTCTTTGACCATCTTTATTAATTAATTCCCCTTCTTCTTCATATATTTATTTCTTCCCTGGTCCCGTCATGGAATGATAAATCATGTATAACATCTACACATGCCCTGCTAGGCTGCTAGTAACTAATTAATTTGCTTGACATGTACGCTTTTGGATTGGACTCTCATTCTCATATGTGATTGCAAAATCCAATTCACTCCATTTTTGTGATTTAATTTGATTTCTCATGATGGGGTCTCTGCCCTCCCTTCATCACAAAATCTAACAACGCCATACTATACTAGTACCACTTTAATTCTCAAGTTACGGTATACTTGTATGTTTGTCTTCAATAAGGGAATTAAAGTTGATCGATCACAATGTATACCTAATTGATCACAACCGATTAACCCGGCCAACTACACACATACATAAATATATAGAACAGCCAAGTCAATACCAAATGATGATATTGATAACCTAAACAATACCAATGATGACGGATATTATGATTTCACTGAATGTATATATAGTACTCCATATTTGACTTGCTTTTCCGTAAACCGTAAAATTTTGTTTTCCGCGTTGGAGGATGATCTATATATTTCTTGAATTTTATAACCGTTGCAGTAATAATTCTTGCTTTTTTTAAAACACTTTTGAATCACAAACATCATTATCAAAGCTCCAACCATTAATTTGCTAGCTAGCTGATGAAAAAAAATGTATTTTTTTGGTGGGGCCAACTCTCCCCGCAGGAAAACAAGCATGTACCATTTGAACCAACCCCCGTTGGTTGATGAAAAAAGTGTATGATTATAAACATAACATGCATAATTCATCATAAAAATATTTAAATTCTCCCTAGTCGTCATTAAGATGTGGTTCAAGCTAGCTAATCTCTCAGAGGGATTTGGATTCGCTGCAGTCATTTTTTCCCCCAATCACTGCAATTAGCAAATTCGGATTCAGAGACCGAGATAATTAATAAATCATCTCGGCTCATCGGACGATCCGGATTTGTTGACTACATTGTAACTAATCGATCTGAATTCCTCCTGGAAGTTCTCAAACATCGATTAATTAAGTTCCTTTAATTTCGATGGAATATTAATATATTGGGATTAATGGGATAATAATTTGGAAATGCATGAGAAGACGAACCTTGCCTCCTCTCCAACGTTTTATTTTATTTTTCTTGGCACCATATATCCATACATTTTTTTATCCCTCCATGACATTATTATATCGAGACACATCCGAAAAATTGTTCTAACATCAATTATGGATATGGTTTAAGTTGGCCCGACACATTCTCGGGACAAGTGAACCAATATCGGGGCCGGCAACAAAATTGATAATGCATCATAAATATATACTACCATTATTGATAGGCAAAGCGATGTTTCTTGCGTGAAGTATTGGGCTAATCAGTCTCAAAATAATTAACGAGAATTATGTGCAACTCTTAATCACACGCGTAGTGTCCTAAGATTTATAATCAATAAGCACTTTCAAATTTATTGTGTACTAGTAATTGTTAAAAAAAGTAATATATGAAGAAAATCAGAAATAGCCTACATTATTTATTTTGAGTTATAAGAGTTTTACTTTATTTAAATCCTTGTTCACATTAATTGTTGTTTTTTAACATGTGCAACCTTATACAGTAATATAAGATAATAAATCAAAAATGGAAAGATTTTATTAAAAAATACTCCCTCCGGTCCTGTTTATAAGACAAAGTTTGAAGTTTTTTCACAGTCCTATTTATAAGATAAAGTGCACAAATCTAGAAGCATTTATGGTTTTTTCTCATATTTGTCCTCGTTGACTATTAAAGGTTTTAAGGTGACACAATTACCATGGTAATGAAGTTTAATTTTAAATAGGGGTAAACTTGTAATCTTATAGAATAATTTCTTGAAAATCAACGCATTAATTATTTTTCTTAATATGTGTGTTTTTGTCTGAATTGTCTTATAAAAAGGACCGGAGAGAATATATTGTAACATTTAATATTATCATTGCATTGAATGTTGCAATAGTTGTAATTTCCAATAAAATCTTTTTACTTTTAATTTATTATCCTGTGCAAGGTTACACATGTTAAAAAAATTGATTTATTTATATTTTCATTTATATATATATATATACTCCCACCTCTCATTTTACTTATTTTTAAGGTTTTTATACAAGAATTAAGAAATGTAATTAAATTTTAAATTTTTATAAAAAATATTAACTAATTTCTTATTATACATTTTATCATTTTATTTATTATTTGTAAAGAATATATTTAAAAAAAATTATTAAATGCTTCTTAAAATTGTAGAATAACAAATTAAATGAGTCAATTTTTTCTAAAGAAATAAGGAAAGTGAGACCGGGGAATATTTGATTTAGATAACCATTACTACTAGTATAATCATAAAAGTTGCCCTCATATTTTCAACATTTTGAAAACGAAAAAAATAATTATTTATTATCTTCAGATTTAATTTTATTTTAAGAAATGTTTGCCAGAAAATACAAAATTCTAATACTGTCTAGGATGTCTAATTAAAGATTATCGCTGTCCTAATTGATTGTCTTATTTCCATTTATAGTCTTCAGGTATGCTCTATGACTTGCTCGACAATATATAACTTCCAAAACTGGTAATTAGAAAAATCTTCCAGACTTAATTTCTCCTTGTAGTCATGAAAAGGGGGAAAAAGGGGAAAAAAAACTTGCTTCTAGTATTGAGAGTTGACGCTTACCGTTACTTGTCTTTTTCTCCAAAAACTGGTATTCAATACAAGGAAGAAATCCCACATATATGTCTTACCATTGGTGGGCTCTTATTTATTTATTTGAAATTCTTTTATTTTTACCTCTATTTCAAGACATGTCTTTTTCATTCACCTACTACACTTCCAAATTTAAAAATGTTATATAAATACACAAGATAATTACTACTTATTATTCAAACAAGAGTGGATTTGATTATATAACCATAGACCCAGGAGGCCGGGAATAATTTTCAAATATTTAATTATATAAAAATACTTGAAATTAAAAAAATTAGAAATTAAAAATCATATAAAAATTCAGAAATTTATGCTATTGACAATACATGTTAAATTTCATTATTATTTTTTTTTCATTTTTACATTAAATCCCTCAAAATAAACATTTATTATGAAAAAGTGACCGTAATATTAACTAAATCTAAGTTTCATGTGAGTAGGTTAAAAGTTACATATAAATATATCACCAATTAAAAAATCCCGTTATCTTCTTATTATAATATTTACCCCCGTATGCTTAATTCCATAATAAAAAAAACTACTCTTCTTGTTTTTTTCATGACAAGATTAGCTAGACTCAAATCCACTCTTGTTTGAATAATAAGTAGTAATTATTTTTGTATTATATAATTACATGTTTAAATTTTAAAAATACCATCAAAAGAAAAATTATTTAAATTTAATTTTTATATTATAAATTTAAGAGCTCACAATGAAAAGTGGGATCGACACTCATTCAACATACTCTGATCCCTTGCAATTTTGAACTTCTTCCTTTCCTCATTTTATGGTGAATTCCATACACAATTCATATATTTAAGTCTTCCTTTCGTAGAGTATAATTCTCTCTCCTAAGTCTCCGATTTAAAGAACACTTATATACTTATATTTAAGTCACCTTAAGGAGACAAGTGAGGATTTGAACCTGTAACTTATCATATGTGAAATTTTATCTTACTCTACTTGAGTAACCTCTTGATTAAATAAAAAGAGATTTAAGATCATTTTCAATTTGAATTTATTTTTACTATGAAAATAATTAATAGCAGAGAGTGTTTAAAAGTTATGATAATATAATTAAAATGAAAAAATAGTAAAACATTTTCTAAAAAATAACATTTCTGTAACTTTAAACGTAAAATCTAAAAAGTGATTGATTTTTTTCAAACATGTTGTTATCTAATTGAAAATTAGAGTTAATTTAAATGTAAAATTTGTTTGTAGTATCACGATGCATTAATACTTTACCGAGATTATTATAGTTCTTAAATGTTATTATAATAATTAATTTTTTATAATTTAATAATACATAATTATGGGTGTTCAGATAAGTTTTTGAAAAAAGTTATAATATTTCTATAATTTATTTTTTAATTCATGGTGAACATTTTTTTTTCTAAATTTCATTTTTTTTAAATTAACTAATTATTTTTATTTGCATACTAAAAATAGAATTTACGAGATCCCTAATTTTTTTATTTAATAAGCAAAAGAAATAAGTACTAGAAGTACTCAAAAAACAAGAAGTTAATGTACAATAGGAACACAAAACAAGCCCAGACCAAAAGAAACACCCCATAACAAACAGCAGCTACATTAATAGCTACATACATTGCAAATACATTCGTCTAAATCACAAAGGAAGGCTAAAATAAAACAACACCAAACTAAATATTAATATAAATGAAAATTAAATCTTATAAAAGACACTATTCTAACGTGGAGACAATTTAAATAAATATTAAAAAATATAAATTAAAAGACAAAGCACGTCTAAAATTATGCAGTTGTGCTAAATACTCGGAGGGAGAGTTTTACTGTCCACGGAGATCTTATCCGGTTCAAACAGGTGATTGACTCAGTGAGGGAGAATACATGTAGTCTTGCAAAAAAAAAAGTGTAAAATTAACAACATATTTCAAATGAAAATAAATAAAGAAAGATATTTTTAAAGAGTGTCCTTAATTAATGACAGTGATTAAGGAAGATTTAATTATATTATTTTAATTTTTAAATATAAGTACTAAACAACTTTATTTATTTTTTCATATAATAAATTCATGAAATAATTTTCACTTTTATTTTTAACCAATGTTATAAGAATATTAGTTAACAAAATTTAGTAAGAAAAGTATTATAAAAATGAGAACTTTTATGAAAATTATTATAAAAATTTATAAAATGAGACTTTCGAAATTATGAAAAAAAATATGATATGTTAAAATTTAAATTTATAGTTATGGAAAGTATTAATATTTACGTTTAAACAATTTATGATTGATTAAATTTGAGTAATATTTTAATAATTTTATATAGAAGTTAAAGTAGTAATAAAAAGTGAAATTTTGATATAAAAAAGTGATTGACCACATTAAAGTTGAAAATAAACTAGTATATTAATCCATTTGATATGTGGATAAAGATATGTTTTTATTTAATTAAAATTAAATTTATAATAATTACTATTTTTAAAATTCAGAATAATTTTAGATAATTTTTTAATTTAAAATTTTAATAAATTAAAAATTATCGGTGTTGTGGATGGAAAAAATCCCCGCTGGGAGAGTTAGCCCCACCATGATGTGGATGTTCCCGGCTCGAACAGGATTGCCTCCCGTGGAGGATATCTGTGGTTAAACCAAAAAAAGATTGTATTTTACTATTAAAATCTAATTTATATTATAATAAATTATAATGATGAGATTAAAGGTTTATATTAAATTAAGGATTGGAATAGAAAATGATAGAATAATTATTTTGAATCTTAATAAATTTTAAAATTTATGATTATATTTATTGGTATTTAAAATTCAAATAGGAAAAGAAAAAAAGATAAAGTGTCCGTTTGATTCATAATTGAGTAAAATTGATACTAGAATTAATGATTGAAAATGAGTAATGCATGCTTTAAAAAATACGTTGAATGAAAATGATTTAAAATCAATTCTGTGGAATGCAATGTACCTAACTTAGAACCAAATACAAGCACTAATATTAAGGATTGATGTATGTTTGGTTTCTTGGAATTCACGTTTGATACATAGATTCGGGCCAATGTTACTCTAGCGCAACTATTTCTATCGTTGGAAATGTGAGTTTACCACGTTTCAACGCTAAACCAAACATACTCCAGCGTTCTCCTGGATCCAGGTTTAAAACGTGATTTTCGAATAAACCAATTTAACTCCCATAAGTAGTGTATAGAATTCACCATCAAATAAAGAAAAAAAAAGAGAGAATGTTAAAAATCATTGAAAGAAAGTAGGGTGAGTGAATATTTCACTCTTTAAGATGAGTTCTCAAAATTATAATCTAAAGAGTTGATGGAGAGTAATTCTCATGTTTAAGAGTACAAATTTAAATTTAATATATGTAAAGATAGATTGATGAAAAGAATAAAAAACGACTTTTCATATTTGTTGTAAACTTGAAAAATATATAAAGAAAAAATTTAATGTTGCATATGTTTGGATTTACGTTTTCTACGGTCAAATGTATGTTCTGTGTTGTAGATGTGAGTTTGCAAAATATGCATCTTGTTTGACTGTTTACATGAAACTAGGGATGTAAAAAAATTCAATACATGTAGATACCTGTGGATATACCCGCATATTTATATAATGGGTGGGGAAGAATATTATACCACCCGCCTCGGGAGTACCGTATACTCATTAAAACATATTTTTTATTAAATATATTTGAATATTATGATTTTTTATTATTCTATGATGTGAGATAATTTATTTTATATTATTTTATGATGATATTTTTATATATTAATATATAATGATATTTTATAATGATTATTTATATATATAGTAGGATATTATAATATATTATATAATATTTCCTCTATTTTTCTTATAAAATTTAAATTTTAAACATTAATGGATACCCGTGAATACTCGTGGATACCTGCTACCCGCACGGCTACATGTTAATTTTAACGGGTATGTATATTGGTAGGCACTATCCGCCCCATTGACATCCCTACATTAAACGCATGTATGTGTTTGGTTTAGCGTTGAAATTGGTCAAACTCAAATTTGAATTTCCCAACGCAACTATTTCCCAACGCTCTTGTGTATGAAACTTGAGTTTCCTCAATATTCACTTTCTCAAACTCATGTTTGCAGCAAAGTATTTAAACATGAAATCACGTTTACTCATATTTAAGTTTATCATAAATCACGTTCACTAAATTCACATTTATTCAACTCAAGTTTATAAACGCTAATCCAAACGCACACGTAATGTTATATTATATATTAAAATTAATAAAAGGTAATATCATATATTTAAAATTTCATTAAATGTCAGTTTTAAAAAGTTTATATTCACATTGATAATTTATTAAATCCAATATCCAAAAAATAGTATTAATTATGGATGTAAAAAAAAAGTCAATACTTTAACGTATATACCCTTAAAAAATTCATAAAGTTGGCAATATCACGAGAGCAATGCTCACTCATTCTCTCTCTCATGAGTAATGAGTTGGCTCAGCCTGACTGTAATCCTATAAATGTGGTTTTTTTGACTATCAGTGTGCTGCAACCGCAAACGGTCTGTCTCTGTTTTTTCTCTTTGTAGCAAAGCACACCAAATTCACTTAACAAGAACAACTACCGTTTGCACAGAACCAAGCAAAACGCTCTGGCAAGGCAAGGAGCTCCGAAATGAAATTTCCACTAGGGTTTTTCACTTCGCTATGTCTGTTACAGGCAATGGCTCTCTCTCTCTCTCCCAGCCTCTCTTTACTCTTCTGCTTCACCTCTGATTCTTTGCTCACTTTCAACACCTGTGGTCATCAACATTCGTCAGATTCAGAGGATGCAGTTCGTCTTGTTTATTTTTCTTTATGGTCTTACACTCTGTTCGCTTACGAAGAAAATGGACTGTCGGATACAACTGTGAAATCTTAATTTCAATTGTCTAAGAGCTGAAATAGGGAACGACTATAAAGGACTTAAAATTGCTTGAAAATTTCGGGAATGGATGATCGTTCTTTAGTCTTTTTGAACTCTTAGTTGAAGATGCGAACGAAAACAAGTTTTATTTAGTTCTTTCTGATCAATTCTCTTATACCTTGCAGGTTTGTCTATTTTATCTTTAGTAGAGCAGACAGTTTGTCTTCAAGGCTTCTTTTGACACCCAATGCCAAGCACCGGGGTAAGTCTTCTTTATATATGAAAATTATAGTTGTGGAATTTCTTACCAAAAGTCAATTGATAGAGCAATAAGAAAATTTTCTGGTCCACATAGTACTGCACACAGGACAGAAGTTGAATTGAATGTCTATGTGTTATGATTTGCAGAACAGAAATTTCAGTTCTATTTTCTTTATACAGGAAAGGCATTCAGAGGATTATTGTGCGATGTATGACATTTGTGGAACACGTACTGATGGTAAGTAGTGAACTGTCCATATGGTTCCCCTGCTGTGAAGGTAATATTTGATGGAATTATCATTACTCCTGAGCTTTTTTCCTGTTTTTCTTTTCCCCTCTAAACAATTCATTATTTTGAAACTCTTCTTTCCATTCAGAATTTTTGTTGTGTCATAATATTGATTTATGTTCTCATAAGCATAATTGGGTGGCATCACATTTTCTAGTTTGAAGATTTTTAAAGCTTTAAATGTTGTCACAATCTTGTGAACTCTTTATTTTCCCCAGCCAGATGAATTGCTTTCATCAAAGATCCAAAGTTGTGTCCAACAATTACTGGGAATGTTTGCTGTACAGAAGCTCAGTTTGACACATTAAAGTCACAAGTTCAACAGGTAAATGTTTTTATCAAATTTTATATATTGATGCATATTCATCAGGAACTTGAAATTCGAATTGATTCCACAGCTTCTTTTTCTCCTTGTCTCTTTCTTTCTTATATACTGACTAGTAATGGTTGGTCTTATATGTCTCTACATCTTTCTAGTTGATCTTGCTCTGCACTCAATATTACCATCCTTTGAAAATATGCTGACATGTCTTTAATACACTGTACATTCTGGCAGGCAATTCCTTTTCTTGTAGGTTGTCCGGCATGCTTAAGAAACTTTTTGAATCTGTTCTGTGAGCTTACATGCTCTCCGAATCAGAGCTTATTTATCAATGTGACTTCAGTTGACAAGGTAAGGCACATTCCATTTTGTTTAATTGTCTTGCCTATAATGTTGTAATTTTCTATATGCAATTATGTTATCCATCATTGATTAAAACGTCAATAAATTTGTTAAATATGTTTTAGTTCTCTCTCAATAATATTTTTCCCCATGTAGGCCCTCTTCTCTTGCATTTCACTTTTCATCTTCTATTATACTTCTTGTTCTATTAAAACAAAAAAAAAAATCCCTTCTTCTTTGGTTTAATACTAATGAATCTTAATGACTGAGCAAGTGCCTATTATGTGTTATTGGTCTTTCATGTTATTGTTATTAGTATTTTGGATGCAGATCTCAAGTTGCTATTCTATTACTTTTACAATGCAATTATTTAAATCACAATTTTCAGGTTGGTGGCAATTTGACAGTAGGTGGGATGATTATTTTGTAAGTGATGCTTTTGGTGAAGGGTTATATGATTCCTGCAAAGATGTAAAGTTTGGCACAATGAATTCTCGAGCAATACAATTTGTTGGTGCTGGTGCTCAAAATTTTAAGGTAAATTGTGCTTTTAAATCTTTAACCAAATTACAGCTTCTCCTTCTCATGCCTATTATATATGATTTCATATTGCAGTGATGAATTGTAGAAATATAGAGATAAAATTAGCTCTTCATATTTTTTGATAGTAAAGCTTGTACATGATGTGGTAAAGATATTTTGGAATCAGTTGACTTCATGTCAAACTTTTACACTTACATCACTTAATAACTTTTTGTAGAATGTGTCAAATGTGCAATGATGGAATCATGGAAACAAACTTTCCATTTTATTTTTGAGTAGAACACATTTGGTTCTGTAAGACATATCACATGTTATATTTATTTTCAAGGTTACATTGCTTAATTTTCTCTCTCTATGCAACAATAACTATTGTTACTAGTTACTACCATTGTGGTAATTTAACTAACACTGGATACAGTAGCAAAATGCAAATGTAAAGGTTCATTTTGATAGGGGTTGCTTGTATAAACTTTTCTGTAGTGTATTGCATGAAAGCTTGGTGCTTATACTGGGATTGCTTTTGGCAGAGTGGTTTGCTTTTATTGGTAGAAAAGCAGCTCCTTATAGTCTTGGTTCACCCTATGCGATTATGTTCCATCCAAATGCAACTGAGCCATCTGGGATGAAACCTATGAATGTTTCAACTTATTCATGTGGTGATATTTCTCTTGGCTGTTCTTGTGGTGACTGTCCTTCATCTTCAGTATGTTCTAATTCAGCTTCAACTACCACCCATAAGAGGGATTCCTGCTCCATAAAAGTTGGGACTTTAATGGTAAGGAAGAGAAAATGATAATGATTTTACTATTTACCAGGTGCATTAATTTACTTTCATGATGAATAAAATGTGTATTTTTTAACTAATATGATTTTACCTTTTGACTTCGTAGGTGAAGTGTGTTGACTTGATTTTAGCAGTCTTATACATCATACTGATTTGTGTGTTCTTGGGTTGGGGATTGTATCATCGGATAAGGGAAAGAAAGACGACGTATAGAACAAAATCAGTGTCTAATGTCATTAGTGGTGGTGTGCTGTATTCTCGTAATCAGGAGAAGGATGATAACCTCCCAATGCAGCAGGTTTATATGATAGTTTTCTATTTCTTCATTATAAACATGTTTCAGAATTGTCTTCCCCTTTTTGTTCTATTTTAAAAAATGTTGCTTTCTTTCCTTCCTTATGCATGCTTGTGCAATTCTGATTTTGTTTTGACTGATGTTAATGTTTATAAGATAATTGAAGATGCTGCACAAAACAGAAATGGAGTCCGGCTCTCAGCTGTGCAAGGATACATGTCAAATTTTTATAGGTCACTGCCTATGCTATCAACATGCATATCAACTACATAACAATATCTGACCTCATATTTACAATATGCTCAGGAAATATGGATCATTTGTAGCTAGAAATCCAACTGGGGTCTTGGCTTCATCTTTGGCTATAGCTCTTCTACTTTGTCTAGGTTTAATCCGATTCAAGGTTGAGACACGGCCTGAGAAAGTAAGTATCACATAGTTTCTATTCTATTGTTTAAAATGCTCTGTGATGTATCCACTGTACATTAGAATTTGTTCTGTACATGATACATGTTCATTTAATTTTTATGTATGATGAAAGAAATTTTCATCTGTCTTCTGAAACTTATAAGCAAATGGCTATGTCTGTGGTTTAAAAATATTAGCGTCTGTTTTTTGTTCGTTGACTTCCAATGCTCTTGGTATTTGTATAATGGCATTTTTATTTTGGGTATAATTTGGACGTGAAGTTTGATTTTGTTTTGAACATCCTATTGTGCTCATACTTATCATTTGATGGATAAATATAAGGTTGGTGACACTATTTGAGAATTGTTTTTAATGGGGGAATTGTTGGCTGAAAAGTCTGGTCAGAATATCAATAAGTAAAATAAACCATTGCAATTTTGAATTCAAATGGAATAAAAAATTTCATGGGCCAGCAAGAAGTAGCTTTAACATTTTGTTATTATGCTTTAGTGGTTAAGTGTCTGAGCTACTTGATTTTAGAACATTTCTCCTCTCTCTTGATATATTTCTTTACATTAGTTGAGTTTGTAAAAATAACTTCCTACTTTTCAGCTCTGGGTAGGACCTGGGAGTAAAGCAGCACAAGAGAAGCAGTTTTTTGATAGCCATCTTGCTCCGTTTTACAGAATTGAACAGGTTCTTACACTGTCCCATTTCTTTTGTTTTCTCCCCATAATATCTACTCTTCAAGTTCATTATTGGTACAATTTGCAATGACTCTGCCTTATGAATTTCTTATTTTATTTTATTCAGTGACTTCTTTCCTCATCTGATGAAAAAAAAGCATACGTATTTCTTTTTGCTTGATTTTTAAGAGGATAAAATGTACCAAAAGACAAACTTGTTGGTAGAAAAAAACTGCTCTTTTCTTCAATAATGTTTTGCCTGAATTTGTCAAAATAAATGAATTGATGAAACGGTATAGTTGTGTAATTGTAATCCAGTCTAAGCAGTCTTGTCATTTTTTCTTAGTGTAATGTCAATATTGATTTGATCTTCCTGATAGTCAACAGTAGTCTTCATTATGCAACATGAGGCAATATGTAATAATCTTGACACTGTTGTTTTCTTTTACAGCTCATACTGGCAACAGTTCCTGATCATATGAATAGTACATCACCCAGAATTGTGTCGGAGGACAACATTAGGTTTCTGTTTGAAATACAAAAGAAGGTAAGTGTCCTATCTAGTAGTGCTACTAAAATATTTTGATGATTATGTAAATTGAAGGTGTTGCTGTCAGGTTGATGCAATTCGTGCTAATTATTCTGGCTTGATGGTATCTCTCGAAGACATCTGTATGAAGCCACTAGACAAAGATTGTGCCACTCAAAGTGTCCTGCAGGTATAGTTATTGATTTGCAGCCAGAGAACTTTAATGTTTCATTATCATTATTGTAATAAATTTGCATGATATTAGCTTCTTTTGATTAGCAATTTTCCCTCCTTATTGACAGTACTTCAAAATGGATCCAAAAAATTTCGATGATTATGGCGGAGTTGAGCATCTCAATTACTGTTTTGAGGTACTGAATGTTAACTTTACATCTTGAAGTTAATTGTAGCTGTAGATGTTCTTAATTCCATTTTTGTTTGCATGTTCGCATGTAAAACAATTCCCAAGCCATACTGTACAATTATATCCAAATGTCATTTTCTGCAAGCTTTTAATTTCTTGCATGGAGCAATTAGATTTAGAACATACTACTCGGAATACCTTCTTCGGTGCATCTGTGCTATATTCTAATATGATACATCAAAAGTTTTCAGATAAAAGCATACTTATCCAATGATTGATATGATTGTTTGATATTGAGGAGGATATCATTTTGATCAAAATCCTCTTTAGTTTTATGGGTTTTTTCTATAGCATGGGGGTGTTAGGGAGAGGGTGTAGATGGTAGTGACTAGAGTTTCAAACTTGTACTTTCATTTTCCACGTCACATCAAATCTCTCTAATGAGATTTTATATTTATAACTATGGGGAAAGACCTTTAGCCCTTTGCTGATATCAGTGTATGAAACTTTTATCCACGAAACAGTGTCAATGATGTGTATATGATATAATTGAAAAATGACTTAAGTATTCTTTAATGTTGTGTTCATTCAGCATTATTCCTCAGCCGATCAATGTATGAGCGCATTTAAAGCTCCTCTTGATCCGAGCACTGTATTAGGAGGTTTTTCTGGGAGTGACTATTCTGAGGTACTTTCTCTACTCTTCTAGGTTGTGAATGGATTCGATTTTTTGGAGCATATGATAACTATAATGTGATTTATTCAAGACAGGCATCTGCATTTGTTGTAACTTATCCGGTAAATAATGCTATTGATGAAGATGGTAATGAAACCGCAAAGGCAGTTGCTTGGGAGAAGACCTTTATTCAGTTGGTGAAGGTGAAGGTTTGTATCTTGTATTTATAATTTTGACTTCACAGTCATTTTATCTGTATATGAGCCACAACTTAGACACTTGTGCTGCATAGTTAGTCAACTCTATATTTTAAGCTATAGTGGCCAATTTGCTTCCACAGAAAAGAACCGGATCAAGGTTGCTGCGTTGTCATGCATCCCTAGAAGTACTTGATGCCGGTTGATTCCCAGTGAGTCTTAGTACTCACACTTAGCTTAATTTACCCATCCCATAACTAGGTCCTAGGTCCTCACTTAAGAAAGAGCAATAAAAAGATGAATGCAATGTCTTAGCAGGTTGCTTGTTCTGTGATGTGACATGGTCATGTATCCTGGACCTGGCCAATTACCTTTCCTATCATTCTCTTAATTTCTTCAATGTCCTGTATTTACTGTGTCCTTTGTGATAGGATGAGCTGTTACCAATGGTGCAATCAAGAAATTTGACACTTACTTTTTCATCTGAAAGCTCCATTGAGGAAGAGTTGAAAAGAGAAAGTACTGCAGATGCTATTACTATATTGGTAATATCCCCCCTCCATTTTATGATGATCTTGTGTATCCTAAATTATACTTTAAAAAGAAAATCTTTTTTTGTTGTCTGAGGCATGATTGTGGAATAGTGAATGAGTTGTGTTGTGTGTCATATATTTCCAAGATTTTTCAGTATTTTCTGATGTGGTTGGATTGTTTTATCCTTATATTGTACCTGATGTTATTGCAGGTTAGCTATCTTGTGATGTTTGCTTATATATCTCTTACTTTAGGAGATATGCCCCATCCTTCTGCTTTTTATATTTCATCTAAGGTGCACTCTCAACCATAGTATGAATAGATCTTTCTTTCCCCATCTCTTTTTCTTTATCTTCCCTCATCCCCAATTCTTCATTACTACTAAACAATTATGTTTTGATTTGAAGCAGTTTATATCATGGAGATAGATTTTTATAATGTACATAAATATCCTAATTGTATAAATTTGGATTACAGGTATTGCTTGGTCTTTCAGGAGTAATTCTTGTTATGCTGTCTGTCCTTGGATCAGTTGGAATTTTTAGTGCCCTTGGTGTAAAATCCACTCTGATCATATAGAAGTTATCCCTTTTCTTGTTCTAGCTGTAAGTTTTCTTTTGCTTATAAAGTTTTCAGAATTAGCTATAGTGAAACATTTTTTATTATTATTGTTGTTGTTTGATTTGTTTGTGTTGGTGTGATGGGCTACTATTGCTAATAATTATTACTTTGTTCAATAAATGTATAAACAATTAAACAAAATACTGTCACTTTTGGAACTTGAGACAAAACAAGCATATGGAGCACTACCATGTACTAAGTGTTATCTTTTTCTATAATACAATTATTCTGTTCGAGTCAGACGAACAGCATCAGTGAAGCTGGAACTGTTCTGTGATGATTGTTCCCCTACCTATGCCAACATGTTATTGACTGTAATACAATGTGTGTCATCATTAAACATTCTATAGAAGTGGACAATGACATACCGCAATAGTGTACTAGCAGAACAATATATGAGCAACTAACTGACCCTATCTAATTCAGATATTATATCACAATTCACTAACTCATTATTTTTATCTGTGCCATTCTTTGATCCTGTTTTGTTTTCCTGAATCTCCTGGAATTAGGTTGGGGTGGATAATATGTGTATACTAGTTCATGCTGTAAAAAGGCAACAGCTGGAGTTGCCTTTAGAAGGACGGATAAGCAATGCACTTGTGGAAGTTGGACCATCAATAACATTGGCTAGTCTATCAGAGGTTTTAGCATTTGCAGTTGGAAGCTTTATTTCCATGCCTGCATGCCGTGTCTTCTCCATGTTTGCAGGTAAGTTTATATATCTAAGAATTTTTATACCTTTGCAATAGTCTTGGTTGTTTCTTGTGTCAAATGCTAATCCATAGCCCCCCTTCATGGTTTCTTTCACAGCATTGGCTGTTCTTTTGGACTTTCTCCTGCAAGTTACTGCTTTCGTGGCTCTGATAGTTCTTGACTCGTTGCGGGCAGAGGATAAGAGAGTTGATTGTTTTCCATGCATAAAAGTGCATTCTTTGCATGCAGACCCTGATAAAGGTATAACTAAAATTTTAATTTGAGATGAACTTCAACATTTTATCACTGCATTTTTTTGTCAATTTGATTGTAAGTTTTCCCCTTTAATTACTGTCTATTCATAACTTCTTTTAAAGTTTGTCTTTTCATAACTTCTCAGGCATTAGACAAAGAAAACCTGGTTTGTTGGCTCGATATATGAAGGTAATTAACATTTTCCTTATTAACTATAATTGTTTGCTGGTACTTAATGCAGACTAAGCATAACCAGCATTGTTTACAATTTTGTGAAGCACCTTGTATGAAGTATTTAAATTTAATTATCCATAATTTTAAATTGTATATTGTAGAAAGAGAGTAATTGGTATGCTAACTTTCTTACTAGAGTCGGGATTCAAATTCATATTGATGTAAAGATCTCTCTATCTCTGTAATCAAATGAAGTGTACAATTCTTTGTCAAGTAGTCAGCAGATAATATTTTTATCCTTAAAGTTTAGGTTTTTCTGTGTTCTTATCAACATTTTGAGTTTGTTTAGTCATTTTAGCATGCTTTTTAAATTCAATAATATCTTTTGTCCAACTTTTTGTGTTGACTTCATTATTTTCTGAGTTTTACTTGGTTTCTGATAATGCTGCTTTATTTTTCCTTTCAGGAGGTTCATGCTCCCATTCTGAGTATTTGGGCAGTAAAAATAGTTGTCATTGCTATTTTTTGGCATTTGCATTGGCTAGCATTGTAAGTTTTTGGATTTGATTCTATAGCTTTAAAATTAATAAAAACAAAGCTGTATGCACTTCTAATGCATTGTTTTCTTTCTTTTTCTCTGCTTTTCCCCTTCTTATTTTCCCTTATCTGAACCACACAGGCATTGAGCACTAGAATTCAACCTGGTTTAGAGCAGGAGATTGTTCTTCCCCGAGACTCATATCTTCAGGTTTATCATTTTGGCTCAGCATTTTTCTTTTATCCACGTGCATGTATTCAAACTATATATATCTTCCTGCAGGGGTATTTCAATAATGTTTCAGAATATCTCAGAATTGGACCACCTCTGTATTTTGTTGTAAAGAACTATAACTACAGGTATTTTTGTTTATCATTTTTTTCCTACATCCACCTTTACGTTTGAGAATTATTTTTTACTAAGTTTGTTAATTTGCTGGGATGAATGAGTGCAGTGTGTGTGTTAGTGTTAGGAATATTAGTGCATCTTATAGTTTAATGACATTCAAATTCAAGTTAAATATATATGGTGCATATAAATATTTTTCAGCACCCATAGGTACTTCCCCACAAAATGATTTGTCTCAGTTTGACAATCTCCTTCTATGTATCTCTAAAAAATAAAATAAATAAAAAAATACAATGCCACATTTCATGATTGTAGGGGGGGGGGTTGTACATACTACAAGAGGACTAAATTTTTTTTCGTTGTGCAAATATGTTGGAACGGAAATGCTTAACCTTGTCTTAGTACTTAAATTTTGGGGATGATTTGTTCTAATATTATTTCCTCACCACAGCTCAGAATCAACACATACAAATCAGCTTTGCTCCATTAGCCAATGCAATTCAGACTCTCTTTTAAATGAGGTAAACCATTAGCATTTGCCTTATCTGACTCTGATTGATCTACATATGAATAACCATGCATTGTGGATCTTTGTGGAATGCTTGACCTTATAAATAAATCCATCATTTCTTAATGAGACATCTGTTTGCTTTCTTTAGTTCTTTGCTTGTATTAAGGTGGGAGTCATTGCATTCATCTACTTCATTGTGTTAGTAATTTTCTTTTCCTTACATATCTGTGATAACTTGGATACTTCTTGTTATGGATGTTGTCATTTTACCTTACTAGATTGCTAGAGCGGCCATAGTACCAGACACAAGTTATATTGCCAAGCCAGCTGCCTCATGGCTTGATGATTTTCTTGTGTGGGTATCTCCAGAAGCATTTGGGTGCTGCAGGAAGTTCACAAATGGGAGTTATTGCCTCCTGATGATCAGGTTTTGTTCACACATTAGTACTATACAGATTTATATGCCTATTTCTGTTTTATGTTAGGACTCTTACATCATTTTTTTATGGTGACTTCATAGAAAAATTATCATGCCAGGGGGACTTAACTCAATAGTACAACTGTACAAGATTACTAATCATGGCTAGGATTTACTGATTTACTTAAATGTGTTGGACCTAAGATTTTCAGTTTAATTACTTTATTTGTCTTTGTTATTAGTTGTATACTCTAGGATTATTTTATAAGAAGAATTGATTAATAGCAAAGAAATGGAATGACTACCAAGAGAATGTGATTTTTCCTATATTCGTAAATAAATTTTCTGAAAGAAAAGTCTCTTCTTCCTTATAAAATTAATTTTTCTGTAAATGAATTCAGAGAAAAGATGATAGATGTTAGGATTTTTCTGGTTTAATTAAAGCATAAAATATTTTTTGGTAGCTGACAAAGTAAGTAATTTTTCTTTCCAGCCTCCTTGCTGTCCTCCTGGAGAAGGCTCTTGTGTTTCAGTTGGAGCATGTAAAGATTGCACAACGGTAATTAGACAACTGTTTTTTCAGCGCCCTCACTGTGCTCCAGTTTGAATAGTTTCTTTTTTCTGTTCCAAGGCCTTAATCAAACACTTGTAATTTGTGCAGTGTTTCCGTCACTCGGATCTCCATAATGATCGTCCATCTACAACACAATTTAGGGAGAAACTGCCATGGTTTCTTAGTGCTCTGCCATCTGCTGATTGTGCAAAAGGTGGTCATGGGGCTTACACCAGCAGTGTTGATTTGAAAGGTTCACTGATTTAAAGGCACTCTTTTATTGTGTTCAAATTCATCTTTGAGTCCTGTTCATATTCTCTTCTTTAAGTCAACTTTAGACATAGGGTTCCCCTGAAGCTTGAACCTGTCTAAGTTCTAGAGGTGTAACATGAACATCTGACTTTGGTGTGAATTATTTGACTGTTTTGGGTGTCAGGCTATGACAGTGGCATTATTCAAGCATCGTCATTCCGTACATATCATACCCCACTCAACAAGCAGGTTATATTTCTATATTATTTTTTCTATGATTACAGTCATATCAAAGGAATCCAGGTTTAACTGTAAAACTGTTTTAGATTGACTATGTTAATTCCATGAGGGCTGCTCGAGAGTTCAGTGCCAGAGTTTCTGATTCTTAAAGGTAATGTATCTGTTAATTCTACTTGCTGAGTCAATTTTTTTTTGCCATATTAGATATAATGTAGAAACAAAGGGTAATATACTAATTAGGGTGAGTGAAACATCGACTTGCTCATTTCTTCCAGTACACGAGACTATCTTGCAATTGTTATAGTAAAAAACAATGAAGTAGCAATTCAGCTATTCACCCTTGTTTACTATGTCCTAATTAACATTCCTTCTCTGGTGCAGATTGAGATCTTCCCGTATTCAGTTTTTTATATGTTCTTTGAGGCAATACCTTAATATATGGAGGACTGCACTGGTCAACCTTGCTATAGCTATTGGTTAGTATTGAGACATAGAATTCTGTTCAGATTGCTGTACATCGTTACTTTCATAGGGAAAAAATGTGTGATTGTTTAAATTTTAGGGTTTTAGTTTTTTATGTATTGAGGTGATGTATTGGATGATATTAACAAAGATACAGCACAAATCTTCATTTATACTAAAACTAGACTCCTAATCTTAATTAAATAAGGAACAAATCACGATATATGAGGAAACATGTAAACCAATCCTAAGGGATAATCTAAGTTACCCTAAATTACTCTAAGATACAAATTAGATATCATAAGGTATTTTTCATATATTCAACAGTGATCATCCTGGAAAAAGAAAAACTTTTGGGTTGAGGGGGGGGAGGTGAGGGTAGTGGATCTTGGGAAAATTTTGAGCAGAATTAAGATTATACAATCACTTTTTTAATGATTACATTCTACAATTTATTTATTTACATGTTGATGTTGAGCCTGTAAAATACTAACACGATCAAACAATGATGTAACAGGTGCAGTATTTATTGTGTGCTTGGTTATCACATGCAGGTAAGGATGAGCTTATTTAGCAAATGGTTTAAGCTTTTTTTTCTTTCTTCTAACTCCCTAAATTAACTCGAAGCATCAATAATTATTGTCTAATGAATCAATCAGTTCTTGGTTTGATCCTCCTTTGTTTCAACCTTTTATGCAGTTTATGGAGTTCAGCATCATTTTGTTGGTGTTGGCAATGATTGTGTTGATCTTATGGTATCATTCCTTCTTTTTAACTGTTGATTTTTTTTCACTTTCTTGCTTATTGAAATATACAATATAGTTCTTCTTACATATTATTTCATATTTTTATTGGTGCTTGATATTTAGATATCAAATCACCTAGTTAATTTGTTTACTTACAATATTATTCTTTGTAGGGTGTGATGGCCCATTCTGAATATCCAGTTAAATGCTGTTTCGGTGGTCAATCTTGTTATGTCAGTGGGCATTTCTGTCGAGTTTTGTGTGCATATGACTCATTCTTTCAGTGTTAGTATCACTCTGCTTTCTAGTTTACCTACACACTACTATGTTTCTCTTTTAAGATTTAAATCTATCACTTCTTCCCTTCTTGATTTCAGTAAAATTTAGTGAGAAATAAATCTATCTGGTTCTGTATCTTTGTAATTCAACAAGTCTTCCCATGAAACTTGAATTGCTCTCATAAAATTTAGTGACAAAAAATGCTTAAAATGACTTTTTTGTATTTTGGTGCATTTTTTAAGTAATAATATTAGCAAATCATTAAACTCTGTAAGACTACTTGTTATCATTTTTTTCATTATGAACTAGTTTCTGTCAGTTTCACATGAGTCGTCACCAAATCTTATTACAGGGTAACAAGTGGAGACAAAGATCAACGTGTTAAGGAGGCTCTGGGTACAATGGGTGCTTCAGTTTTCAGGTGATTTTCTGCTAGCAGAAATATATTGTTCAATTTCTTGACTTGCACACATGCATGCGCACAGGAAAGAAGAAGTCATTCTTCATGCTGCTCTTTGGTGTGTAGCTAGTAATGATCACTGAAGGAATCAAGGAAATACTGAAAACAGATTCTTGGCTATGAACTCATAATGGACTAGACCCTGGATCTTTAGTTACTACTTTTTACAAAGTCATGCAGAATTTATTCCCTCCAGTTTGCTTTTCAACATATTTACATTTTAACTTGTGCTGTTTTTTGACACCAATATCATGGAAATTGTGTCACATCTGAATCTGCATCCACATACTGTTTTGTCTTAAATTTATGTATGGTATCTTTCCTTAACAAGACTCACTTCTTTATGTGCAATTTGCAGTGGTATCACACTAACAAAGTTGGTTGGAGTTATTGTTCTTTGCTTCTCAAGAACAGAAGTTTTTGTGGTATTGAGTTCATCCTTAGTTTATGGTCGGACTGTGATATATTATATTATATTATATTTGCAATAACTAACCTAACCTTTGCCTTTTGCAGATTTATTACTTTCAGATGTACTTGTCGTTAGTTCTTCTTGGTTTTTTGCACGGGCTTGTTTTCTTGCCGGTCAGTGTTGTTTTCTTCTTAATTTTTTTTTTATTATTATTAATAAAAATGCATCAAGTAATCAAGTAAAAGGATACAATGCCAGAAACTGCGTTACACTGTTTCAGTACATTACTTTTTAGCATTGACTGGAGTTAGCTTTTCACCAACCACTCGTCTCAATATTGAAAGTATGCCAAAGTCTTTCAAAAGCCTGACTCTTTTGACTATAACATACACATAACTCCTAATGTGAACCAGCCATGTCTCTGACCAATGACCACTAATCATTCCTGCTGTCCTTATAGGACTTCCATGAACCTCCCCCTTCCCTTTCTTCCCCTTCATTTTCCAAATGGCAAACACACATTTAGATCTAACTGAGGGGAATAGTTTGGAATGTAAAGTGCATATAGTAACTGCAGATGAAAAATTAAGGAAGTAGATTCGCACATATCCATAAGAACTCATCTAAGATCTTGTATTTATAAAATTCTTATTAAAGGTTGTGTAGTTTACTAGTTTTCTTTTCTTTCTAAAGTGCACTCCGTCTTCTAAACAATCTAAATTCTTTTTGTAAAGATCTATAACTAATAATTGTTTGTTATACTTAATGGACTCCAAGCATTTAGCGTGAAAATTAACAATCAATAGATGTTTCACAACTCATAAGATAGTTGTGCCTGTTTTTTTTTAAGCAAAAATAGCTGTACCTAAACAAACAATCCTGTACATTCTGTTCGAAAATTGAGGATAGATTGTGCACAACTAAACGTTATTCCCTAGACCTAATTGTCTTAGTTTAAACCAAATTCTATTGTCGGCCAATAGTCAACAATGACGGGATTTCTAAGTGGTTCTTCAACTTTGCTTCCCATTAGCGTTTTAAATGATAATTAAAGTCTAATGTGTATCTTTCTATTTTTCTTTTCTTGTCTTTGTTTTTTTCTATTAAGGATATTTCTTTCCATCTTCGAACTTTGTTCTTGAGACTGAAAACATATTTTTATGTTTTTTTTTTCTGCAGGTGATATTAAGCATATTTGGTCCACCTTCAAGATGTACAATCGATGAGCAAGGGGAAGATCGTTCATCAACTTCTTCATAGCTATAAACTTACAGGCATTGGGTGATGGGTCGTCCGCAAGTAGTATGAAGAATCTGTAAAGTACAAAATGTTTTAGGCGGAAAAACAAATAGGAATTACACCAATTTTGACATATTCCCCCCTAAACTTATGTATCATGACTTCATGACTCCTGTATCCATCTAATAATATCTCTTAGCAAGGCTATAAACAAATTAAAATGATAGAATTATATATGGAAGAAAAAAGTTCTATAATATCAGTTAGTGTAATTATTACAGTTAAATATTAACATGTGTAATGTAATCAACATTGTTATTTGTAATTAGTTACATTTTCTTATTATTTTATACTTCTAATTATCTTTTTTTCGTTGATATGCTTCATTCTTATATTGTACTTACTGCTATACTCCTCTGTTTTTATTCTTTTTCATTTAAGGTTTGTTAAAGAATTAAGAAAATGATTGATATTTTATTTTTTTATGTTCACTTCAGTTTTTTATTGAATTTTTTAAATTAAAGTAATAAGTATGTTAATAAAATTATTTCGACGATTATTCATGCTATGTTATTTTTTCCACATTTGTTTCTATTTTTTAATTACACCGGTATTTTTGAAAGATAAATAAAAAATTGAATAGGATGTCGTCTAAGGAATTAATTCAAATGAAAATATTATATTATTGTAAGAAAAATAAATAAGAATGTAATCAATTTAGATGCTTGAAAGTTTTATTTTGTTATATATTAAAGATGTATATTTAATGATATTGACTATATAAAATATGTAGTATATTTTTTCAGTACAATGTACGAGATAAAATACTAGTACACTAATAAAAACACGAGACATGAAAACCATTACAGTAATATAATTTTAAATAATTTTTACTGCTCAAGAAAAGTATGAACCACTTACTTAGATTGATTTAATAAAGATTAATGACTAGAATTTATTTATTGTTAACAGGTAATTCCAAATTTATAACAAAATCTACTGTGAGAGAAGTCACCAGTCTAGAGGATTTTATCTAATTATCACAACTAATTTGAGGGTTAACTCCACATTAATATTTATGGTGATTTCCAATAAAAACTAAAAAACTACTATAAAAATAGTTAGAGTTTAAGATTAATTGATTTAAAATCAAACTGGAGATGCAAATTTATATATAAAAAAGACAAATTTACTAATTTAGAATAGCTTTATATATTTTTCTTTGTTTGGTTGTTTTTTTATTCATGAGTATTTAGATACAAGAAGTTAAAATATTTCAAGCAAAAATGTTTCTTCAGCGGTGTAATCGCTAGAAAGTTGACCTAAAGAAATGAGACAGAACCAGCCATTTTCATCCTTTAAAAAGGGAAAAAGAGACAGGTACACGGGATGGATTCCACGAGTATGAACATATAATTCGACTTAATCACTAATATAAAATATTGTATTAATTAAAAAAATACTCTAGATACTGACAAGACTCAGTAGTCAGCAACAATGAATTTACAGTGATGTCAGCATTCCTAGAATAAAAATTGAATCATATATTGTATTTTATTTGCACCTTCAATTATGCACTTCGATAGATAATTAGACGTATTGAAATCATTTAGATAGAGTTAATTTAACAACTTTAATTTTTCTTTTTCACACTCAACTATCTCAACATCTTCCTCAGCACTTCTTTTTCTTTTATTTGGTCTCTCTTTTCCCCCATTTTTTTTTCTTTTTATCTCTCTATTCTCTACATCCATCATACCCCATTTGAGGGCATCAAATTATTTTTTGATTAATATGTTTTTAGTCACTCAAAATATGGTGAAATTTGGTTTTCATTTCTCATTTATTTCATTAGTTTTGGTCCTCTATTTTTTAATATCATGTGATTTTAATTCTCGCCGTTAGTTATATTCTGCTGAGCGATGACGTAAAAAATATTTCCGGTAGATTTTTCTATAATATTTTTTAAATTTTCTTGCAGATTTCAAAATTCAAAGGAAATTTTGTTCATATTCTAAAATTTGCGGGAAATTTACTATATAATTTTCTATAACAAAGTAAAAAAAATTTATAGTAGCATTTTCATGTAAAAAAATTATACTTTTTTGGAATTTATTACATATGACTTTTTTAGAGAAAAAATCATAAGAAATTCCCTGTGAATTTTTACCAATTATATAGTTAATAAAGAGAACTAAAAATAAATAAGAAACCAAAACCAAATTTAACTATATTCTTAAGTACCAAAAACATATTTAACCATTTTATCCTTAATTTAACTAATTTATTTTACTCTTATTTAATATATTATCAATCATTATTATTATAATTATCATTTTAATATATTTTTTAAATACCCATCCATCAAAAGACCAATCTCTGAAAATAAATTCAAATTCTAAAGTCTAAAGGTGAAAACTCCTCCTAGTATTTTTTTTCATATAGATAAATCTAAGGATAAAAATCTATTATATATGACAATGTCACATGATTAAGGGACTTGAATTTCTTTCACTTAAACAAATGCATGTGGATAATAATCTTTCATTTTAACAATTTTGAAAAGATATGATTGCTGAATCACACCGGTGAGATTCTGCAAATGGAGGGAGTGTAGCTTGCAACTACAAAAATTGGTCATGTCATCAATGATCAAACTCGTCGGCTCAATTGTGAGAAGTGTCAAGTGGTGGTGTGGTGGTAGCCTTATCAACCTCCAATTACATGGTAACAGTTTAAAAAGGCCCAATTCCAAATATATTTGTAAACATGTTTTCTCTTAAAAATCTTAACCTTTTTGATAATTAACTTAAAGGGCCAATACCAAATTCATTCCAAAAATTGTGTTAGCTAAAAGAATTATATTTGTTCTCAAATAATTTGCTTGACCAAATCAACACTTATCAAATTTCAAAAACCAAAATAACTACAACAACAGGAATTCAGAACCAACTGGGTAGGGGGGGGGGGGGGGAGCAAGAAAATTTTATGGTTAAAATAGTGCACAAAATATTGCAGCAACAAAAAGTTATCACCACCTGGTTAACAATAACAACGGTATTCAAGAATTATGGTGCATAAAAAAAAAGATTGGGAAAGAGGCAGCTAACAACCCCATTCCCAGAGCACCTCAATTGTCTTCTGTCATGCCCCCGGTAGCCTTTGACATTTGCTTTCCTTTGGCTGCATAACCACCATCTCCCCCTAGTCACTTGTTTTAGCCTTTGCTCAATTCTAATTTTAAATCACTTTCGTCGAATATATGTTTCATAAATTATGCATTATTCATTTTTTATGATTGAATTTGTAAATCTATTAAAATCAATATTATGCAAAACCAAACGAACCCTAGTATACATGGCGTGTGTTTGATTTTTAATTGATCAAGTAATAATTAATTTTATTAAAATTAGTTTTAAATCACTCCCATTCAATTTTAAATCATTTATTTTCAGTCATTAATTTTTATATTTTTAGCAAAATTCATTCTTCCAAATTATAAATCAGACTCTAAAAAATGGAGGAGAATTTAGATGGAGAAAATTGTTGACCGAGAAAAAAAGACAAATTTTTTAGTATATTAGTCACGTAAGCACCCTACTTAATTAGCACTTAACATAGCACATAAACAAGTCTGATATTGTTAATATAAGTAAATAATATTAACATAGAGACCAAATTATTGTTTATCAGAAAACAAGTGTGAGTGGTTTGTGAAAGCATATAGTTGGATAAGAATTATGTCATAACATTAGGGTTTGAATGTGTTCGTGTTCGTAAATTTTAATATTTTCCTTAATAAAAATGTTTAGAAGAACACAAACAAAAGATGCTCTCATGTGCTGCTGTGTACGGTCCCGAGTTTGATAAAACAGTGACGTACTCTTCCAATTGTAAAGCAACTAATTAAATTGTTAGTGTTAGGTAGTAAGTGCATCACCATGGATCTAATTCTAGATAAATGCGACGGAGACAAATAATGGAAACGACAACCACATGGTTGCTGCGTTGGAAACAACAACAAACGAACGAATCTCATGGAGTTTCTGTTAAAATAAACGTTGATTATGTCAGCAAATGCCCAAATAAATATTCTCTGCCCATCTCAAATATAAGTAAAAAAAATAAATTCACGCTAATTAAAAAATGTTAATTAACTTCATTAAATTTTTTTGATATAATCTAAAAATGAATTGTTGTTCTTCATAGGAGACTCCAATTTGATTGAAACTTGTTCCAAGTGGAAACACTATCTCTGCATGGTTCATTAAATAGGGTCATTGGATAGAACAATTTGAATTTAAGTAAAGGATATTTTAATCCGAGGTCATTAAATAAGGCAAAGTTAGTTGGAATTTGCTTATATTTTAGACCAACACAAGTGAATTTTTTGTTGCTTATATTTGAGACCGGAGGGAGTAGCACTCTTTCTACCGAAAAAATAAAAAAAATATTGGAGTTCTCCCAAAAGAAATCCAAAATTGAAGCACCATAGTCCTTACCAAAGCTTAATGTTTTGTTTGGTTTAAGCAAAGAAACGAGGAAGAGATAAATGTGATTTATAGATTGTTTGATATAAGAGAAATAGAACAGAAATAGAAATTTTAGTTGTTTGATTTAATAGTAGAGATAGAAGAGAAATGATGTTTATATGAGAGATATGATATATTTTTCAAAAAATTAACAATGAAAAAGTAATAGAAAATCCATTTTAAGCCTTGAAAATCGATTATCATTGTCCCGACAACATTTCCTCCTTATCTCTCACCTATTTAGGTGAGAAATTAAAACCAGTGGGCTCATGCCTCTCTCTCAATCTCCAGTATTTCTATTGTGCACCAAACAACTCTTGCTCAACATTTCTCCTTTATTTCTCCGCCCCCAATTCATTTCTTTGATACTTCTATTGCACCATACAAAGGATAATGGTCCCTTTGATTTACCTTTGATTTAAGTTGGATAGGATTTATTTTGATAGATTTATATAATCAATGGTTATAAATGAATGATGCACAATTTACGAAACACATTGAACGAAAATGATTTAAAATCAGTTCTAGTAAAATTGATTCGCATTGTTGCAAACTGGTATCCAAACAAGCACTAAATAAGGTCAATTTGGATAAATTTCTCTGCTTTTAGGTGAAGAAAATATAATGAATCAAAAAAGTAAAATGAATTCAACTTCTTCCATAAATTGAAACTAATCTCTACAACTTAACTTCTCCAGAAGCTCTCCAATTTACTTCTTCATAAACTAATTTCAACTTATGAAAAAAAGTTGAATTCATTTGAACTCTTTAATTCATTCTAATTTTATTTCTCTCCTATAAGTTCTACAGAATTGTACCTAAACTGGCCCATAATAATCACAATGACATTTATAATAAAGGGAACAAGCAAAAAAGAGATCATATATAGGTTACCATTATTCAAACTCTAATTGGAGAAACTCAGACTGCGACTAAAATTTTACAAGTCATATTATACAAAAGTTGAACCTGCTTATTGCTTCGAATCTGCTAAAATAAAAAAATTCTTCAAAAAAAAAAAAGAATCGTGCCTTTAAACTACAAACTTCTAAAACTGATTCACATACATACAGAGGATGGTATAATTTACAATCACAAATTGCCATTGATTTTTACCTAAACTCTAAAAAGAACTTCCCATACAATGTCTAGAAGCTTGTAGGCAAAGTTTGATGGTATTACTCTCAGAAGATTGACAAACATCAATGCATTCTTCTAAATCAGCATCACAGGTTAGTAGCACCCACTCACAATCATCATCCAAATATTTGATATCAAATTTGCTCATGTCACTGACACTGAATCTCCTACCAATTTCTTGCAAAAGATCTTCATAACCCCAATTCTTTGGCATCCGAAACCGGCTTTTCTCATCTCCATATGTTACTTTTACCCTGTGAGCATCCTCCTTGCCACTGGTTTTCATAAATGGCCTGTGATAATTTGTTTTAGGGTGTTCTCCAAGTGTTTCCTGGCTTAGGGATCTTGGCAAGAGTTTTTTTCTGTCTTGAATAAGGCTTTTAAGCTCTGCTTCACTTCTTATCCTCTTCAACACAACATCAACAGAATCTTCACCAATTGTAGAATCTTTGTAACCAGCAACATTACTTGTGTGAGGTTGTTGCTCTGACATGCTGGAACAGGAATGGCTTGAGAAGGAACTCTGACTGCATGAGGAAGAGGGTGATTTTGATGCACCTTCTGGACTCAATGACCCAGGATCTGGCTGTGTGCTTAATGAGTTTGGATTATCACTTTGATTCAAAGCTGAGATCAAGCTGGTTCCTGATATGTTTGGAGAAGCTAGATCCGGGAATTTTGAGTAGAAGGAATCGATTTGAAATGCACCAGAGGCACCTTGAACTGAGTCAATGACAAGTTGAAGTTTCTGTAAGGAGTGACCAACCTTTTTTATCTTTCGAGATGGCCAACGCTTTATACCATGTTGCCGGCAGACCCTTTTCAGAGTTGTAGTACAAACTGGAAAATTTAAATCAAAAGGTGGTTTTAATGAAAGAATTCTAATAAATATGCAACAAGAAACTAACAAATAGTGTGTGTTTGATTTCCATCAAAATCATGTTTTAAACGTGGATCTAGGCTAACGCTACTGAGAGTAGCTTCGGCCCGGATCCACGTTTCAATGTAAACCAAACACACCATAAGACACATGCATATATGCCCATGAGCACTTGTGTTATGATTAACTGCTAATGTAATCAAAACTGATTCTTCTTTTGCTAATAGGTCGAGCTAATTAAAATCTTATGAAAAAAATAATCTGTCAGGGAAGTGAACTATGAGAGACACAGTATTGAGTAAGAAGTACTAACATTTCAATTTAGAGTGTGTATGGTAATTGGTAAGCATGTTAGAAGGGGACGCAACAGACCATGAAGTTTTGTTGTATTTTAAAAACACAACAGAACAGAACAATACAATACATGAAGTTAAAAAAATGACACATCTTGATTCTACTAAAAAGGATAGAACAAAAGGGAACAAACAGAACCTTTTAGTTCCATTCCATTCGCGTGCCTTAGTGTTTGCATACAAAAACATAACATGGAAACATGCTCTTGTACAAAGCTTACCACCGATATTCTTAGCAGCATCTTTAAGGCTTCCAGCAAAATATTGCCTAAGAACTTGCAGAGTGATAGTTTTATCTGCTTTGGCCCGTCTTTTCTCTCCAGTTTTACTTATTCCCACACTTGACAAGTTACCCTCAACAAAGGTAGAAGACTCCCTACCACAGTCAAGGTTTCCTTTTAAAATAAGATTTTCTTGTTGCTGCCTTAGATCAGAGAATTTTCTACTCATTGTTTCACTTGAGTTTTCTTCAGTACCCAATGAGGGAACCATCATTCTGTTTTGGAGTTCTGAACAAATTGCAGTCCTAGTAAATCCACTATCTGCAAGGGCTATTACTTCATCAGTGGATAAGTCAGTTTCCTCCAACTCCTTATCTCTTATAACCCGCAAGCTGTGGCAAACCCTTTGTATGATCATGGACAATGATGTAAGCATATTTTTCTGTTCTTCACTGTCAATGCAATCTACAGGCAAGAAGAACTCGAGAACATAGTCATCTGTATTACTATAGATGCTTCTGAGGCGTATGGCAACTGCGGCCCTCAATCCAAACAACCTCGCATGATGAGACAGTGGATAGTCTGTTTTGCTTAAGGAAGTAATATCAGTTGAGAAGCATGGTTGATTTGTCATAAAAGCTCCCCCAGCAACACCTTGACCTTTTAACAAGTGATGCTCAATGCAAGCCTCATGAAAAAACCTGACAGATTGATCACCAACATAGCAAGCTTGTTCCACAGGAGATATACAGTGTAAATAGTTATCTTCATTGTGTCTGCACCCATCTTTGCCTTGTTGGATGCATGAGACCCAAGTTTGAGCCAAAGGTAATTTGTGCATTTCACATGCTGATCTCAGCACCTCTTGAATCTCGGGTAGTGCAGCTTCATAGGACTGGTTGCTTACCTGCTAAAATAAAATCAATTGTTATGAGGAGATTGAGAACTAAGTTCATTTAATTAAAATCTTCCTCTGAGATGATTATTCCATTTACCTTCACATTCTTAATACTTGAATGCTTCGAGCTTCTGAGATCAACAACCTGCAAGTTAACAATTTTCCTTCAATCATTAAACTAGAATTAACAAGTTTCTATGAGCTTTTTCATATTTGGCAAGTTAACCATTTGTTGCCATAAGCATTTAAGCTGAAATATGAATAAAAAAAAAGGAGTTCAATCATGAGAGAAAACATAAGATTATTATAAAAGCATGGGTTTGCAAACAAGAAAAGAGGATATATTGCAGGGGTCTGAGCATGTTAAGGGACAAAAGTGGTATAGCCAGAAAATATTCTGAGCAATAAGGAAAATGTGCAGCTTATCCCTTCAGAAGCAGCAAATAGCATGTTTTTCAATCTAGGAAGGCCAAGGCATGTTAAGGGACAAAAGTGGTATAGAAAGATTTTTTTCTTTTTTTGAGCAATAAGGAATAAGTGCAGCTTATCCCTTCAGAAGCAGAAAATAGCATGTTTTTCACTGTTCTAATAAAACCTGAAATTCTTTGGTTCAAGTATTATTGGGATACACCCTTCTGCTTCTGTAATATAAAAATGATAACAAAACAGGATTTTATGCAAATAAAGAAGGAGAAAAACCTCAAGTGCTTTGCAAACACTCTCAAGTTCAGGGCCATAGTTGATATGCTGAGTTGTCATCACAACCTCAATAACACCTAAGCATGTCCTGCTACCTTGTTCAAAGATTGGAACTGCTAAGGTTCCACAGATATCATTCCTTTTAGCATGGTCAACTCGAGGGTACTCTTCACTCCTAAAGAATCGAACATCAGGAGTCCACTCAGGAACCTTGTCCCTGAAAACTCTACCAGGCAATCCTGCCACCATCTCCTTTGAATCCTCCTCTGCTGAAAACCGATATCTCACAGAGATTTCTCTGTACTTTGCAAGGTTTCCAGACCTGGTTTCAAGTGAAAAGGGAAGATCATTAGCTGTTAGAATTGGCCTATTATCCTCACTATGAACTGTTGGCACCCATATTTGTATAAGCATATCTTTGTTGCTATTGAAATCTCTGATCCACTTGAGTGCCCTTATCAGCTTCTCCATTATGGAAAATCCAGGTCCTGGATTAGGTGTAGGTGCAATCCACCACCTTCTGACCATCTCAGATGCACCTTCAGTTTCAGACTGATACTGCTGATTACAACTACCAGCAACAGCAACATTAACCATTTCATGGCTTTCTGGTTGGGTGCCAAGAGGAGCTTCTTGGGATTCATGTTGATTCCCATCTTGTGGTGGCTCATTGGTCTCTAAGGCAGGCCAAGAGAATGAAGGGTCAAAGAGGGGATTGGAAAAAGGAGGACTTTGCAGCAAGAAATCAGATCCATCAGCAGAGGCTTCCAACCAACAACCATCTAAGAAAAGTTCACTCATGTAATCAAAATCCATTGGGGTTCCTTCAGGTGGAGCTTCCATCATGGTTGCAGATGATGGCACAGCACCATCTCCCATGAAGAGGTGCTTCTAGTTCTACTTTACTTTCTCCCAAAACCAAACACTTGCTGTTGCTAGAATCAAGATGCACAAGTTTCAGCTCCCAAACAGATCTAAAAATATTGTCTTGTCAAAAGAGGAGAGGATTATATCCGTCTTCAGTCTTCAAACGTTGTTCTCTGTCCAAAGTTGACAGTAATGTCAGTAACCAATGATATTTATCTTGCCAATGAATAATATGGAAGGAATAACAAACAAAGAGACAGAAATGATGATTAGATTAGGTCATTCTTTCTTTCTACTGCAAAAATCTGAGTAGAGTCAAAATAGGACAAGTTGTGATTAACCCAAATTTTCACTCCTTCACAGAAAATGAATATATTCCCTTTCTAAAACATTGGATGCAAAGTCTAAATCCACAAAGCTAAAATCAAAAGGGGAAAACAAAAAAGAAGAGAGTTGGACCAGAAAAGGGTAGCTTAGCACTGCTAGAAAGATTCTCTTTTTCTTTCTCTCCCAACACTGTCCTTCAAACACACTTTACTGGAAATGATGTGCAAGATTCCAGCTTGTGCATGACACCAATCATTTCGTATGTGGAAAACAGAGGAACCAAAGTTTGTGAGGTAAAGCTGAAGAGAAAGGGAATACGAATAGCTCCCCCATGTAAAGATTCTCAAAGATACCCAACTATGGGTTTTATTATTTTTTAAAAAAATATGTTTGAACTTCACTGTTTTATAATGTTCCAGTTCATACTAACCCCATCCAACCAAAAAAAAATAAAAGTTCAAGCCAACCCCAAAATAAAAGGCCAAAAAAAGAACTTGAGAAGGTAGCAAACAAGAAAAAAAATGAAACTTGGTGGTGATACTGATGATGGGTCCCTAACCCCGCCACAAGACAAGAAGTGAAAGAAGGTGTTTTTCTCTTGGACAGGGTAGTAGTAGTAACCTATGGTATGTTAGAAGAAGGAGCCACAGAATGGTGGTGATTCCAATCTAAGAGGGAGAAGATACTGATGAAGACTCATACCCCACACACTATTTGGCTTTGGATGTCTCGCTCTCGCAGTAAAGTCAAACCAGAAACCAAGCAAAGCTGAGCTAAGCACCACACACAAACACAAACTTGAATTGTATCCCTTTGATTCATCATGCCCACAGCATTGTTTATAGTTTTTATTAGTTTCTGTTTACATTTTGATACTAGTTGTTTATTATTAAATTATTATATTCGCTGGAATCAGAATCCTTTCCAAGTGGGTTAAAGAAATGTTGCAGTTGCCTCGTCCCACGTTTGCCGCAATATACGCTTTATTTTGCAATTTGCCAATTCCTGTTTGATGTTTCTGTTCTTTTTTCCTTTTTTTTTTTGGGTTTAATTATACTTTGGGTCTTGCTTTATCCGTGATTTTGTTCTTTCTAAATTTTTTTCATTATTTTGGTTTTTTAATTTTTTTCGTGATTTTAGTCCTCGAAATTTGTTGTATTCGATTTATAAATGTATATTTATAAGACGAGTTTTGAAGGGAAAAGAAGAGAATGAAAAAGTTTATCGAAAGTCCTTTTTCTTTTATCTTTAGAAGTTTGATTCTCGCATATGTATTTTACAACATTTTTTTCTCCTTTACTCCCCTCCATTTCCTTTTCAATTTTCCTTTCCCTTCTAAATTCACAAATACACCCTAAATTAATTGAACTGTGAGGTCTTCCATCTTTATATAAACAATGTGTTTTGTGCACGATATGACTTATTATAAAGAAATTAAAGAATTCAATGCTTAATTGGCTTTAAAGACAATATAACAAAATTTGGGGCCAAATTTGGGGGAAAAAATTAGGAAATTAAAATCACTGAAAAAAATTTAAGTTTTTTTTTTTTATTTTTGGTGGTACTTTCACTTCACCGTTTCAGCCGAAAGGGCCAAACACGTATTATAATGTTATTAATTAATGTGTAAATAAAAAAATTAAAAGAAAAGAAAATATATTCCGGGCTCACGTCACGCTCGAAGGGGACCCGTGGGTTTTTGTTTTTGACTATTGTTTAGGGAATCTGACCTCATCACCTCTTGACATTTTGTTTTGGTGTATTTTTATTCATGGCTAAGATGCACGCACAACACACAACCGTTGGATGAGGCGAATTTTAGATGGACGGTGTAGATACTTTTATTGACAAGTTGCTACTTTATTTTCGTGTGTTTTGGAGAAATAATTTTAAAGATTAATATTTTTTATTAAAAAATGAATATTTTTTATGAAGTTTATTTTATATATATATAGGATCAAAGTTTTTTTAAAAGAATTGCTCATTAAGAGGAGGTAAATATAGATTTAATCTTATTTTAGTTTAAATATACCGTGACTTTAGCTCACTAAAATTTAATTTTTTACTTATTTATTTTAAAAATAGTCTCACTTTTTTTGTTTGACCACATGTATCCTTTATGAGAGGCAATCTTGTTCGAGCCGGGGCATCCACATCATGGTAAGGCTAGCTCTCCCAGCGGGGATTTTTTTTCCGTACACAAGACTCGAACTCGAGACTTTGCTTAAGGAGAAACAAACATGTACCATTTGAACAAACCCTCGTTAGTAAAATAGTCTCACTTTTGACAAACTTTGTTTTCACATATAATAATGTGTGTGAGAGGGAGAGAGATATCTAGTGAGAGGGCTTATTTAATGTGGGAGTAATAAGTTTAAATCATGACCATACAATTATGCATGGATGATCAAGATTAAAAGTTAATTAATGGTTACATGATTATCTTGACCATTCATATATAGTAAGATATAATGACCATCGTTTAAATCTCCCACTTTGATATTAAGCAAGTCTTCTCACTTGATAAGCCTCATCTACATACATACATACATACATATGTTTGTGTGCTAATTGGACCCAAACCCAATGGCCACCCACAATGGACAAGTAAAAATTAGAGTCGGCAAAATGACCTAAATATATCTGATGAAATGTAGAGTTTAAGTTTTAAATGTTGAGGCCAACCTGTTTATTAAAATGATGTGTTTAACACACAAAACTCACCCGCATATAGCTAGATTTGGGCACTATTTTTAAAGCATAAATTAAATACTTGGACAATTTAACAGGGATGTGTTTGAGTATGAACTACAATGTCCAGTCTACTCCATATATATTAATTAAATTATTTAATAAATAACACATTTTTAGAACCTTTTTATGTTTTGTTTTAATCTAGTTAAATATTTATGTTGGTGATACATAATTATTATATTTGGATGATTATAGAGTAATTTTTTAATTGAGTTATAATTTTCTTAAATTAATATTATTTTTTATTGAATTGCTAACTAAAGTGTGGGTAATGAGTGCGAGTATGGGCAAATAAGTGTCTAATGGGTACTGAGACAAACATTAAAGTTACTCCCCACATATATATAGGTGTGTGCGCGGGTACAGGCTTTTTTTTTTTTAACGCAGATATGAGAATGAGCAGGATAGTATCCTGCCTAGTGAGTACCGATTACCATCCCTACATGATATATAAATTATATGTCAATTTATAGTCTTTAAAAACTTCTTTGGAAGAAAAAATAAATAATAAAATTCTCTTATATTATAAAACACTATGTTATTCGTATTGTATAAGGGTGTTATATATGTACTGTCACCGTATGGGGTGGAAGTAGCCCGAGCCAAACTAGGCTTTGTAGGGCCCAAGCCTGGCCTACATTACATTTTTGTGGCCCAAGTCTGGTCTGTTACCTGTCATAGGCCATTTTTTAGGTCTGGACTGGCCTGCTTCAAAGCCTAGTTTAGTCCGTTAGCCTATTTAAAAGCATATTTCATATTATGATTTTTAAATAGGCCAATAAATCTATCTCCAATAAAAAAGTAAGCCTACAATGTGACACCCTTCTACCCCATACTCTTATACAATTAATAATTCGAAATATAGAAGGAATAATATTCCACAACGGGTAAAAAGGTTCACATTTCTCATCGTTTAAAATGTCATTTATTTCAAAGTCAACTAATTTTAAAATAGAAATAGCAGTCAACGGTTTTCAAAATACTTAAGCAGCGGAATCACAAGTATCAACCTCAAAATATACTACTGGCCATGTAAGGCACTTAAAACAGTTTACAAAATCTTTTCCTAGCTAGAAACATAAAGTAAAAGCCCCCAATAATATGCTCTGATGTCACATGTATCATAGCGACACTCCCTTCAATCAATACTCGACACCAGTCGTGTCATCATCATCACCTGTAAAATTAACCACAGTGTAACAGTGAGGAAAAGAATATCACCCATACATACACATAGGAGGCTACCCTATCTTTACCCACATATAATCATCATTATCATCAAGTAATCGCATACTCATATCATATTACATCTCTTTATCATTAAATAAATTACCTCATCACAGTTATATAAATCACACTTTACAAATTATCAAAGCACATTCTCGACACTCAACATATACTAATCATATCATCAATAATTCATCATATAACAAATCATCAATATCCTCATCATAATATATATAAATCACACATCATAATTCACCAAGAAAACATATTCTCTATTCTCAACACATAATACTCATTTCATCAATAATACTCATATCATCATAATTCTCATAACGTCATAATATAATTCGTCATCATCATTAAATACAATGTATACTCATCTATCATCATGCACACTAAATCATCATCAACATCACCATATTATTCGATATCATCATTAATCACATTGCATATTCATCTATCATTATGCACACCAAATCATCATCAACATCATCCCAAGGATCATGACTTGGAACTCCACACAATGGTGCACCTCGTCAATCCCCTTAGTTGTTACCGATGATGGCCCTACAGTTAAACACCACACAGGCCGGTAAGTTGTATGTCGCCCCCCTCTGGGCTTGTACAGAGACATCCGCCCCACGTGTTAATCCATACCGTTGCGCCCCTATTTAGGCCGGTAAGTTGCACCTCACCCCACTCTAGGTTTGTGCACGAATGTCCCCCACCATGGTTTCTGCACTTTGCCCCTATTTAGGCTTGCACAGTTCACCTCCCTGAGTTGCACTTCATCCCACTCTAGGCTTGTGCATCCCAAGTACCACATCTCTGCACCCCCCTCTAATGGGTCCGCGCAGTTCAACTCCCTGAGTTGCACTTCACCCCTCTTTGGGCTTGTGCATTTTAAGTACCCCATCTCATATGCTCAAGGCATAGTCAACATCATGAAGTTAAATACATCATTATCATCATCATCGTTACAAAATCATCATCAATCGTCATCATCATAAATTGTCATAAAAGTACAATCACCTCCCTGAGTTACACTCCACCCCTCACTGGGCTTGTGCATCTCAAGTACCACACCTCCCTGAGTTTCACTCCACCCCTCTCTAGGCCTGTGCATCTCAAGTACAACACCTCATATGCTCAATGCATAATCATCATCACACTACATCTCATATGCTCAATGAATAATCGTCATCATAACACACCTCAGATGCTCAATGCATCATTACATCATCATTTTCACATAGCTCTTATGCTCAATGCATTAATATATCATCATCATTATAACACACATCATCAATCATCGTTATCATCATCATCGATCATCATCATCATCATCATCGTTTAAACATCATCATATAACATCATATTCATCATCATCATATAAGCATCATAATCATCATCATCATCATCATCATCATCATCATATCATCACATAAGCATCATTAATCATCATCATCATAATCATCATACCCTCATTCCTCATATGTTCATTACATCAATATATTATCATCTCACACCACATACCTCATACACTCAATACATCAATACATCGTCATCATACATCTTAACAATATGGACATCTAACATCAAAGGAGATATTAATATTATCATACTCAAAACACAATCAATACTCTTTAATCATCCATTTAAATCTCTCAATTCCGCAAAATAACACTTATATTAAATACATATCAATCTCAAATTCATGTGTTAAGGAAAACCATACTCACTCTGAAAAGAACTCATCATAATCACATCAAAAACAGAAATTCTGCGAGTTGCGCTTCAACCTGCGCTGCAGCGCAACCTGCAACGCAGATTCCAGAGGGTTGCGGTTCAACCTGCGCTGCAGCGCAGATTACGCAGAACGCGACTATACTGCGTTTTGCCCCTTTTTTCTCCCCTTCTTCAATCTCTATTCAATCCTCATCGTTTATACTTCAATCATATTCGTTTATATCAATTATACTCAGCAAAACAACAATCTTTACACAGATTATACAGTTAACCCATCAAAACCCCAAATCATCAAACCCTTATTTATCCCATTTCGCTATTTTCGCTATTCTCTTCAATCTCATTCAAGAATTCATCAAGATTCATCCAATCAATCATAAATCAATAGTTTTCATCATTCATTCTCAATTATAACATATATCCATACGAATTTATAGTCTTAAACTACTACCCAAGCACCCCCACATGCACATACAAGCAGCACCCTCTCCCCCACCGTACCTTGAAGTGAATATCGAACCGCAATAATTCTTGATTCTCAATGATTATTCTGCAGCAACCCCTTCTTGAGACGTCGTTTCTCCCCTCCTTAGCGTTTCGCTCTCTGACGTTTTGAAAAATAAGGATTAGAGTGAACTGAGAACCCCTCCTTAAATAAATACTCAATTGGGCCAGGCCCACTCTCAACCCACTTATCCTCTTATTAATTTGAAATAGCATTAAAATAACTAATACTACTAATACTATTATTTATTTACTTCTCTTATTAATTTTATTTTATTTAATAAAATTTGGGATGTTACATACAAACTAATAGACTTACTTTTTATATTGTAAACATGTCACTGACATAAACCTTTAAATAGACCAATAAACCTATCTCTAAATAGGCTAATAGAATAAATTAAAAAATTATATATTATTATACAATTTATTATATATAATATATTTATATGTTTATTAAAATTAATATTATTTATAAACAGGCTAGCCTGACAAGCCTAATAGGCTTTTTAAAAAGTCTAAGCCTGACCTATTTAATTAAAAAGGCTTTTTCAAAAGCCTAGACTTGACATTTTTATTAAACAAGTCAAATCAAACTAGGCCTTAAGTAGGTTGGGCCGTAGGTCCCCGACGAGCGACCTAACCTATTTCCATCCCCGTACCAAACACCCAATATTAGCACCAAATTAAGGAGGTGATCAGTCGTGGACGTACTAGGAGGTACGAAATTTTTATACTATAGTGCATCAAGCCATGTGACCTTTGTTTACTCCCACCACATGTCATCACAAGGACAAAGGCACAAGGGTTTAAAGAATCCTCTCCATTCCAAAAACGTCATGTGTCCCATTAACACCTATAACCCGCAGTTGGGTGATGGGACTTTACCCACCAACCAGACGAGGATGAGTGTCCATGCACTCGATATTCCCATACAAAAGGGGAAATGGGCTCTCTCCAGTCACTGGATTTCTCTAGCAGGAGAGAGATAAATACACACATTGTGTGGGCCCCATACATTGTGTATATTTATCTCTCTCCTACTAGAGAAATCCACAATATGTGTATCTATCTCCTACATAGGACTAGAGTCGACAAAATGGGCTAGTCTGATCAAGCCGGCCCCCAAAATCCTGCAACAATGTAGGGATCGGGCGCCTATTTTAGAAGCCCGAATAACTCCTGGGCATTTTAGCCCAGCTCCGATAAAGTCCGCTACCCGCAAAAATGCCGAGTAGCCCGCAAAAAGGTAGTGTCTGGACACCTATAATAGAAGCTCGAATAACTTCAGGGTTTTTTAGTCCAGTCCGATAAAATCCGCTACTCGCATTAAATCGAGTCGGGCCAAATAGCTCGAATTAACAACTCTACATAAGACTTTACCCACCAACCACACGAGGATGAGTGCCTATGCACTCAATATTCCCATATAAAAAGGGGTATGAGCTCTCTCCAATAACTGAATTTCTCCATTATGAGAGAGATAGTTTGTGAGCCTCACATAGTGTGTATTTATCTCTCCTACTAGAGAAATTCAATATTGAAAGGATATTAATCCATAAAAGGGTACACTTCATGCGAAACCCAAGAACATTTCATTTTATATAAACAATTTTTAAATACATACTTATTATATATATATATTCTATTTATCAATAAAAGCCCAATTTAAAAATAATTTGGTATATTAGTCAGTTGTAATTAAATGTGAATAATTAATTATAGGGTAAAATATGTTTTTGGTTCCTGTAAAATAGGCGAGTTTTGCTTTTGGTCCCTGTAAAAATTTTTTTTAGTAAAGCGTCCTCCCAATTTTTTTTTTGCAATTAGTCCCTCCCTTCAATTGGCGTGTGCCAGAGGCTGACGTGACACGTTTTCTCTGTCTTAGGTGTTCTATTATTGTCTTTCTAGGGGTCTTAAACCTCCAAAAATATCATTTGTGACCGCCAGAAACATACCGTAACCATTTCCCCACTCCCTCTTCTCCCGCTCCCCTTTCTCCTCTTCCCGTAAAAACTGTCCACCATTTTCCGCCAGAATTCAACAAGCATTTAGGACCCAGACCCACAAATACACCAGGGACATTGAAAATTGAGTGGCCTTTGATGTAGCACCCAAATTAAGCATGAGATTGAGACAGGCGGTGAGCTACTCAGTATTTGTACATATCATTTATCAATAGATTAACTATACGGATCATTTGACTGGAAAGTAGCAGCTTAATTATAGCAACTGTGATTTCTGCAGAAGGTTACAAAGTGCCAAGTGCTATTTCATATTTAACAAGAAACAATAATTAAAAACTGGACTCCGTGAAGCATGAGAGTATATAATCCTGTAAGGTAAAACCATACGGGTGCTAATGAACTAATTTCAATCAAACACCACAAAGGTAATTGAAGTAAAGAAGTTGGTTAAATTTGATGTTTACTTAAACAAGTTATAATAGATTCATGTCGCACGTTAACAGAATAGTTTTTCATTAAAAGCATAGAAGTTATAATGAAAAATCACTCACCGCCTGTCTCAATCTCATGCTTAATTTGGGGCGCTACATCAAAGGCCACTCAATTTTCAATGTCCCTTGTGTATTTGTGGGTTTGGGTCCTAAATGCTTGTTGAATTATGGCGGAAAATGGTGGACAGTTTTTACGGGAAGAGGAGAAAGGGGAGCGGGAGAAGAGGGAGTGGGGAAATGGTTCTGGTATGTTTCTGGCGGTCACAAATGATATTGTTGGCGGTTTAAGACCCCAGAAAGACAATAATAGGACACCTAAGATTGAGAAAACGTGTCACGTTAGCCTCTGGCACGCGCCAATTGAAAGAGGGACTAATTGCAAAAAAAAAAAATTTAGGAGGACGCTTTACTAAAAAAAAAATTTACACGGACTAAAAACAAAATTCACCTATTTTACAGGGAACAAAAACATATTTTATCCTTAATTATATTAATAAGAATAAGAATAATAATAACTTAAATGATTGCGTTAGCGTCCAGAGAAATCTTATACTAACTAACATAAATTATCATCATAATATATATTGTGAGTGCGTGTTTGTGTTGGTGATGAGTAATGAGTTGGTACGATGGAGATGATCAAAATAAAAGATTTATAACTGCTATATAGAGAGAGTCAAGAGAGAAGAATTAATAGAGGTGAGATTCAGGAGCCAAAGATAGTGTAAGTCCAAATTAAATAAACATGCATCTAACTTTATATATACTAAGCATGTGGTATAAAATTATTCATTTGATTAATTCATCAAAATTAATAATATTATTCATATAAGTTCCACTCTTTTGTATCGTTATCAAATCATAACTAATAACAATTATTGTCAATGACGTGAGGAGGGGCTTCGGCTCCACATTGACTCGGCCATGAAAGAAACTCGAGAAATAAAAATTATTTGATTTGCAGATTATGACGTATTTGTTCTATTTTTATTACCAGATGTATAAAGATCTCTACTTTTTTTGCCATGAATCTCTTTTTTTTATATATTAACTCATCTCGAATTTACCATATTTTCTTTTAAAATAGTATATCAGAAGTGCTAGTGTATATGATATATACTACGGTATCATATTTTAGGTTTATGTATGACTTAATTTTAAAGTACATGTTTAATTGACAGAAGTTATGTCGGAGTGAAACGGACATTTTTCTATTAGCTTGTTAATTGAAATTTAAGTTCAATAAAAAAATGTTTGCAAAATTTTTATTCAAATGCAAAAATTTATTCAAACTAAGTTAAAGAAATCAGTTTTTTTTTCACAATATAAAAAATTATTTATGTGGGATTTATGAGGATATCTCTACATTTGAACGATTTTCAAAACTTACAGTGCATATCCTCTTCTTATATATATATATATATATATATATATATATAAAATATTAATATCATATAGAAAAATTTGATTACATTTAAGAATTTTTTAGATTCTCTATAATCATAGCAAGTCTCTCCTGTTTGCGGATGCCATGGTGTTATAGTAATTCGCTAGATTCTCTTTGAGTAATTGTTTACTTCAGTTTTTTTTTTTTAATAGTAGCTATCCCCTATTATCAGGATAATCTTATTAAGTGTTTAGTTATAGTTAAAACTTATTACCCCTACTGAAGAATGCAGGGCTGACCCAATATGGCCCAATATATAGTGAGACCTCAAGCAAACTTTTATTTTGGGACCTTTTTAAATACGTGAAGTGAAAGAAAAGAGCCTTAAAAGTTAAAATTTATTTTGCAAGAATTAAACCATCAACCATTGAAAAGGAAAATTAATTTATATACCAATAAATTAGGCCTAATTATAATAATATTTTTTATTTTTTTAATAAAAGATGCTACTAACAATCGGGGGCCTAAAATAAGGACTTGAACAACGTTACCCTTGGGCCGGCCTTGAAAGAATATATTTAATGGGGATCGAATCCGATAACTCTTCACAAGTCAGTCACAACTCTTTAATTCCTCCTGATTTGTTTTGCTGTTCCAACACACCAAAAAAAATTATATATTTAGATTTCACATATAACATGGCATTCATGATGAGCTTGCTTTTATGAGTGAAATTAAATCGTAAACTCGCCGCGAGATTCCCAATTCCAATTGTTTAAAGGTTAAACAAAAAAATACTTAAATTTAGAATAAGATTCAACTTCCACCAAGTTGTTTTTTTAATTAATTAACTCGTTTGACGCCAAAGAGATCCACAAGGGGATGAGGCCATTAACGAAGGAGATTCATCATCCACCACAAATCTGAAAACGACAATATTCGGTCTCATACGGCAACCCGAATCCTCAATATGAAAAGCAATGTCTCTTTCTCTTTGCTGGAAAGATGACGTCCAAATAATAATAATAACTATAATGTATATGTATAACATTTGCAACATTTATAATTATAATTATATATACGCATGTTCTGTGTAGGGTATGGTTTGGTTGTATACGGCATCCAGCGCAAGTTAATTACTTGTTTCATGGTAACTCGTAGTTCCTCATATACTATAATATTACTCCCTCCGGTCCTATTTATAAGAACTTTTTTAGGGTGGGTCTTGGTCCTTTTTATAAGAACCTTTTCAGATTGTCTCATGCATTAATTATTTTTTTGACAAAAATACCTCATTAGTGAAGGTAGGTGCGTAATTAATTAGTAGAGAGAGTATGACACAATTGAGTAGTTATTGGAAAGAGAAAGATAATGGGTCTCAATAAATTCAAGGGTAATTTAGGAAATATCATACACATTCTTGACAAATTTATTGCAATCAACTAAATTAACCAACTTCCTTAATCCGTGTGATATAGTTAAAAGGTTCTTATAAATAGGACCGGAGGGAGTATTATTTTGCCCTTGTTGCATGCTAGGCAACAACATGGGACTAACTGCACGAATATGTAATAAAAGCAGTATTAATTTTTTTTTAATTATATATAAATTTGGGCCGGGTCGATGGAAATTAATTCACCATTGATCGGCGTTACCTCTCCCTACATTGCGAACCTTTATGACAAAATTAAAGGTGCATGATCAACGCCTATGGCTATATAATATTTCTGAGTTTGGTGGTAGTTTGATATCCTGAGCGAACAAGCTACTGCATGTTCATCACACCCAACCCAACCCATGGCGGTGGCTTTATCTTCAAAATGATTATATTATTTATTTAGTATTTAAGAATTGGATTTTATTTATTCTTTGTTTAGAAAATATAAAGTCAATTACCTAAGAAATTAATAATATTCAGTGATGGATCCAGAAAATTTAGATTGTGGGAGCAATCATACATATATCTATATGAATTTATCATACTAATAGAGTTATAATATAGAATGATAAAAAGAAAAATGTGATATGTGATGAGTAATGTAATGAATAAAAATAGAGAAAAAATGTGTGTTGCATGTATAAGTTGTTGTATTTTTTATTACATGAATTTAATATCTCATACTTAAAAATATCAAATTTTTTTGGGACAATTAATATAATATATGTAATGTTAGAAAAACAATTTTTTTTTGTGGGGGTAACTGCCCCCAAACCCCATAACCTGGATCCGTCCCTGCTTGTGTTAATTCATCACTAGTGGAAATAATGCATATATATGACACGTTGTATATAAAAAATTGTGTTCTTGTCTAGAGATTTTAGATGGATGAATAATCAGAGATTTTTGGATAGTTGGCGATGAAAAATGTCAAACACATGCCAATGTTCAGCTGAGTATTTGAGCGTAATAGAGGAGGGTTATAGGGGGGCTTATCATACATGTGGGGGGTGCTAATATTGTTATATATCATGAGAGTCGGTAAAATGAGTTAGCTCAACCGGATCGGCCCATTAAAGCTCATAAAAATGTAAGATTTCAATATGTATTTTAGAGGCCTAAATAACTCAATCCGATAAAGTTCACTACTTGTAAAAAAGGTTGGGTAGCACGTAAAAACCCGTAATAAAAACGGACTACCCGCAAAAGCCTGCAAAAAAATATGGCTCAAACAGTTATTTTAGAAGTCCGAATAACTTTCGGATTTTTTAGCCCAGTTTGATAAAGTTCGCTATACGCATTGAGTTGGGCCGATGTGGGTTGTTCGAATGAATGAATGATTTTACTATGGTTTATATTTGGTAAAAATAATTTATAAATTAAGTTAAAAATAAAAAAGTTAATTTATAGTTGATAAGCTATTTTTTAGTTGAGATTTGTTGGATGAAACTTAATAAGTTAATTTATTGAATTAGAAGTGTTTAATAAAATTATTTATTAAAATAATTGATAAATATAAAATGGCCTAAATAATATATGTATATAAATTTTAGTTTTATATTATAGATCAAAATATTTTTTTTGGGTCATTATAATTTCAGATTTTTTAATTAATTTTAAGCTCTTATAATTTTTTGTTTAAAGATCAATTATTTTTTTGGCTAATAGATGGAGCTAAAAGCCTGAAAAAAAAACAAAGTTAAAATAAAGACTGAGAGAGTGAAACTCCTTAAACATATTTCCTCATAAAAGACCTAAGAGAGGAGGGACAATCAACAAAAAACCGGCACTCAAAAGTAGTGAATGACATAGAGCAGCCAAATCGACGCTCTTGTATGTATGTTCCAGGATGGTAGTCCAATCTCCATGGAAGAGATGTTGAATTTTTTTAGTTTGTGAAACCCATTGGGTGGACTTCTCCAGGAAATACACGCCTATATATGTCCTTCTAATCCATTAAAGGTCGACTCCAGATTCCCTAAACCTTCAATGATTAGTTTAGAATATGCCAACAAGATGTTTATAAGCTCCACGTTTACAACCCTCGTAGTTCCCCAAATAAAGTCTCTACACAATCGTTCCACCTCGTCACAAATATTATTTGGGGATCAAACAAAACTGCATTGTGTATCTAAGAATAGATATGACTGTAGTTTGGGCTATTTAAATATTTTTTGTAGTATATATTTTATTATAACCTTATATTAATAGTATCTTCATTAAAATGTTAGGATTATGCAATTGGTTTGTAAGAGTTTCTAATAAACTTAGAGGGAAAAGTATTTTATTAAAATATTAAGGGAACAAACAGAAAGAAAGATAATAAGTTATAAGATGAATTGGACCTGGATTCAAATCTTAATTAGGCTTAGAATTACAACAATTAAGCATAATTAAGTTAATTGTCCGTTATCTCAGCTATTAAATTAAGGCGATGGGATGACGCCTAAGGCCAGCGAGAATGCTTCTTGGATGGAGGGACTCTGAGTGGTAAGTGACTTGGCATGCTTTATATAGGAAATGATCCTGAGGCCTTGAAATAGTAAATATCATGGTTACTGCATAGAAGGGGATAAAACATATAACAACTAAGTAACATACGCTCTAGAAGTACATTCTAACAAAATACGCTTAGTTGTAACACCCAAACATTTTTGACATCTTAACGCCTCGACATCCTTACAATCTATGTTGACCCTCTAACCCATCATGTTCAGATTACACACTGCTCAAAACCTTGACTCTTGGTCTCCAAAACTCTTTCTTGTCTATCAAGGTGCAGAGTTTTCGCTCTATACACCTGACTAGGGCAGACCCTAATGCCATCACAAGTCACCATTAGCTAACACCTTTTTGTTTTATCTCACTTAAATACCTATATAAAGAGGGTTTCTGTGTAGATCTCCGACAATGAGGAGAAGAAGAGCAAGAGGAAGAGAAAATGAGGGAGAAGAGAATAAGTCTCTAAGAAAGCGGAAATAACTGAGTGTACTCTGACATGTTGATAAGGTCACGATGATATAGGGAAAGTTTAGGGCATTCTCAAGAAATACATTAAATGCATTATCAGAATATTCAAATTCATTCTTGCAAATCATCCAGTGCAATGTTCTTTCAAGAAGCATTAAAATATAGAAGCATTGAAGACTCAAGAAAAGTTAGAGATGTGAACTTTGAGTGTGTTTAAGTTCTCAAAAGTCTTCATTTACTCTCTTGTTTCTATTTCTCTTTATTCTTTTACTTCTTATATAATCTTTGAAATTTATTTATTATATTTTTTTCTCTGCATTTATAGCTAACCATTATCCACACATTGAGTGTAGTCTAGGAGAAACCAAACTACTTTCCCTCATTCATTTACTATAATTAATTGATAGTTGAACCTAAAAAGGATATAGTTAAACAAACAATTCTTGTACTTGTGTGAGCTTAGAGAGACTTAAAGAAAAGGAATACTTGTAAAATTAGGAGTGGTTCTGAGCACTCATAATTTTAATGAAAAAAATCATAATTGTGTGCAAAATTATGACTTTATAGTCTACTTGATATATCCATATCCTTTGGAGGTTTTTTTTTTTTTGAAGAAAAGCAAGTGGTTGCAAGAGGTGGTGGGCCACAAAAGAAAGTCGATTTTGAGATTATGGCTACCTCTCATATTCAGTCTTATGTGATCTCAACCCGAAAATGGAAAATGAGGAAAAACTTTCAATGTTCTTGTGAAAAACACAATAATAACTAAAAAAGAAAAAAAAATCTTGGACAAGTATGAAGTAGTAATTCTCAAGCTAGTATTATAGTCAACTTAAATCGTAAAATTAAGGAGACCTTTAATTTCCACCTTTTGTTTGGTGAGTAGAAATTCCTTTTGAAAGTGAATCTTTGGTCTACTACGCCGCTAATAGAAAGGTAACAAAAATGTGGAGGGCTCAAAGTTGGAATGTTGTCCTTTTAGTCATGAATGATTGTTTGTTTAGACACAATGCTTAGATTTATTGGGAAATCAACTCACCTTATATGTCATCTTAGTGATCTTGAGGTTGTCAAGAAAGAATAAAAAAGCTTCATCTTCAATTAATAACTTGTAAAAAGGAACATAAAAGGGTGAAAAGAAAAAAGTTAGAAGATATAAAGAAAGTGGCAAAAATGGCTAAGAAATTGGATGATGCTAAGATAAAGGTATTTGACGTAGAGGTGAGCAAAAATACTTTCATGACTTAGGCAAAGGTCTTCAAGTCAAGATAGGTGAAAATAAGATTATACTCTGAAAAGCGGGGGTTGATAATGATAAGATTGATAAGCTAAATTCTTATTGGAGATATAAAGATTGCACAGATCGTGAATGAAACTTTTCTTGAGGATGGTTTATGAATATTGTTAACAGACTAAAGGTTCTTAATGAAAATAACTTGTACACACAAGAATCCATTGCTTTATACTTAGTAAAACTTAGAATGATATGATGTTATAATGAGGCTAGACAATTAGTGGAAGTGGAACATAAATGGTGATAGCTTAGTGGAGAGTCCCACATTAACTAGAAGACGAAATAAAAGTATATAAGTCTTGGACAATCCTCACTCTATAAGCTAGTTTTAGGGTTGAGTTAGGCCCGGTCCAAATTCTAAGGTAGTATCAAAACCTATCACTACTGCAAAATAGGCTTTCCACGACGGCTATACCACGACGATTATAGGCCAACCGTCGTTAAAAGTCACGCGGTGGCATTTTTGCAATTTTTTTAGGAACAAACAATGACGGGTGTTACATAACCGTCACGGAAGGTATTTTTCACGACGGTTACGTAACAACCGTCGGGAAAATAAATAAAAAAACAAAAAAAATGGGTGCTGAAAGTAAAACAAGTGGTGTATATAGTAAATATATTTATTCACGACGAATCGAGTCCCAACTGTCGTTAAAAAATAAAAACAAAAAAAGGAAAAGTTGGGTGCCAAAAATAAACCAGGTGGTGTATTTAACGACAGTTCCAAAACAACCGTCGTTAATTGTATGATGAGAGCCAACAAAAAAGAAAACCGGGGGTGCAGAAAGTAAACATAAAGGTGCGTACAGTAAATAAGTATAAGATGAGGGGGTGCAGACAGTTAAAAAGGGAGTGCATGCAAAAAAAGGAGGAAACCACGACGGTTGGTATTGTAACCGTCGTGGATTCTCTATTTAAACCTAGAAGAAACAACTCTCTTCTTCCTTGCGCCACGCACGTACAACTCCCTCATCTCTCTCTAACCTCCCTCTCTCCCTCTCCCCATCGCATTTCTCTCTCCCTATCGTCCATCTCCCTCCCCACCGTCCCTCTCCCACCTCTCCTCCCCACCGTCTCCGTCTCCGTCTCCCACCTTTCCTCACCACTGTCTCCCTCTCCCACCATTCCTTTTCTTCACTCCTCCATAGGCTTGTTGCTCCTCTTTCCTTCCTAAGGTTAGTGACAATGTGTTGTTTTTTCTACTCGTTTTTAATTTATTTCATTAGTTAGGTTGAATATGAATACAAGTTGACTTATTAAAATTAGAATTGAATAGTAATTGTATTATTAGAATTGAAATTTGTTTAGTTAGGTTGTTGAATTGAGTTAGGTTATTGAGTTGTTAGGTTATTGAGTTAGTATCTTTAGTCTTATTGAATTAGGTTATTGAGTAAGATTTTGAATTCTTTAAATTAATTTAGAAAATATTTTATGCCTAATTATATTTAATTTAATTTAGAAATATAAGTCTACCTTAATTTAGAATTTATGAATTAATATGAATTTGATTAGTTTGGTTAAGTAGTAGATTTAGGAATTAATATGGAATTGCTTAGGAATATAAATAAGCTTAAATTTAGAAATAAGTAATTAATTTGGTAGTTGCTTATGTATGTATATTTTGTCTTTATTTATGTTTATTCATTTAATTTAATTATATGTTTTGCCTTATTTTATTGTTGATTTTTAATAATTGATTGATGCATTATGTGAGTGAACCTTAGTTTCCCGTTTGAGATGTTTGTTTCATACATCTTTTTTGGAATAACAAAAGGAGGGAGTTATGTAGTCAATTTATTGAATCTTGAATTGTCCGGATGGATAGTTTGGGAAGATTAATCACTTTTTTATAGCTCATTAATAAGTAAATTTTAATAATCATTTCATACATTTCATGAAATTTCGGTTCGTTGCATTTGTGTTGTTCTTCGGGTGCATATTTGATTGTGGTTCACCACTTTCATTTTGTGCCACCTGAAGACCAATGCGAAATGCTGCCGAAATTTTGTGGATTTGATGAAATGAGAATTAAAATTTACACAATAATGAACTAAGAAAAAGTGAATCTTCTTGAATGGGATAGGGCCACACCTTTGAATAAAAAAAGTGAGATAAACATGCATAATGTTGAATAAATGGAGTGTCGTTCACGAATGTACAGAAAGTAGATATGGATCGAAGTTGGATGGGTGCTCGACGCATTACTGATGAGTATGAGAGAGGAGTGGAAGAATTTCTACAATTTGCGCGACATAATGTTGCTAGTAGTGTCGACGCACGAGGAAGGTTTAGGTGTCCATGCGTAAATTGTTTGAATGGAAGAAGACTAGGTGAGAAAGACATCAGGGAGCATCTTATGTGTGATGGTATTATAAAGAGTTATACAAAATGGATATGGCATGGTGAAGTGATATATATGCCATATGATGATGAGGTCCCAACGCCCCACATTCTGTCTCGTGAGGGTTATAAGAAGCTTGAGGAAAACATAATAAAGCAGAAGTTGAAAGACGGAGCTGCAGATCTTAGCGATCCTGTTGCAGACCCTCCATCACCGTCTACACGTCATGAAAAATGGAAGCAGGCCCGTCTTAAACGCTCAGAGGTATATACCTCTGAAGAATCACGCGTAATCTCTGAGAAGATTGTAAGTTTTAATTTTGTAATTGTTTTTTTATTTCCTATACAAAGTCTTGATTCCATACTTATGATGAATGTCACTATATTTGTAAATCACAGGATTCACTGGTTGAGGAATCTACTCAAGGTACCTTTAGACCACACGGTCATGAGGATATACTTTCTACTTGCCATTGGACGACCTGAGCACCCTGGTCGTGTTCATGCTGCTGGACCAGGGGTTGGTATTCGGTCATATTTTGGTCCTGTCTCATGGGACTCCTCATCATCTGCGCCCCCTAACAGTGAGACCATGCAACAGTTCAGACAGGAGCTCAGACAAGAACTCAGAGAGGAGATCACACGGGAGGTGAGACAACAGATGAAGTAGGAACTTATGGTCCAATTTGAGCAGATGAAGTAGGAATTTATGCAATCACAGCATGCAGGTGCTCCTATTCCTGAATTTGGGGCTCATACAGTTAGAATCAACACAAAGGGTAGTTGTTCACCTGAAGGGGGTCTAGGGGATGACATGAGATCCATAATCCCATGTGAGTTGTATGTGGAGGGAACACCAACCCTACGTTGGTCGCTACGGGGAAGGTCTTCATAGGGGCCACCATGGTACATAATATGCCTCTTTCACCAGACACGATCAAGGTAACGGTGGAAAAGGTTATAGTTGCTGATGCTCATGTGCCTATCCAAACATTGGAGGTTGTTATTGTGGCACAAGCATATCAGACCTATATTGCCTGGCTCTGTCATCTAGTTAGGCAGACTCCAACCCCCATGGTATAGTTGGCACTTATATATATTACTACATTTCACATTTAAATGTTTGTATTTATATCCTTAACAATGTATTCATTGTTCTTTATGTGCAGAAAAAACTTCAGAAAAAAAGACAAAGATAATAATAAAAAGGGACCTTTTTCAACCGATGATCCGCTGACTAATGTGATGGAGGTTGGAGTGGCCATTCGTCGGACCTCTTTGGTGTTGTCATGGGAAGCGAAAGTTTTTGGTCAGGAATGTCCCAACCCACTGTATTTAACCATACCAGATATAGCAGAGGTTGTGCACGGCGATGAATATCTGAACATCACCGTCATTCATGTGTGGGAGTTGTAAGTACATTGACAACTAAACTTGTAGTTTTCTTATTAAGTTACTTTACTAGGAAAATTTTCACAAGGAAATATTTTTTATTTTAGGTATTTGTCTTCATTATGCTCACATGAGGATATGTATGGATTCATTGACCCTAATCTAACCTTCGAGGGTTCAAATCCAAGAATAGAAATACAGAAATACATCGCCAACAGCTTGTTCGATGAGGAAAAAAAGATCTATTTAGCACCTTACTTCCATGAGTAAGTGCAAATACTTCTAAGTTATTTAATATTTTTATCATTATCAATGTGAATATCTTGCAGTATTAACTAATTTCCAATGCAGCCGCCACTGGCAACTACTAGTTATATTCGTTGAAGATCACATCGCTGTGTGGTTTGTTCATTGCATAAGAAGCCCACTAAAAAATTTCAAGAAGTAGTCAATAGGTAATGACAATCAATTTATCATCATTATTAGTCTTTTTTACGTTATAATTATTCTCTAACTTGTGTTTTGTTTTTTATATTAGTGCCTGTGGAGCATATCAATTGATGTTAGGTAAAGCTTCACATAGAGCTCCTAAGCTACCATGGATTAACCTCAAGGTATTTACATGCATTAAATAAGATATTTTATTTAACTCTTGTGTATGATTTTAATTATTTGACTATTCTTCATTTTGAATTGTAGTGTAACAAACAAGTTGGAGGATATAAGTGCGACTATTACATCATGCAATGGATGTCTTCCATTGTGCAAGGTGGTATTCAAAACTCATGGGAGCAGGTAATTCAACATGAATAATCAATTCTTCAATAAATCCACATTCATAATTGATCTATCCACTAATTTAAGTTATTTCATTATGCAATTTTTCTTGGATACCAGGCCATTTAACTCTGATGCAATTGATTATATTAGAAAGACATGGGCTAAATATGTTATTGAGTTATATAACAAAACTTTAGGGTAGTTGACCATTGTTTGATTAGTTATACTACCTTTTATATAGTTGTATGTTTAGGAATTTGGTTTTTACATGACAAAGACTATTTTGTACACTGGTTATATTATAATCTTTGAAATGTTGTATTTTGAAGTTAATGGATGCAAATTTGATTAAACTGTTGCTGGTATTTCGTTCTGTACAATTTCTGGACTGTTCTGGCTGTGTGCAGGTTTGCAAAAAGGATAAAAACAGAATGAACACAAAAAATTGACTTTCCACGACGGTTGTGACCATAACCGTCGTGGAAAGTAAGAAACCAGGACGGTTATGGTCAAAACCGTCGTAAAAAGTGGCAAAAATCAAGGCTCCAAGCAGCCTTTTAACGACGGTTAGGATAGGAACCGTCGTGGCTTCTTGCTTTCCACGACGGTTCCCAGCCTAACAGTCGTTAAAAAGCTGCTTGGAGCCTTGATTTTTGCCACTTTTTACGACGATTTTGTCTATAACCGTCGTGGTTTCGTATTAATGACGACGTCTGTACAACCGTCGTAAAAGGTCCAGTTTTTTTACGACGCCTGGATCAACGACGGTTTGTACAACCATCGTAAAAATCCCAATTTAGCCGTCGTAAAAGGGTCTTTTTGCACTAGTGTATCCTAGATCGATTATTGGTCTTCCACTCGTAGATGTCTAATCCTACAAATTCCACGCTCCAGATGTCCAGCCCCAAGCGTGAGGGGGTGTGTTGGAGAGTCCTACATTGGCTAGAGATAGGGCCAAATAAAAATATATAAATCTTGGACAATCATCATCCTTAAGCTAGCTTTTGGGGTTGAGTTAGGCCTGATTCAAAATCTAAGATAGCTAGCTTGGATTATCGATTGATAACATAATTCCTTTGGGTAATCAAGATGAAATTGTATAAGGTTGCGCATGGGTCCGACCGACCCGACCAACCCAACCCAACCACTAATATTTGGTGGATTGGGTTGGGTCATCAGGTCTGTTTGGGTTGAGTAAGCATGAACCCAACCAGTTTGGGTTGTGTAGCGGGTCTGGCTAAGTATAACCCGATGTACCCAACCCAAAAACTATTACTCCCTCTGTCCCTATTTATAAGATCCCTTCTAGAAGAATTGAGGGTCCTTAATATAAGACCCTTTGCAGATTTTGAGATAAATTAATTACTATTTCCATATTTGTCCTTCATTAATATTCAACTCTTTTAATTCCCTATATATTGATGAGTGTGAATAATTAATGAAGTTTTACCCAAATGCTCAACTACACCATTTGAAAGTGACTTTTGGAGTATTTCATCATATGATAATTAATGTCTCTAAAATATATATAGTGACTTTTAAATAGGGGTATATTTGGAATGATATAATATTTTTTAAAAGACCAGTACATTAACCAACTTTTTTAAAACTGTGTGAAACGGTTGAAAGGGTCTTATAATAAGGGACAGAGAGAGTATATTATTAATAATCATCTTATTTGAATAAAGTTAATTAGTAATTAGTAAAATAAAATTTAATTAAAAATTGGTGCCATAATAGCACATTATAGTTTGTTAATTTGTGAGATGGAGACTTTTATGGTTGTGGAATATCCTATTCAGGACATCTCTTTACTCTGTTGTGCTAAATATTTAAATTAAATTGTGTGTGGAAAATGTATGTCATATTTTTTTCTAGTTTTAATTTATAAGTTTTTTGAAATAGTTATATGGCCAAAGTGTCAAAATCATGGAACTACAAGTTTATATAATTTATGAGGTCTATCTGGTAATAAAAAAATAACCAGTTTCTATAAATTTGATTTTTTTCTAATTTTTTAATTATTAGAACCCGATCACCAAACTCAACCCATCTCGACTTTGACCAGTTTGGATTGGGTTGGATCCATAACATAAAATGGTAAAATCAACCCAACCCAAATTCAAAAATAGTGTAAATCCAACTCAACCCAACCCGTGTGCAGCCATAAAATTGTAGATTGTGGTACATTTCAAGATCATGGTCCTCAAAATTATCTTTCTTACTAGACCATGAAGTCCATTCTCAAAGGATATAACACACGGACGGATCTACATTGGTTGTTTTAGGGCAATTACCCCCACAACAGTTTTATTTTGTTCTTAATATTACATATATTAGGGTATTAATTGCTCACTACAAGGAATTAATATTAATTTTAATATTAAAAACTTATATATGTGTATAACTATTGCCCAATATATATGGGTTTTCCTTAACTGCATGCATTGCCAATTTTTTAATCTTTTGGGGTGCAAAAAGCAGTGACCCCTTTAATGCTCTTGTGGACTAATTGTGCTATCTTAGGTGTCCAACATGATCAGAATGATTTTTGACCCAAAAAGAAAAAAAACTAATTAGAATGATCACTGCAGCAATCTCCTTTGAAAATGGCTAAAATCATCTAGTTGATCTTTTTCCGGACCATCCTGTTGATTGAGTGACTATTGGAAATTAACAAACTACAGATCAGATTGGAAATTAACAAACTGCAGATCAAATTTTATGCTATTCTTTAGGAAAATAAAAGTCATGTTGATTGATAGGATAAAGTTGTTTTATCTACTATTTTTTAGGAGTTTGTTAGTTGTTAGGCTAACATCTTTCTTTTAGTTGTTTGCTCTATAAAAACTTGCAATGTTGCTCAACAAAAATATAATTCTGCAGTCCATATCTTATAGTTCCACTCATTCCAACATTCTATATTTTTCAAATAACCAACAAATTGGTATCAAGAGCTATCATCTTACGGGACCTAAATGGAAGCTGAAACAAGTTTCTCCCAAGTTGCTCCTCCTATCTTTGATGGAGAAAGCTATGACCTTTGGGCCGTGAGAATGGAAAACTACCTAGAGGCTTTGGATCTTTGGGAAGCCGTGGAAGAGGATTACGATGTTGATCTGCTGCCTGACAATCCCACTGTGGCCCAGATGAAAAACCATAAGGAAAAAAAACCAAGAAGGCAAAGGCAAAGGCAAAGGCATGTCTGTTTTTTGGTGTTTCAAAAACAATTTTCACCAGGATCATGACTCTCAAAACAGCAAAAGCAATTTGGGATTACTTGAAGGAAGAATATGCAGGAGATGAGAGGATTCGAAGCATGCAAGTACTGAACTTGATGAGGGAATTTGAGCTGCAACGAATGAAAGAGTCTGACACAATTAAAGAATACTCAAATAAATTGCTTGGCATTTCCAATAAGGTAAGATTGTTGGCCATCGGGTTTGCTGATTCAAGAATTGTTGAAAAAATTCTTGTAACAATACCGGAAATATATGAAGCTTCTATAGCTACCTTGGAGAACACAAAGGATCTATCTAAGATCACTTTGGCAGAGGTGTTACATGCCTTGCAGGCCCAAGAGCAAAGAAGACTTATGAGGCAAGAAAGATCTGTAGAGGGTGCTTTTCAAGTCAAATTGCATAACAATGGTGGTAAAAACAAGAAGAAGAAGCAGAATAATAACACCAGGCCTGGAAGTTTAAACAACAACCAGAGTAATAATACTCAGGTTTTTTCGCCTTGTCCTCATTACAAAAAACCAATCATCCACAAAAAAGGTGCCGGTGGAGACCAGATGCAAGGTGTCATAGGTGTGGCCAGCTAGGACACATGGAAAAGATTTGAAGGTCTCATCAACAACAAGAAGAAGTCAAGGTTGTCGAGGACCAATCACAAGAGGAACAATTGTTTACTGTTACATGCTTTTCTACCAATAGCTCCACAGAAAGTTGGTTAATAGATAGTGGCTACACACACCACATGAGTTATGATCGAGAACTCTTCAAAGAACTTGACAAAACTGCACTTTTTATAGTCAGAATTGGTAATGGAGCATATATTGCGGTAAAAGGCAAAGGAACGGTGGCAATTGAAGGTCAAACAGGTTTGAAGTTGATTTCCGATGTTTTATATGTTCCCGAAATTAACCAAAACCAGTTAAGTGTTCCTCAGTTGCTTGAAAAAGGTTATAAGGTGTTGTTTGAAGACAAAAACTGCATGATTAAAGATTCAGAAGGCAGAGAAGTGTTTAAAGTTCGAATGAAAGGCAAAAGCTTTGCTTTGGATTTCATTAGCGAAGAACAAGCTGCAGTGCACAAAGAGGTCAGCAGTACATTACTTTGGCATAAAAGATTGGGCCATTTTCATCATAGTGCTCTAATATTCATGAAGAAGAACAATGTGGTAGAAGGCTTGCCCGAATTAGAAGAAGAACTTCCTACATGTGCTGCCTGTCAATATGGAAAGCAAACAAGGCTCCTGTTTCCACAAAACAAGGCTTGGAGGGCTATACAAAAGCTACAATTAATACACACAGATGTTGGAGGTCCTATGAGCACACCATCGTTGAATGGCGGTAAGTACTATATTCTTTTCATTGATGACAAGACAAGAATGTGCTGGATTTATTTTATGAAGTTTAAATCTGAAGTTGCTGACATCTTTTGGAAGTTTAAAACTTGGGTGGAAACTCAAAGCAAGTGAAAATTGCAGGTGATCATATCCGACAATGGAACTGAATATACCTCTAAGAAATTTAACAAGTTTTGTGAAGATGCAAGCGTAGAACACCAACTGACAGCCCCTTATTCACCTCAGCAAAATGGCAGTGCAGAAAGGAAAAATCGGATGATTATGGAGATGGCTAGGTGCTTACTTCATGACAAAGAGTTGCCAAAAAAATTCTGGGCGGAAGCTGTAAATACAACCATATTTTTACTCAATAGGCTGACAATAAAAGCTTTACAACAAAGAACGCCTTTTGAAGCATAGTATGGTTACAAACCTGAGATGCTTAATTTGAAGACATTTGGTTGCTTGTGTTTCTCTTATATTCCTCATATTAAGAGAGACAAATTGGACAAGAAAGCAGAACCTGGAATTTTTGTAGGTTATAGCTTAGTTTCAAAGGCCTACAGGATCTATCTTCCACACAACAATAAAGTAATTGTCAGCAGGGATGTAAAATTCTTGGAGTTTGATTGTTGGAGCTGGGAAGGCAACAATAAGCTTGAACTTCAGGAGGAGAATGAAGATGTGGATGACGAACCTATCAGAGGAACGAGATCGCTTTCTAACATCTATCAAAGTGTAATGTTGTTGTCATGGAACCTGCTGGATATGAAGAGGCTGAAACTGATCAAAGGTGGATAAATTCTATGAAAAGGGAGCTCAAAATGATCGAAAAAAATCATACATGGGAGTTGGTGGACAGACCTGATCATAAGAAAGCCATTGGAGTAAAGTGGGTTTATAGAACCAAGTTGAATCCTGATGGTTCTGTAAACAAGTATAAGGCAAGACTTGTTGTCAAGGGATATGCCCAGATGTTTGGGGTATATTTCTCTTAAACATTTGCCCCGGTTGCAAGACTGGATACAATAAGGTTGCTGCTAGCACTAGCTGCACAAAAAGGTAGGGTTATACACCAATTGGATGTAAAATCAGCATTTTTGAATGGATACCTGGAGGAAGAAATTTTTGTAGAACAGCCAGAAGGATTTACTCTTCAAGGACAAGAAGACAAGGTTTATCTACTAAATAAGGCATTATATGGTTTAAAACAAGCACCAAGGTCTTGGTACAGTAGAATTGATGCACATTTAATGAGCTTAGGCTTTGTGAAAAGTCTAAGTGAGTCTACCTTATACATTAAAAAGGTGGATGAAGATATACTTGTGGTATCTCTATATGTTGGTGACTTATTTGTTATAGGAAGTTATAAGGAGATGATTGACAAGTTTAAAGAAGAAATGGAAGATGTCTTTGAAATGACAGACCTTGGAAAGATGACATTCTTTCTTGGTATGCAAGTGCAGCAAAAACAAAATGAAATATTTGCGTGCCAGGAAAAGTATACAAAGGAAGTTCTTATGAAGTTCAACATGGAAGAGTGCAAGTCAGCTGCAACTCCAATGAACCAAAAAGAAAAGTTTTGCAGAGAAGATGGAGCTGAAAAGGTTGATGAAAAGTTGTTTAGAAGCTTAATAGGATGCTTGATGTATTTAGCAGCTACCGGGCCAGATATCATGCATTCAATGAGTTTGTTATCAAGGTACATGCACTGTGCTAGTGAAGTTCATTTTCAGGCAGCAAAAAGAATTCTACGATATATTAAAGGCACAGTTGACTATGGAATAAGGTTCAGTAAAGTTGAAAGTTTCAGCTTTCATGGTTATTCAGATAGTGATTGGGCAGGATGCGTTGACGACATGAGAAGCACCTCTGGTTACTGTTTCTCTTTTGGTTCTGGAGTTTTTTCATGGTGTTCTAAAAAGCAAGAAGTTATAGCTCAATCAACAGCGGAAGCAGAGTATGTTGTTGTTGCTGCTGTAAATTAAACTCTTTGGATAAGGAAAATCATGACAGATTTGCATATGGAACAAGAAGATAGCACATGGATTTTTGTGGACAATCAGGCTGTAATTTCAATTGCCAATAATCCAGTTTTTCATGGAAAAACAAAGCATTTTAAGATAAAGTTTTTTCTTCTAAGAGAGGTTCAAAGAGAAGGAGAAGTGAAGCTAATTTACTACAGAACAGAAAATAAGTAGCCGATATCCTAACCAAGGCACTTCCAAAATCCAGATTTGAATTCTTGAGGCAAAAGCTTGGAGTTTGCAGTTCCAAAGTCAAGGAGGAGTGTTGATTGAGTGACTATTGGAAATTAACAAACTACAGATCAGATTGGAAATTAACAAACTGCAGATCAGATTTTATGCTATTCTTTAGGAAAATAAAAGTCATGTTGACTGATAGGATAAAGTTGTTTTATCTACTATTTTTTAGGAGTTTGTTAGTTGTTAGGCTAACATCTTTCTTTTAGTTATTTGCTCTATAAAAACTTGCAATGTTGCTCAATAAAAATATAATTCTGCAGTCCATATCTTATAGTTCCACTCATTCCAGCATTCTATATTTTTCAAATAACCAACACATCCTCTCCATTTTTCTCTCCGTCTGTCAGTCTCATCACTTATTGTTGGAGAACTTGATTTTGTCATTGCAGCTCCATCATAGCGATCATAAGGTCCCGGGGCACATTATAAACACCTATATTTCCTTCATGATTCATTTCAAAATCATCCTCCGATGTCTTTTCATAATTCACTCAAATACTATGTTGCACGGATACGGGTATAGTACCGGTACCGAGTATGGGGAATTTAGAAAAACTAGGGTATGGGTATGTTGATAAATGTTTTTTAATATATATATATATACATACATGTATGTATGTCTCTATATATATGAAAATAAATTTAATTATTATACCATTAATTCTATGTAAATAAGACCAATAAAATTATATGTAAACAAGTGAAATATGAATGAGGGGAAGGATGACGACCAAAACAGCTATGGAGGACGGCATCGGCAGAGGCAAGGGCACGCGAAGGAAGGCACGTGTAGAGGAAGAGACGTTGCGAAACATGGAAGCTCATGGCACACAGAGGAAGGGGTGGTGGTCAGCAATGGTGGCGTTTGGAGGCACGAATATAAGAGACAATGAATACTAAGGTGTACCCTTTTTTAAAAAAAATGTTTGAGTACGTACCCAGTGAATACCCAGGTGTACCCATCGAGTACCGGTACCGTGCACGTACCCGGTACGAGTATGACTCCATTCATTTTTGGAGTACCCATGCTTCAGAGCTCAAATACATTTGAAGGGTGGCTGAGAAAATTTTATCATTATCCCACGGTGGACGCTAATAATCATACAAAGCATTTTACTACCAAATTAGGTTTGTAAGATATTGACTTAAGTCCAGTCCCAAAATGCCAGAAAGTGTGTGATCCCATCTCGAGGTTCTAGGACGTGTTAGAACCACAGACAACACTAGAAGGGGGTTGAATAGTGTTTTAATCTTTTTAAACTATTTTGGAAATCTTTGATTAAATCAATCACGTAGGGTGATCAATGTGCAAAACGAATCTTAAGATCAGAGTTACTTTTAAAAACTTGTGGAACATATGAAAGGTAAAGATAGAAAATCTTTCTCTTACACTTAAGATTGTTTTGATTGAAAAGCTTCTTTAAGTATCTTCTGAAGATTATTACCAGGAGTACCTTCAGAACTGTTTCTGAAATACTTCAGATGATCAGAGATCATATGTTTCTAACTTCTGAACTGAGCTTCTTTTGAACTCACCTCAGACAGTTATTTCAGAGGTTCTTCAACATACATTCTTTGTAATGCTTCAAACGATATAAGAGATGTTTTATGTTATGTTTGTTTGAAAACTTGTTTTATTGAAATCGTTGTGTTAAGATTATTATGAAAAATACTTTTCAATCCCCAACGTAAATGTAAAGACTGTAAATAAAAGAGATTAAGGGATGAGAAAACTTAGGCACATAATTTATCCTGGTTCACCCACCAACCCGTGAGCTACATACAGTCCCAGAGGCAAACCACCACTGGATTTTCCACAAGTACCGTGTCTTCAGATAAACACGAGTACAGTCTCTCCAGACATCAACATCCAGGATCACACCGACCCTGAACACACTAGGTCACACCGACCCAGCAAACAAGGTCACCAAGACCTTCTCAACACCTTCATATGTCTTCCAGGCCCCTCAGACCCAAAACATGCATGTGTCACACTAGGTCACAAAGACCCAGACAGGATCATACACAGATCCTACCAAGTATTCTTTCTTCCACCAAGCCTCTCCAGGCTCTCAGACACTTATCCAAGTGTAGAGTATTTTACTACTCAACCTAAGCTAGAAGTTCGCTAGAACCTCTCAACTGAGATTCTTCTTGTACATAGGGATTACTGAGTACACACTCAGGATACAGACATTACAAACTAAGTACAAGGATAGACAGTGATACAAGTGTTTGAAATTAAGTATAATCCCTGTCTTTTCTATGAGGAATACCATCCTCTGAGAGTAGGCTAACTAAGATATGAATTTAAGCTCCAGCCTCATTCTCCAACCATTGGTTTCCATGGGCTACATTCTCACCCGTATCATTGGAACACCAAGGTATGTTCAGGGCTTCAAACCATTCCATGTTTGATAGTCAATTTGCTCAGCATGGTTGTCTTCAGACCAACAACCAACTTGATTGATCTAACAGATCAACTGACAAACATGACTAATTGACCAACAGGTCAGTAGCCTGATTGATCTAACCGACCAACATCTTCAAATTCAATCTTGGGGCTATTTATATGTTCTGCTTGAATATAGCCGTTGAAGATTATTCATAATACCGTTGAGTTGATAATGATGTGGCTCATATAGCCGTTGTGTAATAGCTCCTCAAACGGATGCTTCTTCATAAGCGAATAGGTGTTCAGACAATCCGTTCTGACACTTGTTATGTGCTTCTTTATTAGAGATATTCTGATATGTTTATGCTTTCTCTCTCTCTTGATCTGCTTTTGCTTTCTTCTGCTTTCTTCTGCTTGCATCTGATTACTTCTGCTTTCTTCTGATTTTCTTCGGAGTGTATATGAGGAAATATCCGTTGGATTTGTCACTTTGCATATTCTGTGTATACTCCTTTTTCCACATGCTTCCTGACACCATTTCTTCTTTCCTCTTTGAGTGAGGTGTCTAGTCCAAAAGTTGTTGTTGCCGTTTCTTCTTTGGATAAAGATATATGATATTATAAGCATTTAATCATATAATCTTTTCTTCTGTGTCGAGAGTTGTTTCATGCATTCAGAGAGTTGATATGTTCAGATGATTGATCTCTTCAATCTTCTCATATACTCTGATATTGTTAGTTCATCAGCTTCAACAAGTGCTCATAATTGTTTCAAGCTTATTTCAATTCTCCAGCTTGAAATGCTTTCAATTCTTTGATATCAGCTTCATTCTTCTTCTTCTTCTTCTTCTTCTTCTTATGAGATATGCCTTCTGATCTTCAGATGATTGCAGCTTCATTCTTCTTGTATCTTCTTCTTCTTATGATATGAATAAAGATGTTGAATTATATGTATTTTATTCAAACATCTTTCTTGTTGCTTTTACTTGGTCTTCTGTCCCGTTCTGATCGATGGCAGACACTGGTACAATAGGTCTGCGCACGCAGATACCTTTTGTTGCAGGAGCGGAAACATTGCAGGAAGTCTTTGCAGTGTTTCCTTATTCATGCAAGACTTTGGTCGAGGTCGAAAAGCATGTCTGAATTTTGTATATAATCCATCTGATGGAGTGAGCCATACTCTTTGTAACGTCTCCAAGAGATTATTTCTGGATTCTGATACGTTCAGTCTTCAGATACATAAACTGCTTCATATTGTCTTCATTTCTTCAGATGATAGTTGTTCTTCAGATAGTTGCGTCTTCAGATGATAGCTAAACTTCCATTGTTGTCTTCAAGTCTTCAGATGGCCTTCAGATCTTCCGAGTCTTCAAAGTCTTCAATTCTTCAGATGATAGTTGTTCTTATTTCTTGACTGTTCTTCAGATAGTCTTCAGATCTTCCTAATCTTCTGAGTCTTCAGTTCTTCAGACGAAGTCTGTCTTCAGTTGATTGCTTCTTCAATTGCTTCAACCTTGTTGAGAATTACTCTTCTTCAGATTCTGCACTTCGTTCTTCTGATTCTGATCTTCTGATTCCGATCTTCTGATTTTGATTCTTCTTGATTCTGATACTGTTCTTCTTTTGTTGTGATCTTCTACTCTTCTTCTTCAGATAAATATTCTAACCTGAAACACAATCAACAAACAAATACCTTTCTCAGTAGAACCTGTTTACTTAATCTTATAAAGTTCTTATATAAACTTATTTGTCCTTAATATAATCTTATTTGTTAATCATTAAAACTTAAGGATGTTAAGTCTTATAGTCATGTTTAAATACTTAAACTGATTTATAGACTTCACAGGACGCTCTTTGGGAAAGCCTAAGGACTCATTAATATTAAGTCATCGATCAATAACGAGCTGCCTATAATTATTTTGCAGCTTCTGAAATGAATATAGATAAATGAACTTGGTGATAAAACCAAGGAAATTGACATAGAGAATTAGCTTAAGGTAGAGTTCATTCAGTTAAGAGGGGAGAAAATTTAAAACACTTTCTCCTTTTAGATTTTAAAACTTATTTTGAAAATTGTTTTATAAATTTATATTATGTTATGTTTTATTTATTGCAAAAACATCTTTAAACTTAATTCTCTCTTTATTTCCTTTTTGTGGGGGGTCCTTAGAAGAGAATAAAATTCCATGGGTTGCTTGAGAGGATATATATAGGGAAAAAAGACATGGGGGTTGGGGCTTCGTGATTTGAGAGCGTTCAATTTTACTCTTTTAGGGAAGTGGAGGTGGAGATGGTTGGTGAAAAAAGAGAGATTTTGGCATAGAATTCTATCTTCTATATATGGTGGGAGTTTTGGGAGTGGGAGGGGAAGGCGGTTGAGGGGTCAAGTTGGTGGTGTGACTTATGGTCAATTGATTACTATAGTGATATCACCATGAATTGGTTTTCTAAATGATGTGTTAAGAAGGTGGAAAATGAGAGTGATACTTCCTTTTGGAAAGATGGGTGGTGTGGTAGTATGCCTTTGTGTGACGGGTATCATAGGTTATTTTTATTAGCCAACAATAAGGATGTGTCTATAGGTAATATGGTTTGTAGGATTGAGAGTGGTCTGGGTTGGAATTGGAGTTGGCGTCGATCCTTATTTAAGTGGGAAGAGGAACTATTACAACAATTTTCTCGAGTTACAAGTGGTGCAGTTGTCAGAGGAACATTCAGACTTTTGGAGTTGGAGTGCGGATTCTGGAGGGACGTATTCTGTGAAGTCAGCTTATAAGGTCATCATGAATGAAGGTATCTTTGCAGAATTTCCATTACATAACTTCATTTGATCAAAACTTGTCCCCGCCAAGCTTTCCCGTTTTGTATGGAGAACTATGTTGAATAGGATTCCTACTAAGTAGAATTTAATTCAAAGGAGTATAGTTAATGTAGCGGATGGTGATTGTGTGTGGTGTGGCCAGATGTTGGAGTCCACTTGTCATCTATTTTTCCATTGCTCTTTTACCTACTATGTTTAGATGGAGTGCATGAAGTGGGGAGGATTCAGTTCAATTTTATCTAGTGGCTGCATGGAGAGTTTTAGTCAATTCGTTGAATTACCTGTATGTAGTGTTAATAATAGACTGCGATGGTCTTTGGTTTGGATGGTGGTGATTTGGTCATTGTGGTTAGCACGGAATGCTGCAATCTTTTCTAATAAATTATTGGAGCCCGTAGATGTGATGGAGTTAATAAAAATTAGATCTTGGAATTGCTTGAGAGCTAAGGATCCGTCTTTCTCATATTTGTTCCTGATGTGGAATGCTAGCATTAGCTCCTGTCTTAATTTCCACTTTGCCTGACTTTGTTATCTGCTCTTAATTTCCACTTTGCCTGACTTTGTTATCTGCTTTGTGAATTTTTTGTTATGTATTTCTGCTGCTGGAATGCACCTGTTCGATCGGTCTATCTTCTGCTGTCTGGTCTGGTATGTCTTCTGCTATATTGGTTTTTTCAATCATACCGGTATGCTTTGCAGTATTGTTACTACTGTTATGTTGCTGGTGTGCTCTACTGCTGGTATGCTTTTTTACTTCATTGACTACAATTTCGTTTTGGAAGATAATTGGACTATCACGTTAGCTTGGTGGAATTGTCTGTTCACAGCTTTTTGGTATGTTGGCTTTGGTTTTTTTGCCCTATTATTTGGTTAATTATACTAGTGTCTGATTGGTTCTGTTAAGTGGTAATTGTTTACGTTTCCATCATTTTATTGGGCGGGTGCCTTTATTGTGTTCTCGGAGTAGTTAGTTTCTTTGGGTGAGGCTCTGTAATGATGTTGTAATTTTCTATACTTTTGTTACTTTGTATATGAGTTGGAGTATCTCTTGTACTCGTCTTAATTTATTATTTACTTATAAAAAAAATTAAAGACTGAACACGAAAACTGAAAACATCTCTCCATTATTTTCGTTTTCTAATTTTCAAAATTGATGGCTTCTAAAATAATTAATAAATAAACAATCACCCAAATAGGTTTTTTTAATATTTCTATTTTCAATAAATAAAAAAAGAAATGAAACGGCCTAAAGATTCGTGACGGGATTACTGCACAACTTGTAAGAGGACGCCAAAATGGTCACTTGACTCACTTCTATCATTGTAAGGTCCGTTTGATATACAATTAAGTAAAATTAATTTTGATAAATTTATGAAATTGAAATAAATGATGAAAGTGATTTAAAATTATTTCTACAGAATTGATTCTCACGGTTCCTAGTTCTCAGAACCAATCGGGTACTGATGAACACATTTTTATTCACACTTTGCATAATTAATCTTAGCTTGCTTGGACTATAATTGTTATTAAATCCACTGTTTTAATTGGAATTTACCAAATTGGGCTTAATTGGGCTTTAATTGTGAATGTTGTTTAAATTCGGATTTTTAAGCCTACTGACCTACCTGTCTTGTTTTGATGATATCTGGAGCTATAGGTGTCCGATTTGAGAGATTCCAGTGGCATTGGAAAGCTAACTTCCGGGGCTTTAATTTGATATCCAATATGACCATATTACCATGAAGCAATTGGGAGCAGTTGCTATTTGAAAATCGCCTACTGTTGCTGTCTGACACAAGTCCGAATTTGATTAGTTTTGTAATTAGTTTGTGGGCCTGTTTTAATTAATTTCGGCCCAATTAAGGCCTAATCAGATTGTTAGTGATTTAGGCTCTATAAATAGGTGTGTTGCTGAGTAGTTTGAACACTTTACATTCATTTTTCAGATTTTAGAAAAAAGACTCTCCACTTTCCCTCTCTTTTCTCTCTTCTTGCAATTTTCGAATTTGGTTCCTCTTCTTCATCTTCTTCAATTTTCGAGTTTCTCCTCCATGGAAATGGAAGGCTAAGCTTCAAGGATTGTTTCTCTACTGAATTCACAAAGGAAATTGAGGTTATAATTTCGTTTTTCATGTCTTGAATTCTTGGACAGATTCTTCACTTTCCTTCTCCTAGTTTCTTGATGTTTAGGTTTGAATTTGAAATTGAGTTACATGCTTTATGGAATTCGAATTCTAATCTGAATCTAACTCACATTTTAGGTTGCTTAATCTGAAATGAATTCTAGGTTTGCTTAATTCCAAGGATTAGAAATTAGGATTCATGCTAGTTTGCTTTATTCTAGTGTGAAAATTAATGAGGATGCTTAATCCGAATTTGAATCTGTCAAGGAATTGAGGAATTTTTTATAAACCAATGATTGATCCAATTTGTGAATGAGGTAGAGAACCAATTCGTTTTTCTGAAATTGTTTTCTGCAAATTTAAATTCTGTTTTGGAAATTAGGAAATTAGTATGAACAACAATCAAAATCCTCTTGTGTGTGTGAGTTGCTATGGGATTGAAATTCTGAATTTGTAATTGGATTCCTTGAGAGAGACGACTTTGGGTTAATCAACCTACTGCACTTTAATTCATTTTATTTGGTTGAGTACGGCCTCGACCAGGTACATATTCATTATTTCCCTCCTATGGTATCGTTTAGTTGACGAGATCATTACTCGTTGCTATTAAACATAATCATATAACACTGAGTAATGCAATCACAGTAAACAATTAAGACAATTGTTCAAACTTCAACAAATACTTATATGCATGATTATGAAAACCAGACTGGACCGAACCGGCCGGTTGAATTGGAAAACCGGTAAACCGATAATGTGTTTAGTCCAAATAAACCACTGAACCGCTCAGGAAAAAACCGGTTAAATCGATCAATAACCGGTGTCAGAAAAACCGATTGAACCGGTTTTTAAAAAAATCATTTTTTTAAATTTTATTTTTTATTTAATCTAAAATATTTTTAAGATGAATAAAAACATATTTAAGAATTACACATAGATATATATTATTTTACCAATCATTAAATTTTTTGTGTTATAAAACTTATAATAAGCTTATTTATACTAATATAAAAATTTATATATCTTAATTTCTTATATTGTTATACTATTTTCTTAATAAAAATATTATATAATATTAAAAAAATATATTTAATTTATACTCGTTCGACCACGGTTAAACCATTGAACCGTGAACCCGTGTCTTCACGGTTCAATTACCAGTCCAATTTTTAAAATATTGCTTATATGCATAGCAGCAGCAGCGGCGGCGGCAAGAGGGAAACAGGGCTCAAGAAACTCAATAAATACTAACACATGCAAATTAACGGCGTTTATTGAGACAGCTCAATGAGTTGCATGCTTGGAGTTATTGGTACACTATATAATATTGCATAAGGTTTAGTCTTTTCAAATGATCGAAACCTCACAAGCCTTATCATCTGCAACTCTTGCAATTATTCCGGGGTTGGCAACAACCTTATATGCTTGGCCTCAAGTTCAGGTGAGATGCTATCTTTTGACCAAGAGAACGATCAGCCTGCATAGCCAACAAAGAATATCTTGTGAGCAAACAAGTGCAGATTCATGTACACTTGACTCTGTAGTTCCTAAAGTGATAAATTAGTGTGTCTAAATCTCACCTGAGACCAGTATGATACCCAGATGCTGCGGATTTCATGGGTGACACGTGCATCAGATAAAGCCTCAACCCATCGGCGGACAAATCTGTCTTGCCTGCAAATAAGTAAAAAAAACAAAGAAAAAATAGCAGAAAGAACCCTTCATTAGACATCACCAAACATATTTCATATCTGATCATATCAGCGGTTTATAACAAGAACCTGTCAGGTGCCCAAGATCGGTATCTCTCTCCGGGTTGTTTGAAGTTGTTCTCCTTCTCAATTAGGCACTGCATTAAAAAAGTAGAGTTGTTCACACAATCTTGCCCCAATATAGGCAGCATTTCAACAGTTATTTTATTTTTCAAAATGTCATCATTTGGTTAGCAACACATTCTTTTTAATATATTCTTTGTTATTAGGTGAAATTCATGTAAAAAAAAGCAAAATCACGTGGGTCCCATCCCTAAACCCGTATGCATTTCATTCAGTAAATTGAAAATAGTGTTAGAAACTCTATTACTAGCATATCTCTTGTTTTATAAAGCATTCTCTTGTATCCAAAAGTAAACTAGCCTTTGTATTAATTAACACCTAACTATCAACGGCTATGAAATATTTAACCAAAATGTAGCGGGTCCATTTCTTTGCTTCTTTGTCAAATCAATTTTTCATACTGCATGTTCACTTAACATTATTCTATATAACTAAATCATTAAAAAAGCATATAAAATAAAGATATGTTTTGTTTAATGTTCATGAATTTTTAAGAAAAATAGGTTAGGACTTAGGATTCTAAAATGTGTGGTTTATTAGACGAACAACCCAGAAATGAAGTAATGCAATCTAAACTGAAACTCCTGGCTGGTGGATTCATTCACTATCAGATGTTCCACATTTTCTATTAAGCAAATCATCAAAACTAACCTTTTCACGTCTTCCAGTGCAGATAGCAGGAGGAATGGGGAATTTCTCTGCATGACGAACAGGATCAAACCTTGAAGGGAAGTAATTGACCTATGAATTGGCAGGACTCAGTCATAGCATAAAGAATATCAGAATATGTATACAACTAAAGAATGAGGATGCGATATTATGTTTAGAGCTAAGACCAAAGCAGCACATGTGTGAACAATTTAACAGCACTAAGTAGTTAACATGGCAACCAGCTTTTTATTCAGAAAATGAATAAGAAAAGATAAGAATGAAAACAATAACTCACCTCTTCATCCCTGTGCATGAAATTCATGAAACCCTCATGGTGATTGTTGTAGTGAGCACACTTGGGAGCATTAGCAGGAAGTTGCAGATAGTTTGGTCCAAGTCTGTGCCTCTGTGAATCAGAATAAGAGAAAATCCTGGTCTGAAGCATCTTATCATCTGAGTAATATACACCAGGTACCACAACACCAGGGCAAAATGCAAGTTGTTCATTCTCAGCAAAGAAATTATCTATGTTCTTATTCAAGACCAAGCGACCAACAGGCTGCAGGGGTATAATATCCTCAGGCCAAGTCTTAGTTACATCAAGTGGATCAAAATCAAATCTGTCTTCATGATCAGGATCTATTGTTTGAATGTAGAGTTTCCACTCTGGGTAGTTACCAGCAGCAATTGATTCATAAAGGTCTTGAGTTGCATGGCTGTGGTTGGCTCCTCCCACCTTAATGGCCTCTTCCTCCAATAGACACTTCACACCACACGTGGGTCTCCAGTGATATTTCACGTACACTGCTTTCCCAGCCTTGTTGATCATGGTATATGTGTTTACTCCAAAACCATCCATATGCCTGTAATCTTGCGGGACACCCACATCATCAAATAGAAAGGTGAACATGTGAAGGCTTTCTGGATAGTGGGAGAAGAAGTCAAGGATTCTCCAAATCTCCTGGATGTGGGACTTGGGATTCGGTTTAAGAGCATGGACCATATCTGGAAACTTCATCCCATCACGTACAAAGAAGACAGGAAAGTTGTTTCCAACAAGGTCAAAGTTACCCTGTGTTTGCAAGGTAGAAATAGGAATCAAGTATAGTACCAGGCTACAACCATTACCATATCACGTGCTTTAAAAAATTTATCAGTTACGGGAATTTCTTTAAAAGAGATCAAGAGAAATTAAACTCAAACAGTAATTGTATTAACTCATTGGGACCATTTTAAATTATGCTATATACTTATAAATATCTATCTCTCTGCGGTGAAATTTCACAGAAAAACATCAAGGATCCCTCAAGTTTTCAGGGCCAACATGCTCATGAATAACAGTAGGAAAATGGACAAGGATAGGTGTCTAAATTATTAAATATTTTAAGTGAACTAGCATAATTATATTACATTTCTAAAAGCTAGATTAACTGGATGCCAAAATTAATTAGGGCATATTGTTAATTTTGTTAAGCCTAATAAAGAAATCAATAGTGTTGAGTATGCTATAAGCACTACACATAAGTAGATATTGAATTAGGCCCTGTTTGTGGAATTACAATGACGGGTAGGTAAGTTCATAGTGTTATATATACATGGGGGGAGGGGGCTCTAGTCTACTCCTATCTGACAATCAGACTGCAGCCATCCCATCAACACTGACACTGGGCAACTACTGTGAAATAGTGTTAGTTTCTCTCCCTAACTAAAACTTACAAAATTTCAGAGTATGCTGGACTCAGACCAATAATGGAGAAGTCATCTTCGTCCTTTCCAGCTAATCCAATAACCCAATTTTTGGAGTCTGGACAAAATTGTTCGTGGTACATGCTATTTGGGGTTAAATTGCATTATAAAGTTTTGACTTGTATGATTTGTATTGAAACTAAAAAATCTATCAGCATTTCGGCAACTAAACTATCACCGACAGTTACAGTGGGAGGGTAAAGAGAAATTTAGACTGATACAGTAATTATATTTAGTCACCAGAAGATAAGACAATTTTAAATTGTGCTATATACTCATAAATCTCTACCTCTCTGGTGTAAAATTTCACAGAAAATCCCCGAGGATCTCTCATGGTTTCAGGGCTACCACGCTCATGAATGACAGTTGAGAAACGGACAATGACAGGTGTTTGAACTCCAGGGGCTCGAAGGAAATCTGCACATGTCAGGTGAGAAATGTCATGTGTGACTTCAAAGAAACCCTTTGCACTAGCTCCCCTAGCATGCACAACACGTTCTGGGATCCTTTCCCTATCAAAGTGTGCAATCTTTTCCACAAGATGATAATCCTCCAGGAGAATTGGACCTGCCAGAAGGGGTAAAATAATATAAAACTTCTTCCTAAATGATATTCAGCCAAATTCACTGAGCTTTACAACAGACAGACAGATTAGATAACCCCCCTCCTCTGTGACAAAATTTTAGACAAGGTTCATATCTTTTTCTGCATAGTTATGGCTAACATGTTATATAACATAGATAAATGAATGAAAGACCAAACTATGCATGGACATATATAATTTCTATGGTATGAATAAAGCAAAGATTTAATCAGTGACACTGGGAGTTGCATTCTGAATACCCAGGAAGTTACAATTACCAAGGTGATAGCTGATTACCAAAATCACAGTCCACCATACTCAATTTCATATGGTTAGTGTTTTATTATAAACATGGGATGGCACCATATCCTGCACTAATAGCACTCACTCACTACTCAAATATAACTCTTAACTTGAAAATCAGATACTCGTGACGCGATTCTACTTCGCTGACATGAAATCAAATTATGCTGAAAAGCAAGTAGAACAATTTCCAGCAAATAAGAAGCGATTAAAATCCGTTCCTATGAAACACGTAATGTCCCAAAACATGGCCTCTCATTACAGAAAGATGGTTAAATTGATACCTCTAGCTCCAACAGTTAGAGAGTCGTTATTGTTCCAAACAGGAGCACCGGAATTCGTAGTCCAGAAGGGAGAATTAAAGGCGCTAGATGGCCGGTGCTGCATCACATAAAACATTACTCAGCTATTAACAGTATTTCATAATTGATAATTGATTACACCACAATAGTAGCACCACCAAGCACCAATTTCACACCACCATGATCGACCAGATTCAGACACACACGATGACCCAAAAATACGAGAGAGAGAGAGAGAGAGAGAGAGAGAGAGTTTTCCTTAAATAAAAATCTTTAAAAAAAAAAAGGAATAGAAAGAGATGAGTAGAGTTTATGAAATGTAAAATCAGAGACCGCAATTGCAATAGAAGATAAAAGTATTGTATCGGGTGGGTACCTTGTAGGGATCCATGGTAATGGTAGAGAGACGGAAGAAAACGTTGAGAACAAAAGCGATGAAGATTGAGAAGAAGAAACAAAACAATCGCGAGTAGTACGGCCTTATAAAGACTGTGTCTATCAAGTTAGGAATACGTAAAATCAATTATGGGAAATTGATTTTAATTCGAGTAAATTAATAAATTCGTATTTTTTTAGAGTTATGCAGCTAAGAAATAGAAAAAAAATAATAGAATTCACTGTAACTTAACTATATATTTGTCGTTAATTTTTTTATTGTGTGATATTGATGATGTTGTATCACATTATTTATTATCGTGCCACAAAAATAACGTTATTGGAGTTGAGACCTTCCCATGAAATTAGAGAGAAAAAATAACAACAATGGGAGATTTTTCAGGCTATAAATTTGACAAAATCGCGTCGTTTTTGTGCCACATTGAACGTTATAATGATAAACATTGTAACATAGTGTCATTAAACAAGACACACAATAAAAAATTAATGGGAAACACACTTAGACTATAGTGACACTGTAGTGATAGACAAAGAAAAAAAGGATTATACTGTGTTTTTTTATTTTTTAGGGATTAAACTGGTCAGTGATGAATTTGTTAATTTACTCATTTTTAAAGAGTAAACCCTCAAAATGGTCCCTGAAAGATAAGCGGTCGGTCACATTGGTCCTTGAAAGATAATAAATTGTAAAAACATCCCTGAGAGATAGTAACGTCGGTCAATTAGGTCCTTCTGTTAACTCCCCTCTGTTAAAGTTAACAGAACTGCAAGTAAATCCCCAAATTGGTCCCTGAAAGATATGAGTTTGGTCACATTGGTCCCTGAAAGATAATAAATTGTAAAACCATCCCTGAGAAATAATAACATCATTTACAAACCCTCAAAATGGTCCCTGAAAGATATGGGTCGACCACATTGGTCCCTGAAAGATAATAAATTGTAAAAACGTCCCTGAGAAATATAATAACATCATTTATTATGCTTTCTTTTTCCTCGTTGATTTCGTTTCATTCCCAAATATTGTTGGTTGACCACACAATACATGCATATGTTTCTACTATAATGCTCTACACACCTCTTCCGTGTCTGCCATTGTTGGTGTTCTCTCCCTTAGCTAATGTATCATGAACTCCAAGTCCTTTGGTTTCCTCTTTCACTAGAAGCTCACGTATTGCATACTCTTCCTCTACAGTTTAAGAATAAAAAGAAACTCCAAAACCTTTAAGGACAAAGAAAGTGCATGAGTCAAATCATCATATTCTTGTTGAAGATGACTTTGAGGAAGCCCACCATCAAATGAATCCTGAAATAGTATTATGTTGAAGGAGGGGAAAACTTTAGAAAGCATAGAGAAATAGAAGTAAAAATGATGTGGCAAGAAAGAGTAAAAGCAAAAGCTTCACACATGAGCTGGATTCACAATTCACAACTCCCTGAAATTTATCAATCATAGAAAATGGACAATCTATCCAAAGCATCAAGCACGTGCCTCATTGTAGGTCTCTTATCAGGGCTTTTATGGACACAAGCCATCACAATTTTCAAAACTGCAATTATCTCTTCTTCCTTATCTGCATCTTCAGCCAAGTATGGGTCTAATACGTCTGAGAGTGGCTTCTCCTCCTCAATGCAGAACTGAATCCATTGAACACGGTCCATTTATGAGTTACCCACTTAGATAATGGGTAATCGCCATGTGATCATTTCTAACAAAATCACACCACATGAATAAACATCTCACTTCTGTGATGGCTTCACCACTTTCAGTGCTTCTGGAGCCTGATAACCATTTTCCAAAATATTAGTCGCAACTTTAGTGGACAAGCTCTTTTGTCTCTATTGGAGTTTCTCTATAGCCACTCAGTTGGATTGCAAGGTTGGGTTCCCCAACAATATTTGCAAGGCGCCCAAGTCCAAAAATCAGAGATGTAGGGTGTCATGTTATGTCCAACAAGTATGTTACTTGGCTTGAGATCTCCAGTAACATATTTTTTTGGGCTAAATTCATGCAGATAGACCAATCCTTTTGCAATTCCTTTCATGATTTTCAATCGATAGGACCATGATAGCGGGGTAAATGCTATTAGTCCAGCCTTTCCAGAAATGGTGAGGCATGACTCACATTTGGGAATGAAACGAAATCAACGAGGAAAAAGAAAGCATAATAAATGATGTTATTATATTTCTCAGGGACATTTTTACAATTTATTATCTTTCAGGGACCAATGTGATCGACCCATATCTTTTAGGGACCATTTTGAGGGTTTGTAAATGATGTTATTATTTCTCAGCGACGTTTTTACAATTTATTATTTTTCAGGGACCAATGTGACCAAACTCATATATTTCGGGGACCATTTTGAGGATTTGCTTGCAGTTCTGTTAACTTTAACAGAAGGGAGTTAACAGAAGGACCTAATTGACCGACGTTACTATCTCTCAGGTACATTTTTACAATTTATTATCTTTCAAGGATCAATGTGACCTACCACATATCTTTCAGGGATCATTTTGAGGATTTACTCCATTTTTAAGTGTATCTCCGTGGGAATCCCACCAAGCTGGTTTTGAAGCGTAAGGTTCCCATCCTTGGCGCCGCTGGACAAATCAGACAACCTCTGTCTCCATTGATGAAACTCAACCCCCGACTTCCTCCCTCTCCTTTTACGATATCATTGGCACGATGACTAGGAAAAAATAAAATGTCATATCATCTGCAATCTTTTAAAAACCGAACCGATAATTGAACCAGTAAAGACATCGGTTCACGTTCAATGGTTCAATCGTGGTTAAACCGGTTTTAATTAAATATATTTTTTTATATTATATAATATTTTAATTAATAAAGTAACACAAAATTATAAGAAATTAAGATATATATAGTTGTAAATCAGTATTAATGACCTTATTATAAGAGAAAAAATTAATAATGATTAGTAAAATAATATATATCTATGTGTAATCCTTAAATATATGTCTTTATTTATCTTAAAAATATTTTAGAATAAATAAAAAACAAAAAAATAAATACAATATAAAATTGTTTGATCTGCAACTTTCTGGAAAAAATCGACTATAAAACAAATTAAAATCGATTTAATAAATGCAATATAAAAAGAGGTTTTCAGTTTTTTACTTTGAGTTATGAAAACTTGATTCAAAATATTTAAAAACCAAAAATTAAAAACTCGCAACTACCCCGAACTAACTCTAAACTTTTAATTACCTTTTAAGAAGGCAATTTTCACAGAACATAATTGAATAATAATATAAAAAGTTTAAATACAGAATGTTAATAATTTAGTTTATATACTTCTTTGTTTAGAAGAAAAAACATTCCAATTGTTTAAATTTAAATAAAAGTAATTTTCAGGTTATATTAAAAATAATTTATTATTTTAGAGGTTTATATAAAGTGAAAATTATTTTTTATTTGACTACAATTAAGCTCGATTTCTTGTGTCGCAACGAAAAGTTTGCATTTAAGCATGGTAGCAGCCCCATTTATGAAAATGGCTACCTCATGTGTGATTAGAATCTTCCGGGAAAAAAAAGACTGTTTAGAATGATCATTGCAGCAATCTCTTTTGAAAATGGCTAAACATCATCAGGTTGATCTTTTTTCCGACCATCCTTCCCATTTTTCTTTCTCCCTCATCGGTCTCATCACTTATTGCTGGAGAACTTGATTTTACCTTTGTAGCTCCATCATAACTCCCAGAATTCTTGGATGGTACAACTACTAATTTCCATTTACATTTTTCCTTACTCATGTGTGCAAAAGATGGAAGGAACAGAATACAAAATTCAAATGAGCGTGGAGAGGAGTATGAGTGTAGAGAGGGAGAGAACAAATGCCGAAGAGTGAAAAATAGAAAACCGACGGTGAGTTGCAAATATTAATGGGTAAAATATTGACATGATAAATTTTAATTCGTATGCAACATTTTAATTGAGGGCTTGGAAAGAAATGTGATTTTGGTTTATCATATGAATAATTTAAGAAAAGATTGTATTAGCTAAAAACTAAAAAAAATAAAATTTTAACTGAAAATTATTAAACTGGTTTATTAAATTTGAAGTTTCAATAAAATTAGTTGCTAACCTAGTTCATAAAATGGATGAACGAGCAAATTGATCTAGCTCTAAAAGAGAAAAGAATTATTTAAAATACTTTCCTATATTTAATTATTAAACACAATCATATAATACTGATCAATGCAATCACAGTAAACAATTAAGACAATAGTTCAAACTTCAACGAATACCTATATATAGCAGCAGCAGGGAAACAGAGCTCAAGAAGCTAGATAAATATATAACACATACAAATTAACGGCGTTTACTGAGACAGCTCAACGTGTTGCATGCATATAGTTATTGGTACACTATAAAACATTGAATGAAAAGGTTTAGTCCTTTCAAATGATCCAAACCCCCCACAATCCTTATCATACTCTTCGCACATCTGCAACTTTTGCAATCATTCCGGGGATGGCAACAACCTTAAATGCTTGGCCTCAAGTTCAGATGAGATGCTATCTTTTGACCAAGAGAACGATCAGCCTGCGTAGCAATGCCAACAAAGAATATCGTGTGAGCAAACAAGTGCAGTTTCATTTACAATGGACTCTGTAGTTCCCAAAGTGATAAATTAGCGTGTCTAAATCTCACCTGAGACCAGTATGATACCCAGATGCTGCGAATTTCATGGGTGACACGAGGATCAGATAAAGCCTCAATCCATCGGCGGACAAATCTATCTTGCCTGCAAATAAGTAAAAAAAAAAAAAAACACAGAACGCTACGTTAGACATCACCTAGCAGCTAGCATATTTCATATTGATCATAGTGGTTTATAACACGAACCTGTCAGGTGGGAAAGATCGGTATCTCTCTCCGGCTTGTTTGAAGTTGTTCTCCTTCTCAATTACACACTGCATTACGAAGTAGAGTTGTTCACACAATCTTAACCCAATATAGGCAGCATTTCAACAGTTTTTTAGTTTATCAAAAATCTTATCATTTGTTTAGGAACAAATTCTTTTCAATATGCTCTTTGTGATTAGGTGAAATTAATGTAAAATCAACTAAATCATGTGGTCCCCTCCCTATTTGGAGGAACCTATATGAATTTCACTCAATTATAAAGTAAAATTGAAAATATTGGGTTAGGAAATCTATTACCAGCATATCTCTAGTTTTATAAAGCATTAATAATCAGTCTCTTGTAACCCAAAGTAATGCTAAAAATGAAAACTAACTAACTTTTGTATAAAATGAAATCTAATTTATATTTAACCAAAACGAAAAGGGTCCATTTCTTTGCTTCTTTGTCAAATCACACTATGTTTTCTTAACATTATTCTATCTAACTAATTAAATTAAAAAAGCATATCAAAGAAAGATGTTTTGATTAATGCTCATGAATTTTTAAGAACATTAAATTAAAATGTGTGGTTTCTTAAACAAACAACCCTGAAATGAAGTAATGCAATCTAAACTGAAACTCTTGGGTGGTCCATTCATTCACACTATCAGATGTTCCACATTTTCATATTAAGCAATTCATCCAAACTAACCTTTTCACGCCTTCCAGTGCAGATAGCAGGTGGAGCAGGGAACCTTTCTGCATGACGAACAGTATCATGCCTTGAAGGGAAGTAATTGACCTGTGAATCGGCAGGATCAATAACAGCAAAAAAAATATGTATACAACTAAAGAATGAGATGCGATATTACATTCAGAGTTAAGACACAAGCAGCACGTGTGTGAACAATTTAACAGCACTAAGTAGTCAACATGACAACTAGCTTCTTATAAAGAAAATGAATAAGATAAGAATGAAAACAATAATTCACCTCTTCATCCCTGTGCATAAAATTCATGAAACCCTCATGGTGATTGTTGTGGTGAGCACACTTGGGAGCATTAGCAGGAAGTTGCAGATAGTTTGGTCCAAGTCTGTGCCTCTGTGAATCAGAATAAGAGAAAATCCTGGTCTGAAGCATCTTATCATCTGAGTAATATACACCAGGTACCACAACACCAGGGCAAAAAGCAAGTTGTTCATTCTCGGCAAAGAAATTATCTATGTTCTTATTCAAGACCATGCGACCAACTGGCTGCAGGGGTATAATATCCTCAGGCCAAGTCTTAGTTACATCAAGTGGATCAAAATCAAATCTGTCTTCATGATCAGGATCTATTGTTTGAATGTAGAGTTTCCACTCTGGATAGTTACCAGCAGCAATTGATTCATAAAGGTCTTGAGTTGCATGACTGTGGTTGGCTCCTCCCACCCTAATGGCCTCTTCCTCCAATAGAGACTTCACACCACATGTGGGTCTCCAGTGAAATTTCACGTACAGTGCTTTCCCAGCCTTGTTGATCAGGGTATATGTGTTAACTCCAAAACCATCCATATGCCTGTAATCTTGTGGGACACCAATATCATCAAATAGAAAGGTGAACATGTGAAGACTTTCTGGATAGTGGGAGAAGAAGTCAAGGATTCTCCAATTCTCCTGGATGTGGGACTTGGGATTTGGTTTAAGAGCATGGACCATATCTGGAAACTTCATCCCATCACGTACGAAGAATACAGGAAAGTTGTTTCCAACAAGGTCGAAGTTACCCTGTGTTTGCAAGGTAAAAATAAGAATCATGTGTAGTACCAGGCTGAAACCATTACCATATCAGCTCCTTTTAAAAAATTTATCAGCATTTCAACAACTGAACAAGTATACTCAGTAACAGCAGGCATTACTTTAAAAGAAATCAAGAGAAATTTAAACAAATACAGTAATTGTATTTAGTCACTGGGACAATTTTAAATTATTCTATATACTCATAAATCTTTATCTCTCTGGGGTGAAATTTCACAGCAATATCTCGACGATTCCTCAAGTTTTCAGGGTCACCATGCCCATGAAGGACAGTAGGAAAATGGACAAGGACAGGTGTCTAAAATTTTTTATGTGAACTAGCGTAATTCATATTAAATTTATAAAAGCTAGATTAATTGCATGCCAAAATTGATTTGTGCAAATTGTTAATTTTGTCAAGCTCAATAAAGAAATCAATAGTGTTGACTGTTGAGTATGCTGTAATTAAGCACTACTCATAAGTAGATATTGTATTAGGCAGTGTGTGGGATTACCATGATGGGTAGGTTAGTTCGTGGTGTTATATATACACAGGGAGAGGGCTCTACTTCTATCTGACAATCAGACTGCAGCCATCCCAGCAACACTGACGCTGAGCAACTACTGTGAAATGGTGTTAGTTTCTCTCCCTCACTAAAACTTCAAAAATTTCAGACTATGCTGGACTCAGACAGACCAATGATGGATGAGTCATCATCGTTCTTTCCAGCAAATCCAGTAACCCAATCCCTGGAGTCTGGACAAAATTGTTCGTACATGCTATATTTGGGGTTAAATTGCATTAGAAAATTTTGACTTGTATGATTTGTATTGAAACTAAAAAACTATCAGCATTTCGGCAACTAAACTAGCCCCATGGCCATCAGTTACAGTGGGAGGGTAAGGAGGAATTTAAACTGATACAGTAATTGTATTTAGACACCAGAAGATAAGATGATTTTAAACTCATAAATCTCTACCTCTCTGGTGTAAAATTTCACAGCAAATCCTCGAGGATCTCTCATGGTTTCAGGGCTACCACGCTCATGAATGACAGTTGAGAAACGGACAATGACAGGAGTCTGAACTCCAGGGGCTCGAAGGAAATCTGCACATGTCAGGTGAGAAATGTCATGTGTGACTTCAAAGAAACCCTTTGCACTAGCTCCCCTAGCATGGACAACACGTTCTGGGATCCGTTCCCTATCAAAGTTTGCAAGCTTTTCCACAAGATGATAATCCTCCAGGAGAATTGGACCTACCAAAAGGGGTAAAATAAAATTCAGCCAAATTATAAACCCCGTCCTTATCAACACCAGAAAAATCGAGGGAAAATTAAAAGGGGGGAATTGACCATGGTATTCCTCTGGAACAAAAATTTAGAAAAGGCTAATATTTTTTTCTACATAGTTATGGCTAACATGTCATATAACATAGATAAATGAATGAAAGACCAAACTTCTTTTTTTTGATAAGCATGAAAGACCAAACTATACATGGACATATATAATTTCTATGGTATGAATAAAGCAAAGATTTAATCAGTGACACCGGAGTTGCATTCTGAATACTCAGGAAATTATAATTACCAAGGGTGATAGCTTATTACCAAAATCACAGTCCGTCATACTCAACTTCATATGGTTAGTGTTTTATTATAAACACGACCACATCCTGCACTAATAGCACTCACTCTCTACACAATATAACTCTTAACTTGACAATCAGATACTCACGACGCGAATCTACTTCGCTGACATGAAATCAAATTATGCTGAAAAGCAAGTAGAACAATTTCCAGCAAATAAGAAGCGATTAAAATCCGTTCCTATGAAACACGTATGTCCCAAAACATGGCCTCTCATTGCAGAAAGATGGTTAAATTGATACCTCTAGCTCCAACAGTAAGAGAGGCGTTATTGTTCCAAACAGGAGCACCGGTATTCGTAGTCCAGAAGGGAGAATTAAAGGCGCTAGATGGCCGGTGCTGCATCACATAAAACAGTAGTCAGCGTACTAATTTCATAACTGATTAACACCACAATAGTAGCTCCACCAAGCACAAATTTCACACCACCGTGATTGACTAGATTCAGACACACGATGACCAAAAAAAACCAGAGAGAGAGAGAGAGAGAGTTTTCTTAAATAAAAAATTTAAAAAGAAAAGGAATAGAAAGAGGTGAGTGGAATTTATGAAATGTAAAATCAGAGACGAGAATAGCAATAGAAGATAAGAGTATTGTTGTACCTTGTAGGGATCCATGGTAGTGGTGGTAGAGAGAAGGAAGAAGACGTTGAGAACAGAAACGATTAAGATTGAGAGGCAGAAACAATCGTGAGTCTTACCGCCTTATAAAGACTCCCTTTTTTCTATTTTTTAAATTTCATCATGGCTGTCCTTTTTATATTTTTATACTATAACAATATAATAATAGTAATTAAAAATGAATTCCGCGAGTCGGAGCAGAACGTAATTTTTCGTGAAAAAAGGAACGAAAATCTCGTTTCCGAGTTCAACAGTGCTCTGAAGTATGTATGAATTATAAAAAAAATTAATAATAGTAAATTTTATTGTCTGGGACAGAGGGAAGGGGGAACATGGACAGCCCGGGATCCTCTTCCGTAAAATAAAAACGGGACGAGATCTCGGCCGTTTAATTTTTAAAAAAAAAAACAAGAAAAAACTGAGAAAAAATCATAGGCTTTAGATTGTAAAACATGACACTCTCCAGTTTAAAAGGTTTTTTAAACTAGAGAGGATCACGACCCGAACATGGATTTGTCATGGAATCCACCAAATTTGTAATGCTACTTATATTAAATTTTCATAAACTAAAATAGAATGAGTTTAATATATGTACGCTATCAGATATTCAATGATGTGTTGTTACATCATTTAATAAATTTAATAACACATGAGGTGTCATATTCATTAAATGATGTGATGAATGTCTGTGTAAAATTTCTTTACACTATACTAATTAAATCCAAATAGAATACATAAATTTTGAAAAAAATGTTCATAGAGCACATGTTTGGTCTCCACCTTTGGGATTCTATTTCTGGCTCCGATATTGGTTAATATTTTCTCTTAAACTCAAATATAAATAAAACATATTAATTTACTCAATTAAATGTATTATTTAACTTTATTTAATTTTCTTTATGTCATCTTGTACTCCCTAAATAATCCTTTAGAAAAACTTTTAATTTTATTAAAATTTGTTTTAAATAGAAATATTCTCTTTTATTGTTATATAGTTCATTAAATAACTTAATTAAAAAATGAAATTTTAATTAAATAAAGAATATTTTGAGTTGATTTCATTAAATAGAGTGAAATTAATTGAATTTTTCTTATATTTTAGACCATCCATATGCCAAATGTTTTCTTATATTTGGTTCAGATGAAGTAATTTAAATTTTGATGATTTTACAATTAAAGGATTTCAAATCATGATTATTTATTAAAATTTATCTCATTTTACATCGCACATTTGCACTGACCTTTTAATTTTAAAATTTATTACTGGTGGTATGGTACTAAAGAGGTAGACCCTCTACCCAGTGAGGTTGACTTACGGGTGAGAGAGAGCTTTGGTAGTTTAGCTAGAATGCTAGATGTTGTAGATTCAAATACGTTATCTTTCTTATACACAAACAAAATAAATAGACTCTCAATACTCCTATTTTTAAAAACTAAAGTATATTAATTTAAAAGGAACTTAATTTCTTAATTTTAATTGAATTTTCTTATAATCTAGTTATGCCTATTGTTCTCAAAGTCCCTAAGAAGCCGAGCTCAAGTACCTAGGCGGCCTTGAACACAGTCCTCAGAGTTGAAAGGTATCAGATGCCTTAGGTCAACCAGAGATTTCCTATTTATAGGCTTTAGCTAATGGGCTCGACCTAGGTGAGGCCCATTAGCCAAAAACAGAGGTCCCCTAGGTGTGTCAAGTTGAGGTCGGCGGAGGGGTCCCCTAGGCCCAGCGGAACACCTATTATTTTATATTTTTTAATATTTCTATATTTATATTTTTAAAAAAAAAACCTAACTGAAGTTAAAATGTGTAATGAACCAAACATGGACTTACTCTCCCTAATTATGTTTATAGGACCTTTTAATTTAATTTGGTTGTATTATTTTTCTTAAATTACACTTAAAATTATTGAAATTCATTTTAATCTCTTACCATCATATTACTTATAATCTCTTTTACGAGAAATTCTGACTAATTATCTTCTTCAATTTTCACAAGAGAGAGCGGGAAAGTCCAATAAATTATTAATTTACCACATTTATGATTTATTGATTAAAAATGTTGAGTAATTAAGAAAATTTTTATAAAATAAAACAATCCAAACAAAAATCTCAAAAAGAGTTCCATAAAAAAAATTCTTTGGAGTGTTAGTTTTGTTTGTAAAAGATTGAAAGTAACATCAATTTAATCATCTAAAAAAATTATATCAATATATTTCATCAATAATAAAGAAATAATATCAACCTAAATCTTGTTTTATAAAACGGTTATGATAATACTAGTCTTAAGGCCGAGGATAGGAACTCTCAAATGGAAAAAAAAAACTTTATTAAAAGGGAAAATATTTATTACACCTTTATACTTCTTCCTTTTTTTACTAAAAATTTAGGCTGAGGGGATGGTTCTCCGGACTCAAAAAAGCACTTACAGAGATATTTACATCTACAGTGTTTGGTTTAGGTGTTTTTCACAGGGATAAGGGAGGATGGCAAAGGGTAAGAGAAGCACTCAGCCAAATTATCCCAGTTCCCGCACTTCATTTGTGAGCTACGTCCAGTCCCAGAGCCAACACACTACTGGATTTTCTACTAATCTTAACAGATTACAAGTATTCTTTTCCACCAAGTCTCTTTAGGCTCTACAACCAAGTATTCTTTCTTCAACCAAGCCTCTCCAAGCTCTTAGACAAGTATTCTTTTTCTTCCACCAAGCCTCTTCAGGCTCTTAGCACTTTCAAAGTGTTTACAAAGAGAAGTGAACTTAGAACCTACAGTTCTTCGTTCAGATTGTACAAGGATAACAATGATTAATTTAACACTGGATATAAAGTTCTTAGTACAAGGAATTTCTAAGAGAAATTCTACAGAGAAATTGGCAGTGTTGTTGCTTGAGTGAGCTTTTTTTATTTTCAGCATATTTTCTCACATAGTTTTTGTTAAATGATCATCATCTTTGGTCTTCAGACGATACTTCATTCTTTAATCTTCATATAGTGTTTTTAGTCTTCAGACTTATACATCCTTCATATTTTCTTCGTTCTTTAAAACATGAGGTGTACTTCAGACGACATTTTAGCTTATCTGAAATATAAGTACACTCGTTAGAGTACTTTACACAGATTTAATCTAAGTTTGTAATCACCAAAACCTTATCATGAGAAAGTCTTTAGGGGTGTCTCTTGAGACTCAACAAAACATTGTCACAAGTTGGTGTGTTTTTACCGAAATCTGTTTTCTCTTATAATCAGTTATGCTTATATACGTTGCAGAGAGGGTATCTTCAAAAGAGGGTCTCAAGATTTTAATATGTGATGAAAATTCGATTCGTAGTAGATTGCACTATAAAGATTGTTTATTAAGAAGTGTTTCAAAAATTTAGGTCTTTAATATAATTATTATTTATAAATGAGTTAATGTAGGTGAATGCAGATAAAATTGAATTTTTTTTTTGTGTACAAGAAAGGCAACGAGGTTTTAAAACCTAAAACTTTATGCTAACCTATCTAAACCCCTCAACCATTAGACCTAGCCTAATGAATACATAACATTGAATTGAGTATTTGGAATAAATGTATGTGTATAGCAAGGGTTGCAAAATTAGTTCTTATTATAAATCGTGTGTTTATAATTGAGAATGGCTAATAAACAAATTAAGATAATATTAAAATAATTTTTAAAAAAATTGTGTGTAATGTTATTAATGCATGTTGAGTTTTTGAGATTACACCTAATAAACCCTATACTTATGTTATATTTGTTATGTAAAATTTTATATTTCCAAAATGAATGGTTACTTTTTAGGAAAAAAACTAAAAGTTAATAAGCATTTAATTCTTCGAGAGGAGTTTAAAATTTACCATTAATCTGTTCTAAAAAAATTAAAGGGAATATTAAAATATTTTTTCAATATTTAGTAGCTTCTTAATCTTATTCTATACTTACAAAAAATATAAACAAAGACAAACTTTTTAATATTATAATAATAAAGATTTATTCAATGAGAAATTGGGAAAAGAAATTACTAACTCCATATATCAATTTATATAATGCTACAATATACATCTATAATATTATATAAAGAAGATTCATCCTTTTATTTAAAAAAAAGGTAAAAACTATGAGTTAACAATTCTACATTATTATTTAAAAAGTAAAATTTATGAATTGACAATTACATATATCATATTCGTAAGAGTCAATTTCGTTGTTTAAGTTTTAAAAAATAATTTAAAAGTATGTAAAAGAAATAATTTACATTTTATAGATTTTGAGATGATATGAGGAGTTTGATGAGTGTATTCATCAAGCGGAGTTGACTCATATGCCTCTAGTTGGTAGAAAGTACACTCGGTACAAATCTGATGGTTGGTGCATGAGTAGACTGGATAGATTTATTGTCTCTATTTCTTGGTTCCTGCATTGGCCACATACATCACAGTGGGGGTTGAATAGAGGGGTATTTGATCATTGTCCTGTTATGTTAAAAGATGATCATGTAAATTGAGGGCCTAAGCCTTTTCGAGTATTGGACTGTTGGAGAAAGGATACTAAATTTGTTGCCTTTGTACAAAGCCAGTGGAAAGAACTTATAGTGGACGGAGAGAGCTACCTTTGTTTTAAAGAAAGGATTAAGCAATTGAAATGCAGGTTGCAAAAGTGGAATTAGGAGTCTTTTGGAGATTTGGATGGTAGGATTAGTGAGGTTGGAAAGCAGGTGAATTTGTTGGATTTAAAAAATGAAGAATCTTTTTAATGATTGAGTAAGTTAACTAAAGAAAAGGAGTGGAAGACTGAATTATGTGTTGCTATGTCATTAAAGGATAAGTTATTGTTTCAAAAATCTCGTTTGAGCTGGCTTGAAGCAGGGGATGCTAATACAAAGTTCTTTCATGCTTGTATCAATAAGAGAAGAAACAGAAATGAAATTAGGAGCTTGAAGATATCAAATGGGTGGTTTTCTGACCCATTAGGAATTAAAGAAGCAGTCAGAGGTTTTTTTATAGGCACCTTCAGGAGAAGGGTTGTGATTAGACCTTACCTTCAGGAATCAGAGTTCCAGACTTTGTTAGTGATGATGTTATTTCCTTGATATTCCATTTTCTGAGGAGGAAGTAAAGAATGCCAATGTGGGATTGTGAGGGTTCCAAAAGCCCTAGACCAGACGGGTTTCAACTTTAACTTTATTAAGCAGTTTTGAGGCATTTTGAAAGCTGATTTTATGGCTTTTATCAGGAATTTCATGCACATGGTAAGTTGGTCAAAGGCTCAAATAGCTCTTTTATTGTTCTAGTGCCTAAAGTAGATAACCCTAAAAAGTGGAGGAGTACCGTACTCTATCTCCCCTCATTTGTTGTATGTATAAGGTGTTGGCCAAACTACTGGCAAATAGATTAAACAAGGTCATTGGAAAGTAATTTCTGAGTCCCAATCAGCTTTCCTCAAAGGTAGATTGATTTTTTCTAGTGTTGTGGTGGCAAATGAAGTCTTAGAGGAGGCAAATGGAGGAAAAGGTCATGTTTATTCTTCAAGGTTGATTTTGAAAAAGCTTATGACTTTGTTAACAAGGCTTTTTTACAGTTTGTGATGGACAAAATGGGGTTCCCATTGATTTGGAGAAGATGCATAACAGAGTACTTATCTACAGCTAGAGTCTCAGTCCTTGTTAATGGTAATCCGCCAAGTGAGTTAGTGCAGGTAGAGGTTTGAGGCAAGGAGACCCTTTGGCACCTTTTCTTTTCTTAATAGCTGCATAAGGTTTGAATTCAATGATGACCTAAAGCAGTGCAGGAGCATGTTTTACACAAGTCTTTCTACTGGAAGTGATAAAGTTGTGGTGTCTCATCTGCAATATGCTGATGACACGATATTTGTGGGAGAACCTTCTGTAAGTAATATTTGGGCCATTAAATATGTTTTTGCAATTATTTGAATGGTGGCTGGCTTAAAGTAAATTTCATAAAGCAAAACTTCTGGAATAATGTTCATATGGAGTGGTTGGAGATGATGGCTCAATTCCTTAACTGTAAAGTTGGGTCATTCCCTTGATTCTATCTGGGTTACCTCTTGGTGCCATCCAAATGGTTGTCAACTTGGCAGCCTGTCATTCTAGAGGTGGAAAAGAGATGTCCAAATGGAAGTGTAAGTCCTTCATCCTTGGTGGTAGACTTGTCCCTCTTGAAATTTTGTGTTACATTCAATCCCGATCTACTTCTTTTATTTTTTCAAGGCTCATAAATGTATCATTTCTAACCTTCTTGTTTAAAAATTTCTCTGGGGAGGGGATAATGAGCATAGGAAAATAGCTTGGGTACTTGGGATGACTGTTTGTAAAGATAAACAACAAGGAGGGTTAGGTCTAAGGGACTGGGAGCTTTTAATCTAGCTTTATTAGGCAATCGAGGTAGCGTCTTGTAGTGGAGAGGGGTAGTAGTTTTGGAATAGAGTTTATCTTCTATATATATATATGGGAGGTTTTATGCGAGTCGGGTGGGGGGTGAGGGGTGTTGGATCAAGGTGGTGGTCTGATTGTGGAGTATAGATGAGGGTGAGCATATGTCTTGTGACTGGTTTTATAATTCGTGTGTTAGAGTGGTGGGTAATGGAAAAAATACATCCTTTTGGAGGGATCCTTGGTGTAGTTCAATTCCTTTTTGTGAGTGTTATAGTAGATTATTTACAATTGCTACTAACAGAGAGGCGTTTGTCGAGGAGATGATTGTTAGAGATGGGGAAGAAATTATAGGTAGAATTGATGTTGGAGAATGTTATATTTGAGTGGGAATTATCCCAATTGTTAACTCTTCTTCGGGAACTAAGTTTGATACAGGTTCGTGAGCGGTTGAAGATTCTTGGAGGTGGACAGCTGACTCAACTGGTGTTATTCAATAAAATCAGCTTACAAGCAATTGTCAATGACACCATTCATGCCAAAATACCTCTTCATAAGTTCGTATGGTATTTGTTGGCTCCGTCAAAGGTGTCTTGTTTTGCATGGAGGGTGATGCTAGACAAAATTCCTTCAAAGCTAATCTTTTAAAAGGAGAATTCTCCAGCTGTCCGAGGCGGATTCGTGTGGTGTCGACAAGGTGTGGAGTCCTCATCTCATATATTTTTCGAGTGCACTTTTTCTATCAGATTTGGATGCTCTGCTTGCAATGGTGTGGCTTGCATTCGGTACTTCATCACTCCTTTTTTGCTCATTTTGAGCAGTTCTTGAGTCTCCCAAGTTTGTAACGTAAAGATGCAATATAGGTGGGCCTTAGTTTGACTATCTATTATGTGGAGTCTTTGGTTGGCAAGGAATGAAGCTATCTTCTCAAATAATTTGCTAAACTCATCTGACGTGTTTGAGTTGGTTAAAACTGATGTCTTGGAAATGGCCTTAGAGCTAAAGATCATACATTCTCATATCCATTTTTATGCTGGTCCGAGCAACCTTCTGTATGCTTGGAATTTCAGATCTTGATTTGGTTGTTGTTGCGGGTTTCACCTAGCTTTTGGAATTAAAGGGTTAAATATGTGTTGTAATTTAGTGCGTGGTGGAGCTGTCATGGTATATAGCTCTTGTTTGTTGCAATTTTTTTTATCTGGATTTTGTGGTCAGATTATTTCTTATTCCATGGGTTATAGGAGGGGCTGACGTGGTTTGTTTGGTTATCTTTTGTCACTTGTAATTTGGTGGCTCGACTGGAATAGTGTTGTTTTCTAGGTGGTTTGTATCTTTTGATTATGGTTGGAGTACCCCCTTATACTCAATTAATTAATTCTTTTGCTTAGAAAAAATGTAGAAGCTAATTTTCATTTGTTTATAATTATAAAATTATTATTTCACTGTGAAAAATATTCATTAATCACATCACTTTCTAGAAGTTACTTAAAATAGTTTCTTAAAATAAACCATATATTTCATTTTTATGTTCTATTTAAAAAATAATAAATACTAATTTTCTAAGATATTTAAAATAAAAATATTTTTTTGAAAGATATTGAAGCAAACGAATTCTTATTAAAATATACAATGAATTGAAGCAAGGATAACAATGAAATTTCGATTATTTTAATCAGTGTACGGCCAATTTTTTTCTTGTGTGTGTGAATGGGATGATTCCTTCATGCAAGGCATTTTGGTAAAGTCAATTCTTTCAAAAATTTGCTAAAGAAAATTAAAATGCATCTTTTGAACCAACACTTGTTGATAAAGACAATCAGTTTGATTTACTTTATGTTCATTTTTTTTTATTTTAAAAAATTCTCCATAACCCAACAATGGGTAAATACGCGAAACAAAAATGAAATGATAATTTCGTCAACTTCTCGGCGATATTTTATGAAACGTAAAACTAGTACCCACAATTATTGATTTAACAAATCAGTATATAATTAGTATTTATTTGTGGGAATAAAAAGATATGGATAAGAGAGTTGGATTAAGTTGAGGAAAACCATTGAAATATTTGAGAACGTCATGCATTCAACTTTCCTTATCCTGTTTCCGGCGTTTTCTTCTAAATTTGGCCCGAGCCATTGTTTCGAAAGCAACCTGGACCATGAGATGCAAACTAAAGTCCTCGAAACGTGTGCCCTCACCAAAATATTGCGATTAGCTGCCACCCCTGCACCACCTGATGCCTAGTTTGTTTTTGATAGAAAATAGAAATAATTAATACAGGTTTGAGTGGAGAGACAATTATCTTATGAAGGAAAATATATAAAAAAATGGAAGGAAATTTTTTATTTGGATGTGAAGGAGAAATATAAAATAACAAAAATTCGATTGAAATTTATTAAAGTTTTTCTCTTTTAATTTTTCTCTCTAAAAAACATATCAATTTTTTTTCATTTAAGGTAGAGATAATTTTTATTTATGAAAGACAATATCAATTATTTATTATTTATTTTTTACTCTTTCTATTTAATCAAATAAGTAGAGATATTTTTTTTTACTTCTTCATTTTTTATCTCAAATTATACAGAATTTATTCATTCTCTTTATCTTTTCTTTTTGATTTTTTATTCTTTTTTCTTTTAATTTTTCGCATCCAAATAAAGTGAAAAAGAACGACACCAATTACAAATTTAAATCTTGTCTCAACTTCTAAAATTATATTTATAATAAAATAGAATAATTTTTATGGACGAAATTTTACTCAATTATTTAAAGCTGCACAACCATGTCGGGCCTTAGAAGCATACAAAGGGTCAATTTTCCTTTGGGGCGTGCATGACTATGCTAACGAGCCTTTTCGTTTTTTTTTAAGTGAGTTTTTTCGTTATTAAAAGAAAAAGTATTAATACGAAAAAGTCACTGATTGAGTGATTTCCAATAAATAAGATGATGCTTGAACATGAAAACTCATGCTTCAGCTTTTGATACAATTGTTAGAATCTTAAATACTAACACTACAGGGAGTGGCGGATCCAAGAACCCGGATAAGTGGAGGCAATTTATTTTTAAAAAATAAAAATTAATAATAAATTATCATGTGTGTGCGAAGGAAATGAAGCATGAAAATGAAGAAAATTAATTATTTTGGTTTCCCAGAGTATCCTCCCACCCAGTAGGTGAGAAAACTAGTGCTTGTTTGGTTTTACATTTTCATTTCGAATTTTTCATTCCTTGTTTTCATTCTGTTTTCTATTTTTCTGAAATTTTACAAGGAAAAATTGGAAATGCTGGAAACAACAAATTTTTGTTTCCAAACATTTCCAGTTTTTCCTTTTGTAAAATTCCAGAAAAACATGAAACAGAAAAATAAAAATGCAAACCAAACAAGCCATAATCTTTCGAGGTATTGTCAGGCACAAAGAGAAGACCCTTCCCAATAGTATATTCTCCATACACATGGATTCAAGGATCGAACCCAGGACCACATAGGGATTCAAGCCCCTTTCACTCAGACCAATTATATACATGTTGGTATGAAGAAAATCAGCTAGTAGTTATTCCTATTGAAGAAAAGATAAATTTTTCCTTTAAAAATACTTGAAAACATATAAGAGCATCTTCGATGGCCTTTCGTCGAGGTGCTCACAAACATTAACAGTGCTGCTTAGCAACTTTTTTCGTTAGAGAAATACTCATGACGCTCAACAATTTCTTTGAGTTGTTATTTGCAGCAATCCAAAAGTGGATTGTTGCATGGTTTTAAATTTTTAGTCATTTATTCAGTAGTTTAGGATTTTAATTATAAAATACTTCCTCTGGTTCTATTTATAACACAATTCAGACCAAATGACATATATTAAGAAAAATAATTAATGCATTGATTTTCAAAAAATTACTCTACAACATTCCAAGTTTACCCCTATTTAAAATTAAACTTCATTATCATAGTAATTGTCTCAATTAAAATCTTTAATGGTCAAAGGGTAAATATGAGAAAAAAAAGTATTAAATGCTTCTAAATTTGCGTATTTGTCTTATGAAAAGGATCATAAAAAATTTCAAACGTTGTCTTAAAATAGGACCTGCGGAGTTATAAGTGTGGGGTAGGTTGTGGAGTCTATTTAAGCAAATTTTGAGAGTTATTAGGTTGGAGCTAGCTAAAAAAGATTGAGTAGCTTAAAATAATAAAATAAAATGATAATATGGGAAAGTGTGAAAAATTATAAAATATTTATTTAAGAAACTTTTGAAAATTGCTAGGTTGAGGATGGCTAATTAAGGAGGGTGAGAAATTGGGTAAGCATTAGATTCAAAGATATAGAACTAGAGGGGGCAAAGTACCAAAATACAAGATATTTAGTTGTAATTTTATGAAAGTCAGTAATGTAATTGACACCCTCATATCTGACATTGATAGTGGGTTCAAAGATATAGAACTAGAGGGGGTAAAATATGAAAATATAAGATATTTAATAGTAATTTTATCAAAGATATAGAACTAGTCATTAATGTAATTGCACACCCTCATATCTTGAAGGCTACGAGCAATCCTTTGCTCGTACACCTTCTTGATTTGGGCCTCATTAGAAGGGTCTCAAGTAACTTTGCTCTGAAAAAGGGTAAGTTATTAGAAATGACATAACTTAAGCAAAAAAAATATAAAGTCTTTAGGATTTTTATTTACCGTAAACTCGACTCAACACTTGTCTTGTACATCCTGCGGAGTGACCTCCCACAGGTAATGAGGACCTCGGAATTGCGAACAAATTGCATGAACAATGACTGCGATGGGTGGGTTGTTAGGCACCTAACTGCAAAATAAACAAATTCAATATTAATTATAAAAACAATTAAAGATTCAATATTATCAATTCAAAAGAAGTAAAAAAAAATAAACAAACTCACCCCTTGCCAAATGGTCGGATAATAACCCTACGATGAGGGTTTACCTCATGAGGTCGGCTGGAGCTGGTACCCTGGAACCGAACTGGCTCCGCATCAAACTCGGGGTCAGCGTCCTCATCCATCTCAGTCTGAGCATGCTCAAGGTCCACCTCCTGCTCAGGCATATGTGGAAGCTCCTCCACCACTGTAGGGATGTCATGATATCCCGGGTGTTGGCATGAACCTCATTCCTTTGAATGGTGGGGTCAATTGCAGCAGGTATACCGGTAGCTTCAGGGGAGGAAGAAGAAAATCGGAAGTGGGCCACCGAAGACGCTGAAGTAGATGGCAGATCCCGCAGGTGATCAGGGTCAGAGGGGATGGTCCTCTCCCGACGGGCGCGATCCACCTGTGCAACCAGCTCGCCCGGAGATATGGACCTCCCTCTAATAGGTGGGACCTTCTGTCCACCTCTACCACGCATTCTGGACATTTTTTTTAATTAAATAACTATATACAATATATAAATTAAATAATTATATAAATTATAATTACTAATTACTAATCAGTACATAATTAACAATTATTGATTAAATATAGATTAGTAAATTATAATATATAATTACTAATTATATAAATAAAATTATCCTAATCTATATAAATTATATAAATTGAATAATTACTAATTAATAATTACTTCTAATATATCAATGATTTCTTGTAGTGAATTATATTAAATAGCACACCTATAAAATATCACATTAATAAATTAAACAACATACCTATATCACATTAATAAACTAATAAAATTAATAAACTATTGATTATTAATAAACTAATAAAACTTATAAACTAATAAACAACATACCTACTAAAGCAATTTAAAACTGATAAACTAATATCTATATCACATTAATAAACTAATAAAACTAAAAACTATTGATCATTAATAAACTAATTAAAACTGTAAAACTTACTTGTTGCAACGCCGAAGGAAGAGAAGAGGGGAGGAGATGCAAATGGAGCTACGGGCAACCGATTCAGATTCTGATCGGTTCAAAACGAACCTATCAAGGAGGGAGAGTGTTTAATCGGAGAGATTTTGAAAATGAAAGAGAGAGGGAAGAAACAGAGCTTGAATGGAGAGGAGGAAATGAGAGGAAGGAGGAGGTGGAGGAATGTGGAGGAGGAGGGAAGGAGGAAAGGTTTTAACGCGTATAGAATTTAACGTAGCGACAACTTGGCCGTCGCTATGGCCATGGCTACGTTAAAATTACTCAGGCGCGCCAAGATTTAAATTTCGTCGTGACGGCCAAGTCGTCGCGTTAATTTTAATATTTTTAGAAAACATATAATTAGTTTTTAAGTGTAGCGACAAGTCGTCACGTAGCGACGACCAGACCGTCATTAAGTATTACTCCCTCCGGTCCTATTTATAAGAACTTTTTTGAAGTGAGCCTTGTCCTTTTTATAAGAACTTTTTCATATTGTCCCATGTATTAATTTTATTTGACAAAAATACCCCATTAGTGGAGGTAGGTGAGTAATTGATTAGTAGAGAGAGTATGACACAATTGAGTAGTTAAATAGAAAGAGAAAGATAATGAGTCTCAATAAATTCAAGGATAGTTTAGTAAATATGATACACATTCATGACAAATTTATTGTAATCAACTAAATTAACCAACTTCCTTAATCCGTGTGAAGTAGTTAAAAGGTTCTTATAAATAGGACCGGAGGGAGTATTGCATCGGGCTGCGCATTTAATGTTGTAGCGACGGCCTGGCTGTCGCTACGTTCCCGCGTCTTAATCAAGGCATTCTTGTAGAGTAAATATAATGGTGTTATATATAAGAAATAAAAATGAATTTTTTTGTCCTATATATAATAGTAGTACTATTTTTAGTTGCATTAATTGGTAAATATCTTATATGTCCTTAATTTATTGTGAGTAGTTAAAGAGTTACTCACTCATTTAATACTAAGTATTTTTGACAAAAAATTAAATTCATGGCACTATTAATTACGACAAACAGATTCCAATGCATTTCCTGGTCTTAATGATTCTATTCCAATGTCTCTTATATAGAGCACCAGAGGTATTACATGATTTGAATAAAATCTAGGGTCCTGCTAACGAGTGCCCTAAGAGCACTGGTTAAGGATCCATATATATAATGTTTTTATTGGAAATCATAGCATTGATTGTGTCTGTAACATTAAATTTTATACACTCTAATAAAAACTTTCTATGTTTGGTTCCTTAATGAGTGCCCCAGCATTTTCCTAAAATTTAAGGTATTGATAGATATTCTCTCATGTCCTTTTTATAAAATTTGTTGCGAATTTTGTTTTGGTCCTTTTTATAAGTTTTTCTGAAAAATTTTAAAAGCATTTATTAGTTTTTATCATCTTTATCCTTTATAATTAATGAACTTTTGTAGTTTTAATAATAAATTAATTGAGAAATTGAATAGAGTTTAATTTTAAACAGCAATAAATTGGTAGTTAAATGATATTTTTTTAAAATCAATACAATAAATATATTTTTAACAAATGTATTTGAGTCAAAGAGAGTATTATAAATAGATTCGGAATAAGTAGTATCTTAAGGACACTTATTAAGGAATCAATATATAGAAGATTTTTATTAGAAATTGTGATATTAATTACCTTTGTAACTTTAAATGTTGCACAGTCCAATAAAATTTTTCTACTATTTTTATTCCTTAAATAGTATTTTTAAGATACCCGTTAGCATTTTTCTAAAATTTTTCAATAAAATTACACTAATCTTAAATTGAGACTTTCCAACAAATAAGAAACTACTTAAATGGTGTTGATATGGTATGCTTTCAGCAATTCCAATGTTCTATGACTTTCTTTTTCAGAATAGTTAATTTTTTTAAATACCATTTAAGATGATAAATTTTACAAAATATATATAGAATAATAATATTATCTCTGATTTTATTATAAAAAATATAAGACTAAATCATTAAGATCAAGGAAATGCCTTGAAACTAGTTAATTGTAATTAATAAAATCATAATTTTAAAATTTATTTAAAAATATTCTTAATATTAAATAATTAAAATTATAACAAAATTACTTCTAATTAATGTATTATTAAGATAGTAACTTATACTTCAATAGTTTGTCATTGAAAATAGCTAGTACATCCCCTATCATGAGAAATAAGTGACTGATGGACAATAAATAAAGGTATAAAAAACTTTAAAATTAATACAATTTAAAATAGTATTATATTTCATATATTTAGTATCAAGCAAAAATATTTTTTTTTCTCTTATAAATATGACCAAAAGTAGTAATATAAAAAGTTTAAATAGCAGAATGTTAAAGTTAAATAATTTAGTTTATATTCTTCTTCATTTAGAGGAAATAAAATTCCGTTTGTTTAATTTTAAAGCTGCATTAAAAATAATTTTTATTTTAGAGGTTTTTATAAAGTAAAAACTTTAACTATAGATATAAAAAGTATTTTAATTTTAAGAATTAGCTTTAATTACAATTTTTATAGAAGCTACCAGTAGCTTCTTAAAATTAATAATATAAAAATTCTATTTTTTTTATATTTATACTATTTTAAAAATTAAATAAATATTTAAAGTCTTTTAAAAGACTTTTTTCCGAGAAATAATAAATTTTTCAAAGAAAGAGTAACGAGCACGTTTAAAATTAGAGTAATGAACGGATAGTGAATGAAAAAGAGGAGTATTTACTGAGAAGTTCAATTTTTAAATTACCAAACATTGAATATTTGCACTTTTCAAAAAATATTTTCATTTCCTAATTTGTTAATCATCACATAAGGGCAAAATTAACAGACTAAAAATATGGATTTAGTATTTTATATGGGGTCAATCTTATCACTCCTACGATATAGGGTGAGTAAGGAGCTACCAGAGAGTGCTCATTAATTGCCTTTGAAGAAATGAATTATACAAAGAAGTCAAATTCATGTAGGTAGCAATTTCACCCATATCCATTATCCAGTCTGTGTTTGCAATTTATAATAAATCAGCTCATTTAACTAAGTTATAATAAGTTTGTTAATTAATAAAAAGTATTTTGTATATAAATCTATTTCATTACTTTATTGCTTATAAGCTACTTCAGTTAATTTATAGTAGCTTGTAACTATTTTTCTATTTTATCGTTAATATTTTTAACATGAACAATATTTGCAAACCTTTAATCTATATCTAATTAAACTAGTCTAGGGAAATAAAAATCCTACCTACAATAAATAATATTTGCAAACCTTTAATCTATATCTAATTGTCATCCGTACTTCCATAAAGGAATGATACAAGTTACAACTACACAATGTTCACCATGAATATTGAAAATTTCCTCTACTATATATATGTGCATTGGAGTTAATCGAAAATATATATGATTTCAGTTTTAAAGTCATTGGAAGTTTCTCATCAGAAACACATTTTTATGTGAGAATTGAAATGAATAAATTTTAATCATATATACAAATGTATGGAAGATAAATATTTGAAATTATTTAATGGTCACATATAGTTTGATACATCATCATCAGATAAATTTTAATGTATAATTAATATATTTTTTAAAATATAAATAAATATAAAATAAAAAATTACATACCTATGATATGATTTATCTAAAATTTGGGATGTATATTTACAAAATATTATTAAATTAAATAAATTTGATGTCTGATGTGGCTGTAATTTTTATGTTTGTATGTACACTCTTACTTGTATAATGGGTTGGAGTACCCCTTGTACTCTCTTTAATTATATTCTTTTGCTTAGAAAAAAAATTAAATAAATTTGATAGAATTACTTTAGATCGAGTATGTGAAACTTCATCCTATACATACACATACAATTACACACACATACATAAGGAGGAATAAATAAAGTTTTCCTCCTCTATAATTTGGTATAAAAAGTTTTTGATAATTTTAAAATGTGATTGGTAAAACTAGTTGAAAAGTGAAAAGTTAGTTGATTTGATTGAAAGTGTTTGGCAAAATTTAGCTGAAAATAGTAAAATAAATATAATTACATTATTAATTATTAAATAATAATGAGCGAGAATTGTTGGGGTAGAAAACCGTAATAAATTTTCAACCAGTAACTGAAAAATAAAGTTTTTAAAAAAAAAACTACATCAAGTAGCTTCTAAAAAAAGCAAATAGCTGCATAAAAAAACTACATTACCAAACATCGATAAAATGGTTTCAACTACTAATTTCAATTTTTTAGCTGAAGTGACTTACCAGTAGTGTATTTGGTAAAACTAGCTGAAAAGATACCTAAAAGTTAGATGGAAAGTGTGTTTGGTATAACTAGTTGAAAAGCTAGTTGAAAGTTGAAAAGTTAACTAAAAGTTAAAAAAGCTGAAAGCTGAAAAACTATTTGAATGAAGGTGTTTGGTAAAACTATCTCAAAATGGTAAAAATGATATACAAAGACATAATTAGTTATTAAATAATGATGAATGAAAGTGTTAAGAGATAAACTTATAATAAATTTTCAGCTAGTAGCTGAAAATGAAGTTTTTTTTTTTAAAAAAGCTACCTTAAGTAGCTTTTTAAAAAACTAGTAGTTACCCACAAAAGTTGCATTACCAAACACAACTTAAATGGTTTCAGCTACTAATTTTAGCTCACTTGAAATGACTTACCAAACACATTCGAAAGCTAAAAGTTAGCTGAAAGCGGAAAAAACTAGTTGATTTGGCTAAGAGTGTTTGGTGAAACTAGTGGAAATGGTAAAATAACATATAAGGACATCATTAATTATTAAACAATGATGAGTGAAGATTGTTGAGGGATAAACTAATAATAAATTTTCAGCTAGTAGTTAAACAACAGATATTTAAAAAACTACCTCAAGCAGCTTATCAACAAAAGCTAATAGTTAGCTAAAAAACTACCGAACACTGATGAAATGGTTTCAACTACTAATTTTTGTTTTCATCTAGTTTAAATGTCTTACCAAATACACTAAAATTGTTTTAGATTTTGATCAAAATAAATTTAAAAAAAATACTAAATAATAAGTTTTTATTTTGAAATTAATTTTAAAAATTAAATCCAGTTTAAATAATATAAATCACTTAGAAATGTGAAAATAAATCTATTTTGAAAGTTTTAATAAATCTTACATCTAAAATCAAATCAATAACCATTTTTTTAACTTTTCTCAAGACTAATTTTAATCACAGCATAACTAATTTTGAATAGCGAAGTATATTATCCAAACGAACCCTTTGTTACTATGCTAACCCGTTTTGGTAGTCACGAATAATTAATAATTTTGAGTAAACTAACAAATCAGTCCCTGACTCTGTGGGGACCGTGCAGTTTCGTCCCTGACTTTTCTAAAATAGCACTTTGGTCCATACTTTATTAAAAAACATGTAGTTTAGTCCTTATTTTATTAAAAAGTATGCATTTTAGTCATTCACTTTATTGAAAAACATGCATTTATGCATGTTTTAACAAAGTTAGGTACTAAAGTGCTATTTTAGAAAAGTCAGGGACGAAACTGCACGATTCCCAGAGAGTCGGGGACTGATTTATTAGTTTACTCTAATAATTTTGCAGCAATCAATCTAAACAACACAGCTATCCTCCTCTTGTCTGGTGCGTTTCTCGTCTGAACGCGATATTGTAAAAGACAAATTATGAAGGCAAGGGTAAGTGGATGTGATATAGCCATGTGCATTGCTATCTCACCATTAGTCTCCTTGGTCTTTAGGCTACTCCATGCTATCCTCCCCCAGTATATACTATATAGAACAATCCGTGAAAACTGTGAAGAATAGAGCGACGACTTGTCCACTAACAGATTCACATAGAGAAATACATGTTGAGTTTTTGTTTTTGGTTCCAAAAATACATGTTGAGTTGAAAGACTACCAGGAGCTTGACTTTTTGGGCTAAAAAATTTATTTGTTGAATATATTCCATTTGTTTGGGGGGTGATTTATAATTTACTATGCAAAATATTGCAAACTGCATATATATATATATATATATATATATATATATATATATATAGAGCATATCAAGTGAGATCACTTTTTATTATGAGAAATGAGAACATTTAATTACAGTCATTAGATTAAAATTAATGGTTTAGGGTGTGTAATTGGTTCTGCATTTGTAACCTTAATTTGAACGTGAGTTTAGAGCGGTCAAACTTGAGTTAGGGAGATTTTGGTGTTGTTTGGATTGATATCAATTACTCAAGTTTGGAGCTAAACTTGAGTCTCTGTAGAAGTAAGAATTTGTAGCTTCTACGTTAACATAAACTTGAGTTTGGTGGCACAATTTTTTGTTTCATTTTTTACGTCTTCACCCATGAAGGCTCGGTACGTTAGTTGTACCAACAACCTTACAGCTGCACCCTCAAACGTTAGCTGCACCCATCAAGTGAACTAATTTTTTTTCTTTCTTTCTTTATTTGCTTGATGAACAGTGAACCGCATCTAATGCTCATAGTTCCCCTGTTATTGATTTCGTAAATTAATCTGAACTTTTCAATTAACCTACACCATTAACGGGGGATATATATAGTTATTTAATAAGAGTTATTTTCACTCCAAATTAAATTCTTTTTTTTTCACCAGCATCCAAGTGAAATCTATATCTATATAACAAACAAAGACATGTCATTTTTAGTAATTATACCTGCAAACGTGATTTATAAATCTAAACCAAACAATATTCACTTTCTTAAAAACTCACGTTGCAACAAACTATCCAAACAAAAAATCACGTTTATACAAACTCAAGTTCCCTTAAATCATGTTCAATAAATCACGTTCACCTAACTCAAGTTGCAAACATCAATCCAATACGCACTATATTATTATTTAATTAAAATCAACATCTCAACATCTCTCCTTTTTTCTCTCTTTCTTATTCCTACTCTGCTGGGCCGCTTCACCTATGCCAAGTTGCCAACAATCCCTTTCCTTCAAACTTCACTGTTAAATTTACCCCGGTAATTGTTTCCTAAACCCAATCTATTTTGGTGCTGTAACTAAAGCCAATTCACAACGCGGCTTTCAAGGGCAAAAAAATAAAAAAAGCAAGTCAACGTAAATTAGAATTTTATAATATGAATCATACCTCAGACTCTAGATTTGCTTATTATTAAAAATCGAGACCTACATGTGAAAATAAGAGTTTAATGTTTTTATAACAATAAATTTATTCTTCATTGGATGTGCGCAAAGGGATTGAAGTCTCAAGAAGACGCGGGGAATGACTTGCAAAACGAAGAAGACGCTATGAATGACTTGCAGAGCCAAGAAAAAAATACAATGAGGGAGGAAAACGGTAAGAGCTTGTTTGGATTGGCGTTTGCCAATCCCAAACTCACGTTCCTAAGAGTAAACTCACGTTTCATACTTTTCATGTTGTTGGTTCCACTGATCAAACGCACGTTTGAGTTCTGAAACTTGAGTTTGTAAAACGCAGGATTTTGTAGCTTCTGCGTATAAACTTGAGTTTCCTTCAATATTTACTTTCTTAAACTCACGTTTGCAGCAAATATATCCAAACATGAAATCATGTTTACTCATACTCAAGTTTATAATAAATCATATTTACTAAATCCACGTCATTCAAACTCAAGTTTGCAAACGCTAATCCAAACACACACTAAGCGGTTACGTATTTCTTAGTGAAATGATAAACGTGAACAAAAGAAATAAGAAAGAGGACTCTTTTTTCAATAAGTAATCGCCGGGCCCGTTAATTTTAATCTAATGACTGTAATTAAATGTTCTCATTTCTCACAATAAAAAATGTTGTCACTTGGTATGCTCCCTATATTATATATCTATATATATGAAAGGGATCCGTTGATACTCGAGTCTTACACGGTGACTAACCCTGAATAGGATTATATTACTCCATTTAAAACCTAAAAATCAGTCACCTGAGCAATTTTTCCAATTCTCATGTGGGCTTTCCTCCTGCAGTATGTGCATCTCGCACTTTCCAATTCTTATTCCCCTTCTCATGTAGTCTGTACATCTCTCACGGTGAGAGCTCCTTCACCCAGCCACCACAGCATATCTATCCGGAAACCTCCGATATCGTCGGCCGGTACTGTTGCAACAGGCAACCTTCAAGAACATGTCGCTTATATGATGGCGAGAGAAGCTCGAAGCAGCACTCCGAAGGCATTGCGTTGATGGCACCTTGAAGCCAGCCCGAAGAAGGACGAAATTCATGACTCGTGAGGATCCATTCTGCACCTTGAAGCAGCACTTAAATTGTTTGGGTTATTTAATTCGTACACCAGCTGTTCGGAGTGGGTTAACGGCAAAGCTTTAGGAGCTTGTCCCTCCAAAAGTAATGGCTCATCACTGATGACAGAGAGGAACGCAAGTACTATTTTGGCATCCTCTGAAACATCAAGTTGAGCAGATTATATTTTTGAATCTAGTAGTTTATGTCGGAAAGTTAAGCCTTGGACTTAACACTAGTAATTTGTCTTTGTACCTAAGTGAATCTTGGTTTTAAATTTGACACTGAAGTACTATTTGATTTTAAATAAATGGTTCCTTACTGTGGTGTGGAATCAAGATATCTGGTGCGGTTATTGTGTTTTGCTGTTTTTGTTACCCTTGCATTATAAAGTTTTTGAGTCAATTTTACATCTTCCTTTCAAATTTCACTTCTTTCCATTAGAGATGAAAATGAGTTGTTTGTACTTTAGGATTCGGTGGTATCATAAATAGAAACAGCGCAACACAAGTGTTTGGATTATAAAGATAGATAGTGTGGTTGAATGCAAAAGATTAAAAATCGTGCTATTTGTTTAAGGCTGATGCAGAGATCAGAGTTTTGTTGTGTCCGCAATGCTCGTCAAGCCACTGGAATGATGAGCATCCTTGAAGCCTCAACTGCCATTAATGTTTCAGCTTTGCACTTTTGGTCTTAAACTTGTTGAGCTCGAAGGGCTTGCCACTGCTTTTCTGGCAGACTAATTCAAAGGCCTACCCAATCACAAGCAGACTTGGAATAGCTCCTGAGTTGATCAACGATGAATGAGAATTTGATTTGACTATGACTTAATGAATTTGCTGTGCCAAAAAGCTAAGAAGCTCGAGTTGGGATGTTTATTCTGTAAGTGGGAGGAATTTGGTTGTTACGTTTTAATCTAAACATTAACTTTGAGACGTTGTAAAGAACTTGTTCTGTTATATATAAGTGGGGTCAATGAGTAAACAAAAGTTGACAAGAAGCCAAACAGAAAAAATAGAATGCTGTAAATCTTTTGCTGTTAAACTTATGGTATGATAGAATTCTCATTCAGAATAGTATGGTATGGCAATGGTTTTGAAGCAACTTCAGTACACTAAAAATGATCAGCCTGCAAGGCTTGTTTCTGTCAGAAAGATATGAGCAAATTAAAACCCCTTTTGACAGCACATTTAAAGCTTGTTTCTGTCATCATATTATAATTTACATGTACATCAAAATCTGAAAACTATTGCATGCTACATCAGAGATTAAATCTTGTTATGCAGAAGAAAGAACATGTCACAACCAAGATAATCAATATATCAGTTAACTACCACAATTTTATAAAACTGTTTTCACTGTGCTCTAATAACATGCTAAAGACAACAAGTCAAAGTAAAGCAAAGAAATGACAACTTTGACAGCACTTGCTTTAACAGAGTTGTTTCTACTATTATTAAAAAGACAAAAAGTAGCTAAAAACACTAATGTCTAAACAGCAAGCGCCCTAATAACAAGCTCCCATGCACCATAATCTGCATCTAATCAATCTACATCAGCAGAATTTCCACAAAGCACACCTGTATAAAAAACATGTATAAAAAACATGTTAAAAATCATTATAAAAAATATAATATAATTTGAAACATCAGAATACTTTAAAACTTATACCTTCAATTCAAGTAGGTTGATCAATAGCTTCATCATTTATCTTTTGCTTACAACTTCGTCGATTGTGACCATGTTGTCCACATACTTGACACGATCTTCTTTTTTACTAGAGATCGATTTATTGACAACTCTAGACTGCTTTTGATCCTTCCTTGTTGAGTCGCTTTCATTGCATCTTTTTTTCTTCCTTTAGTTTGTGACATGAGTGGATCTCTAATATTTGATTCAGAAGATACACTTACCTGTTCACATAACAGATTATGAAAACTTGCCTCTTGGGGAATTACCTCATTTTCAAGGCACATTTATGATATTTGAAGGCAAAGACTTTGAGACTATGAAGGATTCAAATTGGTGCGGGAAAGCTCAAACACCAAGCAAAGCTGCTGGGAATTTTACCGAATTGATGTTCTTGGATGGTTTTATCGGGGAAAACGCGTAAGATAAAAAGTAGAATTGGGAAAAAAATTGCTCACGTGACTGATTTTTAGGTTTTTAGATGGAGTAGTAATATAAGCTATTAGATTAATTTATTTAAACGGATCAGATTTGGTGTAAGTCTTTAGACTTACACCTGGTGTCAACGGATCCTGACTCTCTCTCTATATATAAAAGTAAGATAGTCTTGAGGTTACCCCAGGAATAGTTTTTCCCTCCCAAATTAAGGGTAAAAATATAATTTTTCTTAAAATATTTTATTTTAGAATTTTTTATCCTTTATTAAATACATATTGACATAAATCATATTAATGTCTTTTTTAAATAATGTCGATTGTTTTCAAAGACACATTTTATACTTCCATTATTGAAACTAGTGGATAGACAGGCACGACAGTGCCTGTCTATCCGCATTTTTTTTAGAAAGACGTAAATTAAAACTATATATATAATATAAACAAATATAATTTACACGAATTAACTAAAATCATTAAAATATAATATTTTATATATTTATATATAAATTAAATTAAATTAAATTAATAATAACCTAGAAAGTATAAGTTTAATAATGTGTACATTTTAGGTTGCTATTAATAGTAAGCTAAACAATTGACATGAATTAAACTAAATTAATAGTAACCTAAACAATACCTTTTATATTAATGGATAGATAGTGATGACAGGAATTGCACAGGATCTAGAATTGAGCAAAACAAACCAATTAGCACCAAGAAATAGCAATTAATTCACGAAATATAGTGCTGGAACATCAGCTATATGGCGTGAGAAAATGAAAGAAAGTGAAGGAAAATGAAAGAAAAAGTGGATGAGAAAGAAGAGGAGAAACGCCACTGGTGCAAGTCCCTTCTTGCAGCAGATAAGCTCAATCGCCAGACGCCACTAATTCAGGAGAATTAGATAAGTCTCACCATGGTTTGAGCAACAACCACCAAGCCTCACTCAACTCTCAAGAGAGGAGAAAATTTGGCATAATGCCTTTACTCTAAAATTCAAGATGTGTTACATGAGGAGGAGGCTCCTATTTATAGGAGAATGAGGGGGAGGGGGCGGCCAAATGGAGGCTTACAAGGGGGAAAATAAAAAGGAAAATAAAAGATGAGTGAAAACTCATCCAAGGTGGGATTTGAACCCACTCCCCTATGGCTTTTAGCTAAGCTAAGCTTTTAGCCACTAAACCCATGAGTTATGCGCCCCACTCTACATAGGAAATAGAAAAGATGAATTAATTTTCTATCCTATGTGGGATTAGACCCCATGACCTCCTACACCTTGTAGCAAGGCAACCTACTAAACCAATAAAACCCCTATATAGGCGCCCCCTAATTAAAGAAAAGACCAATATATCCTAATTACATCATAAAGTCCTAATTACATCATGAATTACTAATTACATCACAAAAATCCTACTTAAGTTGAGTCTTGCATGTGACTTAGGGATGACCCTCATGAAGGAAGACTCATGCTTGGTTCAGCTCCAAGCACTTCAAGTAGCTCCAAATTGGTCCTAGCCATTGTCAGTCCAGAGGTCTACTGACAGGTTGTCATCATCCCCTCCCCCTTGGAAAGCATTTGTCCTCAAATCTGAAGAAAGAAATGAGAAGATTATTAGGGGTAGAAGAGAATTCAAGGGAATGGATGACAAGAAGGGAAAAGGTGGAGACTTCCCTTTTAGTGAATCCGAGCTAGGCCTCATTCTTGGACATCCTTGCGCACCCTAGTTACAAAGAAAGGAGACTCATTATTCCTAAGCATATAACCTCTAATGGTCATAACAATAATACTTAGGAATCATGTAGGGAGCTTTAGTGAAAGAAAGAGGAGTAGAAGAAGGAGATGAAGAAATAGGGGAAAAGGTTAGAGGAAACTCCCTTGTGGTGTAGCCACTTCCTCCTTCCATATCCAGCAGCTCCTTTTCTTGAATCCCTTCAAAACAATCAAGGTCAACAGTTTTAAATTGGTGGAGTAGTAGCATAGCTTCCTTTTTATTTTTTTGTTTTTCCTTGTTTTTCACCTTTTCTACCATCACTTTTGATGCTTCTTCTTTCTTTTTCTTTTTATCCTCACTCTCTATCTTAAGCCTTTTTATTCTCTCAAGCTCTATCTCTCTCTTCATGTGGGCTTGATCCTCACATATTTCTTGAATTGACATTGGCATTAAAGTGATTTTTTGTTCCATCTTGTTTGAAAGTGATTTGATTAGAGTAACCATCATGAATGGCCCTCTTATCAAATTGCCAAGGTCGACCCAAAAGAATATGTGTGGCATCCATAGGTACAACATCACAAAGAATATTATCATCATAATCACCTATGGAAATAAAGATGAGAGTTTGCCTATTTACTTCCCTTTCCCCATCATCACATATCCAAGATAACTTGTATGGTTTGGGGTGGGGTGTGGTAGATAAACCAAGTTTTGCTACCATTCTTGAACTTGCAATGTTAGTGCAACTTCCACTATCAACAATTAGGGAACAAATGCGTCCCTCTATCATACATCTAGTGTGGAAGACAGTTTGCCTTTGTTCATCTTCTCTAATCATTTGATTTCCTAAGGCTCTCCTAACCATGCAAAGTTTGCCTTCGGCCCTATACACTTCTTTCTTAACTTCATTATCTTCTTCACTAGTTTCTTGTTTATCATCCTCACTATGTTCATTCTTGCTTTCACTAGTGTATTCACCATTTTCCTTAACCAACATTGCCCTTCTATTTGGGCATTGGGAAGCTATGTGTCCCTTTCCATCACACTTGAAACATTTGATGTTTCTTGTGGAAGTAGAGGGATCTTCCTTTCTAGTAGAAGGAATGGGGTTAGAGGTAACCCTAGAACCCTTAGGCTCTTCCTTCTCTTGGCTCTTTCCCTTATCTTCTCTTAGGGTTTCCTTGTTCCTAGTTGCAAAACTAGTGTTTCCTCTTTTATAGTTACCCTTTCTTTTAAGTTGAGTTTCAATTTTAATGGCTTGATGTACTAAGTCCTCTATTTCAACATAAGGATGCAACTCCACTATGTCCCTTATATCGAAATTTAGGCCATTGATAAACCTAGCCATAGTTGCTTCACTATCCTCAACTATGTTTGCCCTAATTAAAGCAAGTTCCATTTCCTTAAAATATTCATCTACACTTTTAGACCCTTGCTTAAGAGTTTGGAGTTTAATGTGCAACTCCCTAGTGTAATGTTGAGGTATGAACCTCTTTCTCATGATGGATTTCATTTCCTCCCAAGAGGAAACTAAAGGAGCATTGCACCTTCTTCTATTAGCTTGAAGCTGATGCCACCAAACTAAGGCATAATTCTTAAACTCAAGAGAGGCAATTTTAACTTTTTCTTCTTCCCCATACCTATGGCAACTAAAGATTTGTTCAATTTTAAGTTCCCATTCTAGGTATTGTTCTACATCATTTCTACCATTAAAGGTTGGGACTTCTATCTTTACCCCTCTAAACCCTTGTTCTCTTCTAGGTTCCTCTTCTCTCCTATGTTCCCTTCTATTCCTCCTAGGGTTTTCCTCATAGTACTCTTCTCTTCCTCTCCTAGGGTTTTCCTCATAATACTCTTCTCTAAACCCTCTATGTTCCTCACGCCTCCTAGGCCTCCTATTTTCCCTTCTCCTATAGGTATGGCTAGAGTGTCTTTCTCCCTCACTACTTTCTGGATGGTACCTATCTTCACTCCTAACCACACTATACCTATCCTCACTTCCTCCTTCTTGAGAAAATGTCTTCTCTCCCTCCTACTCCCACTTAGCTCCTTCCTAAGTTCACTCATCTCATGCCTCATCATTCGAGTCATATCATGAATTGCACGTTGCAACTCGGACCTATACTTCAAAGTTCTAGGAGAAGGAGGTGGTGAGTTCCTACTACCCATTGTTTTAAAGTTTTTGATTTAAAATTTGGACCTTACCACTCAACTAAGTGTATACACTCAATGGAATGCAACACTCGTGTATGTCACTCTTTTTTGGCTTTTTCTATAATGAGACTCTCTTGCCTCTTCTACTCGGTTGGAGGTTGATTGAAGTTGCAAAGACCAGATTGAGTCTAAGCCTTAACCCTTACCCAAATAGAAGCGCGCTAACAAAAGAAAAATATCTACTGGAAGAGAATTAGAAATCCTAAGACAAAACAGAAGAATTGATATGACAAACAAGAAAAGCTGGCACTCAAACAAGCTTATACACAATAGTAGACAACAAAACAGACAAGACGGAAGAAATTGCAAAGAGAATTGTTTTTTGGTGATTTTTGAAAAAGAGTTGCCAAAATTGTCGTTTTTAAGAAAAACAGCAAATACAACTCAATTATAGTATACAGGGAAAAGAAACAAAAAATACAGTAAAACTGTCACTGTATTGTTGGGATATCTCTTTGTTTTGAATTTTCTATTTTTCTGAATTTTTTTGAATTTTGACTCTTTTTGAGTGTCTTTTTGTCTTTCTCTTCGTTTGCACCTTTTTTTTTGCTTTTTACACCTCTTTTTCTATTTTTGGCACGTACGTACTCTTTATATTTTTTTGTCTTCTTTTTCTTTTTCTGACTTTTTTCCCAACAGAAAATTACAGAAATTTGTACACAATGAAAAGAAAATATACTGAACCTACTATAATATTTTTGGAATTTTTTGACAGTAAACTGGTCCAAGTGGCCCAGAAAAGCAAAAATAATGAATAAACTGATTTCTAAAAACTGTAAAAACGTGATGACAACTTATTTTCAAAAATGGCCAAAAAATTGCTTAGCACTTCCTTGTTGATTATACAAGACCAGTGTGGTCACAGAAACGCGCTTGATTCAATTTTAAGTTTGGAATTAAATTTGAAGGAAAATCAACAATTAGAATTTGTTGATCTTCTTCCAATACTATGAACCAAAAAAGATCCTATAGGTGAGCGTTTTGCACAATCAAACAGGGAAAGTTCTAGGTAGAGATAGCAGTCAATCCAAATTTGCAATCAGAATGCCAATCAAACAGACATAACAAGAGTAGAATATGAACAAAACATAAGCCCAAAAAATGCGCATAAAATGGCAAAAGAAGAAGAAAATTGCGCAAATTAAATGACAAGAAAGTAAAGGGGGAAACTGAAATTAAAAGGATAGGGAGGACAAGAATGTAAATGACTGAAATGTAAAGGGGAAGCGGAAATTAAAAGGATGGGGATGACTGAAAATTAAATGACTGAAAGTAAAGGGGGAAAGCTGAAATTAAATGGGATGGGAGAAGCGGAAATTAAATGGCGGAAATTAAATGGCGGAAAGTAAAGAGATGATATATGGGGGATGACAATGTAAAGGTGATTGGGAGAAAATGTAGGTGAACGATCTTTGGAAAAATGAAGACAACAATGCCTCCTCTTACCACACTTCACCAACAAACAAGCAATTTATAGCAATTATATGTAGAAATCACTCAAGAACAAGTATGAGCAATTAAGAGACAAATTATCAAACACCTAGGGGGTGGGAATTAGCGGCCCAAAACAACCCCCAATCTAGCAAGAATTCACCCAATTCAATCAAGCAAACAAGCACAAAGTAGTAGTAGAAAGGCACCTCGGGCCCGGGAAACAGTCCAAGTCCAAATTACAATTGAAAAAGGGGATGGAATTACACTAAAAAGAGGAGAATTCTGCACAAAATAGGTGCAGGTTGCACGCCCCAAACAGCCACCAAAATGCTCCCAATTTGCTCAAATTCAACAAGCTCTTGATACCAAATGATGACAGGAATTGCACAGGATCTAGAATTGAGCAAAACAAACCAATTAGCACCAAGAAATAGCAATTAATTCACGAAATATAGTGCTGGAACAACAGCTATATGGCGTGAGAAAATGAAAGAAAGTGAAGGAAAATGAAAGAAAAAGTGGATGAGAAAGAAGAGGAGAACGCCACTGGTGCAAGTCCCTTCTTGCAGCAGATAAGTTCAATCGCCAGGCGCCACTAATTCAGGAGAATTAGATAAGGCTCACCATGGTTTGAGCAACAACCACCAAGCCTCACTCAACTCTCAAGAGAGGAGAAAATTTGGCATAATGCCTTTACTCTAAAATTCAAGATGTGTTACATGAGGAGGAGGCTCCTATTTATAGGAGAATGAGGGGGAGGGGGCGGCCAAATGGAGGCTTACAAGGGGGAAAATAAAAAGGAAAATAAAAGATGAGTGGAAACTCATCCAAGGTGGGATTTGAACCCACTCCCCTATGGCTTTTAGCTAAGCTAAGATTTTAGCCACTAAACCCATGAGTTATGCGCCCCACTCTACATAGGAAATAGAAAAGATGAATTAATTTTCTATCCTATGTGGGATTAGACCCCATGACCTCCTACACCTTGTAGCAAGGCAACCTACTAAACCAATAAAACCCCTATATAGGCGCCCCTAATTAAAGAAAAGACCAATATATCCTAATTACATCATAAAGTCCTAATTACATCATGAATTACTAATTACATCACAAAAATCCTACTTAAGTTGAGTCTTGCATGTGACTTAGGGATGACCCTCATGAAGGAAGACTCATGCTTGGTTCAGCTCCAAGCACTTCAAGTAGCTCCAAATTGGTCCTAGCCATTGTCAGTCCAGAGGTTTACTGACAGGTTGTCATCAGATAGACACTATTTCTTATTTTTTGGGAAAATTTATAAATTTTAATTATATATATATATAAATGTAAATAAATGTAATTTACACGAATTAATTAAAATCATACTAAATATAAAATTTTATTTTCAATTAAAATTAAAGTAAATTAAATTAGTAATCAAAAAACTTTTTTTATTTACAATGCTCATTATTTGTCATATTTTTTTTATGACTTGATTATAAGAGTTTCAAGTATATATTTTTATTATTAAACATTTTTTGGACAAATGAAATGCTTTTAATGTCTTTTGGGATTTGGTGGGTAGATTTGTGGAACATTGAGGGTGGTGGCAATGTCTCTTGGGATTGGTTTTCATCAAGTTGTATTAGAGTTGTGGGGAATGGAAGAAATACTTCATTTTGGAGAGATTCTTGGTGTACTCCAACTCCATTTAGCGTGCGATATGCTAGGCTATTTTCTATCACTACTAATAAGGAAATAAATGTATCGGATATGATAGTTAGTGGAGAGGGTGGATGTGGGTGGGATTGGAGTTGGAGAAGACCTTTATTTCAGTGGGAACTGTCACAATTGTCCCTGTTATTGTTGGACCTGAGTATGATTCAGCTTAATGTCAGAAATGAGGATACTTGGTACTGGAAGGCTGATTCTGAAGGTGTGTATTCCGTCAAATTGGCCTATCATATTATTGTTAATGATGCTATCTATGCAGAAATACCTCTGCATAGGTTTATTTGGTGCAGTTTGGTTCCTTCTAAGGTATCATGTTTTGCTTGGAGGGCGATGTTAGATAGAATTCCTTCAAAGGCTAATTTAGCTAAGAGGAACATCATTCCAAGTTCTGATGTTGGGTGTGTGTGGTGCTCACAAGGGATGGATACTTCTTCACATACTTTCTTTGAATGTTCTTTTGCTTACCATGTGTGGATGCTTTGTTTGGAATGGTGTGGTTTTTATTCTGTCCTGCCAAATGTGTACAATGCTCATTTTGCACAATGTCTGGGGCTGCCCAACTGTAATATCAAATTGAGATATAGGTGGTCTGTGATTTGGCTGACTGTCATTTGGAGTTTATGGTTAGCAAGAAATGCAATTGTTTTTTTCAGGCAAAGTGTTATCTGCATTAGATTTGCTAGAACCGATCAAGCTCCGTTCTTGGAAATGGTTAAAGGCTAAAGACCGAAATTTCAACTATCAATTCTCCTGTTGGATTGCACATCCCTGTGTCTGTCTTAATATTAGCTAATTTGAGCCAAATTTTTAGATGTCACTTCATAATTAGCTTGGTTTTGCACTTTTGGATTTGTATTCCTTTCTGTAGGTGGTATGGTGTATGATTTGGCTAGCCATTTTGTTCCTTGGACAGGGTGTTGGTGGTTGGCTAGTTTTCTCTTTTACTTTTTGTTGGTTTATGTAATTTTGTATGGGTTAGAGTACCCCTTGCACTCTCTTTTTATTTAATATAATTCTCTTTGCTTAGCAAAAAAAATGAAATGCTTTTAATTCTTACAAATGAAATGCATTGTAAAGAAAAAAAACTAATTTCATAATTTTTTTTGGTCAAATTTTCATACCATTGACACACTCAATGTTTACATGATTTTCTAGGAGTGTTAAGTGATAAGTGAAAATTAGTTGATAAATTAGAGCACTTTTTATTTCACTTATCAATGATAAAATGATAATTTTACCCAAATTTAATCCCTTTTTATTTAATATTAGATAAATTGTATTTATTAATCTTAGATTTGAATTTGGTGCTATTTTAAGGGAAATATTGCTGATTTTTGCAGGATATTGCAAAGATTTAATTTGAAGGATAGATAGCATCAAATGAGGAAGATATCTGCAAGATTTAAGATTGATTGAACATATTTAGTGAAGATTTAAAGAAGATTTGAAATCATTAATGAGGAGATCATTGCCAATCAATCATGGATTCTGCAGACAAGCTTCCCAAATAAATCAAGGATTGCTCAATAAATGCAAGAATATCATCAAATAAAGGGAAACAAGGGAAGACAAATATGCAAAAACCAGTCTCGGGGAGAGATCAAGATTTAAAAGAGAAAGTTGGAGCAGCAGGACTCTAGCTGCGCTTCACCTGCGCTATAGCGCAGGGTGAAGCGCAGATTCTCTAGAAGTTGCGCTCACTCCTGCGCTATAGCATAGCCTAGAGCGCAGGTTACGCTGATTTTGTCCTTGTTGCCATTTTTAGATGGATCTCTTCCCAATTTGCGTTGTCTTTCCTTAGTCTATAAATAGGAACCTCTTGCACCCTTTCAAAAGGTCGTCAATCATTGTAATCTAGTCTATAGTTCAGTGATTATGTACCAGAGCTAAGTTTAGAGTAGGAAAGGAGGAGCGCTTCACAAGGATTGAAGATGGTGATAGCATCTTCGGTGGTTTGTATGGCTACCTCGAGTAGTTAACTCTCCATTAGGATTGGATGTAATTGATTCTATCCCCAAGTGTATGTAAATTCTATATTATTATTTCTGTGCTCTCTGTCTATAATATTGGTAGTTTTATTCTGTACTTAATTCCTAATTCCCACGCTTGCATCTGGAGTTATAGGCTAGTCTTAACTAAAGTAGTTTTGATTAGGACTGAGAGTGGGGGAGCAGATTCTGAAGAAACTCATTCTCTGATTGAATAAGATTACTCGGTTAACCAATGACCGAAAATGGGTGTTTAACTAATGATTAATGGGTAGTGTGAGTACCATAATGAAGGGCATCCGACCATTAGGCTTGGTATTGATAAACCGACAGCAAAAAGGGTTAGTTGATTGTGATTCCAACGACCGAACATGGGTGTATCCTAATGAGTGAGGGTAGTGACAGTACTTGAGTGAAGGTGAGCCCACAACATTAGGCCTCGTTGATCAACTAGTTCTTTTACAAACTGACTAAAAAAGAGGAAAATAAGCCAAGGGTAAGTCTGTCGCCTGGGAGAGCCTGCATGGATTATCTTTGAGTGTGTGAGGCCGCTGGTAACTCGGGGTCTTAGCAATAAAGTTTGTCTAGGATATTATAGAGTAAACTTAAAATAATAGATAGTCTTTACATGCACAAAGGGTGAGATGATACGAAGTCCAATCCTAATCCAAGTAAAGTGTCTCTAAGTCTACCTTTCTAATTCCATTTAATTATTTACTCTCTCTTTACAATTCCACAAATATATTCTCTAAACCGTGCTTTCTCTTGATAAATAGATCACAGTCTGCATAAATTAACCGTTCCCTGTGGATACGATACTCTTTCTTACTATTATACTGTTGGAGTTTTGGTTCGCTTGCCAGAAACCCATCACTAAGTTACTCGAATAAGCCCCAACCCACTGTCTTAAGATATTTTATATTTAAGATATTTATAAAATGATTTAATTCAAATCATGAATATAATGAATAAAAGTTAAAATTAAATTATATTGATTTGTATATTTACAGTTAAAAATAAAACTAAATTATATATATATATAATTTCATAAATAAATATCAAATTACTTTTTTCTAAATCAATAAATATCAAATTACTAACACTTACATAAATGCACGAATAGAGCGTGAATGTAAGAGTGTTAATCTCATGAATGCGGCGGTAGTGATCTCGTGAAGATGACAATGATTAGAAATGATGTGATGAAAAAAGAACAAAATGAAATAAACGAGATTCTTCGATATATACATTTGGGGTGAGGGAAGGAGTTGGTGTGCGTAAAATCATGAGAGCATGAATGGAGCGTGAATTTGACAGTGTTGATCTCGTGAAGGCGACATTAGTGATCTCGTGAAGGTGACAATGGTTAGAAAAGATATGATGAAAAAAGGAACAAAATGAAATAAATGAGATTCTTCAATACATACATTTAAGGTGAGGGAAGGAGTTGGTGTGCGTAAAATCTGGTCAAAAGAAGCAGGTATATGCCGGTTTTGATTATAAAAATCAGAATAATAAAACAAGTGCGTAAATAGTAGGTCAATTAGGGAGAGAAACTCAACCGTTAGATAAATATTTTTTCAAATTTATCATCTTTCTCCTTATCAAGTGTAAATTTTATCTCAATAATTTAAACAATAAAATTAAAATACTTTTATATAAAAACAGTGAAAGCACAAATGAAGCGTGAAGGTGGTTGCAGTGATCTAATGAGAGAACAAATGGAACATGAATATGACAATAGTGATCTCGTGAATGTGGCAGTGGTTAAGAAAGATATGATGAGAAGAGTAACAAAATGAAATAAATGAGGTTCTTCTATAATTATGTTTAAGGTAAGGGGAGGAGTTATTGTGCGAAAAAATCGATCAAAGAAACAGGTATAGCGGTTTCTTATTTTAAAAATCAAAATAAAAAATAGATGTGTAAATGGTAGATAATTTAGGGAGAGAGAAATTCAACCGTTAGGTAAATAATTCTTCAAATGTATCATCTTCACCCTTACCAAGTGCAAATTTTACCTCAATAATTTATATCTTAAAATAATAATACTTTGATATAAAGATAAAGATTGCACGAATGAAGCGTGAAGGTGGCTGTGGTGATCTAATGAGAGCACGTATGAAGCGGGAAGGTGACAATGGTGATCTAATGAAGGTGATAGTGGTCAAAAAAGATATAATGAAATGAGACCTTTCATCATCTCTCAAACCAAATAACCTAAAAAATATCTAAGTTTTCACTTTCACTTCACGTTGCTTTCATAACCAAAGTGTAAATCCAAACTAAGAGCCTTATTTAGAAAAATTATGTGCATATTTGCATAAAAAATTTAAAACTAAAAAGCATAATTATCCCATTTTGGTTTTCAGGTTAAAGTATGGATTGAGACACTAAATGGGTGGGGAGGAACTTCATGTCCTCTATTCTGGTCTATTGCAGTGCCATTAAATCAAAATACACTTTAGTTACAAGACATAACAAGGGATCAAGGTAATAAACCACCAATAAAACTAAATCATGACTCATAATTCTATTTCTCATCATGAAACATTTACACAATACTAGTGAGCAAGCCCTTCTTCCACAAAGATATTTAGCTAGGTCTTGTTCTATTCTTCGCGCTTATGCTTTGTGTTTTGCACAACCAACTACTTCCAACTTCCTTCCCTATATATGTACCTATTTTTAATCCGGAAACAAAATAAAGAAAACAAATTAGAATCGCATATAAAATATGCATTACAATACTTAGTAATAACTCTTCCCATCTTCCAAAGGCTGTAACATCCCACAAATTAGAGTTTCTAATAATTCATTAGATTAAAAATAGAGGGTTATGTGTTAGTGTTAAGGGAAGGAAGTTTGAGAAATTAGAAGATAAAATTTAGGTTTAAAACCAAGTTTCAGGGGTTTCGCTCAAGCGAAAACATATTCGCTTGAGTGAATTTTGCAGAGAGTCAGTTAAATTGAGTTTTATGCTATTTTCGCTTAAGCGAAGGTGATTTCGGTCAAGCGAAAATAGGGGGTCTTGGGAAGGCTCTCTGGACAATTTTCGCTTAAGCGAAGGTGATTTCGCTCAAGCGAGAATAGTCCAGAGAAGGTGTGTTTCAGGGCTCATTTTCGCTCAAGCGAAATAGATTTGCTTGAGCGAGACTTCGAATTTTGCATGCAGATGCCTCGCTCGCTCAAGCGAGAATCCACTTAAGTCACCAGATTTCTCTTTCAGTCTCATAACTTCATTTCCCCTTTCTTTTCTTTCTTAGTATAGAGAAAGTCTGAGTTTCTGGAGAGGAAGCTGAAATTGAGGCTTGAGAAGGGAGATTGGAACACGAAATCGTGAAGTGATCCACCCTTTTCCTACTCTTCTTCCTTTGAACTCCAAGAATAGGTGAGTATAATTCACACACCTTCACATTGCGATTACTTTGACTCTATGCATGGACCCTACCATTTGATTTCCCTTTCTTATGCTTATGGATGTTGAATTAGTGGTAATTGTATGATGATTCACGTGATTAAGTTTAAAAGCATGTTGTTTTTATATCAGGAACCTTAGGTTACGAAACTTGCAAAACTTACGAAATTGCGAAATATATTGTCTATCAGTTATCAGTTCATTGAATTATAAGCCGGTTTCGACCGTGAGTTAAATAAGCCGGCCTTCGTGCTGTGAGTTAAGAAAATTGAATAATTAAGTGAAAATTTGACTTCGGTCCAGTAATGGGTGGGATTCGTCCCCGGGAAAGACGTTTCCCGTAGTCTGAGCTCAGTTCTAACTCCAGTTAAAGTGATAAGATCATGCCGGCTGGACACAACAGTGAGTTGCATCATTAGTGCATTTATTTGATTTAGTTATGATTATGATTATGGTTACATATTAGTTAGTGATTGTATTTCCCTACACTGCATATGCAAAGTTATGCTTCACCGAGACATTAGTCTCACCACACGTTTTGTGGACACAATCTAGGTGTGCAGGTACCTCCTGGCAGGGATCAATGACTTGAGAGCAGGAGCCATTTATATGTTGGAGTTTAGTGTCTTTTTGGATTGTATAGGAGTACTTATGTATATATTTGATTGATGTTAGTGATGCTCAATTTGTAGCTTTCGGACCAGTTATGTACTTATTACAGATTATATATATAGAGTTTGAGTTCTTCACAGATTGTATAAGTTATCATTGGTTACTTATCGAATTGTGAATGTATGTTTGATTCAAAATGGCGCGAATTGATTTCAAAAATTTGGGATTTGGTTTCCAACGGACTAAATCTTGAATTTAGAAATTGGGACGTTACATTTTGGTATCAGAGCAGTTCAATCCAATTGGACTGTGGTATTAGGAAATTTCTTTGGCTTGTTGTGTTGTCATCATAAAAAAGGGGGAGATTGTAGATGCCTTGATTACAGGTTTTGATGATGTCAATAAAAAGGAAAGAAAAGAGATACATTGACAAATGGCTAAGGAAATATCTAATTCAAGTCAAGTCAAGAAAGATACTCTATCAAAGTCAAAATCAAGTCAACACAAAGGTTTATCAGTATAAGCTTGATTTAGTTAGATACAAATGTAAAAAGAAATCTTAATATTTTCAAAGGAATTTGGCACTAAATAGAAAATTTAATAAAGTATTTTATAAAGTTAAAATCAGTTCAAAAGAATAAATTTTTGAACTGGTAATCGATTACCAAAATGTGTAATCGATTACCAGAAGTTCCAGATTTCAAAATTCAAAAATTTTGAACTGGTAATTGATTACCAAATCCTGTAATCGATTACCAGAGTGCAGGAATTTCAAATTTTGAATTCCAGGCACAACTGTTCACAATTTTGAACTGTGTAATCGATTACCAAACCCTTGTAATCGATTACCAGATTACTTTTTCTGAAAATCTTGAAGAGACATGACTTCTACTCAAAGGTTACAATGTTTTATCATCATTTATATATATGTCTCATTTTCGAAATTTGATCAGATTACTCATGTGAAATTCAAAAGAAAAAATTTATTACATCAATTAAAATTGTGCCAAAAACATTTGCAAATGTTAAGAGTTCTCATAGGCTTTCAACTTGTAATATCTACTCTAAAGGAGAGTCCATTTGTATTCATCGATTCAATCTGTACTTGTATTGTGGGTTGAAGAGAGGGTGCCTCTTGTTGTGTGGATTGATTCTCAACACAAGGAAGGGTTCCAAGGTGTTGGAGAATTGATCGTTTGTAAAAGACTTTACAATAGTGGAAATCTCAAGTGGATACTTGAGGACTGGATGTAGGCAAGTGGTTGGCCGAACCAGTATAAATCTGAGTTTGCACTTTCTTTTCCCTTAACTTTTATTTAAATCTTGCATTTGTATATTCAATCAATTTAAGAGTTCTTATTCTTCTTCATCTTAATTAAAGTTTTTAAGTATACTAAGGGGAAGAAAAATTAGTAATCGAAAAGATTAGATAAAATCGAATAACTTAATTCACCCCCCTCTTAAGTTAGTGAGGCCACTTGTCTAACAAGTTGCCTGTTATTCAATCGGTAGAAAAAAGATTGTCAAGGTGGAAGAGTCGACTGTTGTCCGTTGGTGGCAGGCTTGTCCTTTTGAAATCCGTTTTAAGTTCCATCCCGATCTATTATCTCTCCTTCTTCAAGGCTCCTAAAGATATCATTTCTCATCTTGAATCCTTATTTATAAATTTTCTCTGGGGTGGGGATGATGAGCATAGGAAATTAGCGTGGGTTGCTTGGGAAGATGTGTGTAAAGCAAAACAACATTGGGGTTTAGGTTTGAGGGATTTAAGAGCTTTCAACCTAGCTCTTTTAGGTAAGTGGAGGTGGCGACTTTTAGTTGAGAGGGATTCTTATTGGAATAAGGTTTTATCATCCATCTATGGAGTGTCTTTTGTAAGAAAGGAGGGGGTGAGAGGTAGTGGATCTAGGTGGTGGTTAGATTTGTGGAGTATTGATGATTGTGAAAACATTTCTGCTGATTGGTTTTCTAACATGTGTGTCAGAGTCGTGGGGAATGAGGGTAATACGTCTTTTTGGAGAGATGCATGGTGTACCTCAATTCCTTTTTGTGAGAGGTATAATAGATTATTCTCCATTGTTATTAATAAGGAGAGTTCGGTAGCAGATATGTTTGTGAAAAGAGAGGGAGAAATAGAATGGAAATGGGGTTGGAGAAGAAGACTATTTCAATGGGAATTGTCACAGTTGGCTTTGCTCTTGCTGGACCTTAATCTGGTTCAGGTACGGGAGAGGAATGCTGACACTTGGGTTTGGAAAGTGGATCCAGATGGTCTTTATTCAGTTCAATCAGCATATCAATCCATTGTTAATGCTAATATTTTTGCTGAGATACCATTGCACAAGTTCATTTGGTGTAATTTGGTTCCATCAAAGGTGATGGGTTTCTGGCAAGCGAACCAAAACTCCAGCAGTATAATAGTAAGTAAAAGTATCGTATCCATAGGGAACGGTTAATTTATGCAGACTGTGATCTACTTATCAAGAGAAAGCACGGTTTAGAGATTATGATTGCGGAATTGTAAAGAGAATAAATATTCAAATGGAATTAGAAAGGAAGAGTTAGAGACACTTTACTTGGATTAGGATTGGATTTCATCTCATCACACCCATTGTGCATATAAAGACTATCTATTATTTTAGATTTACTCTATAATACTGTAGACAAACTTTATTGCTAAGACCCGAGTTACCAGCGGCCTCACACACTCAAAGATAATCCATGCGGGCTCTCCCAAGCGACAGACTTACCCTCGACTGATTTTGCTCTTTTTTTAGTCAATTTGTAAGGAACTTAGTTGATAAACGAGGCCTAATGCTGTAGACGCACCTTCGCTCAAGTACTGTCACTACCATCACTCATCAGGATACGCCTATGTTCGAATCCTGGATTGACAATCAACTAACTCCTTACTATCGATTACTAAGCCTAATGGTCGGATGCCCCTTCACTTAGAGTACTCACACTACCCCTCGCTCATTAGCAAACACACCTTTTCGGAGCAAAGTAGTAACCGAGTAATCTTATTCAATCAGAGAATGAGTTTCTTCAGAATCCGCTCCCCCACTCTCGTTCCTATTCAAAACTACTTTAGTTAAGACTAGCCTATAACTCCAGACGCAAGCGTGGAAATTAGGAATTAAGTACAGAATAAGACTACCACTATTATAGAAAGAGAGCACAAAAATAATAATATAGAATTTATATACACTCAAGGATAGAATCAATTACATCCAATCCAAATGGAGAGTTAACTACTCGAGGTAGCCATACAAACCATTGAAGACGCTGTCACCATCTTCAATCCTCGTGAAGAGCTCCTCCTCTCCTACTCTAAACTTAGCTTTGGTACATAATCCCTGAACTATAGACTAGATTACAATGATTGACTCCTTAGCCTCCTGAAAAGGTTGCAAGAGGTTCCTATTTATAGACTAAGGAAAGACAATTCAAATTGGGAAGAGATCCATCTAAAAACGGCAACAAGGACAAAATCAGCGTAACCTGCGCTCCAGGCTGCGCTATAGCGCAGGTGTGTGCGCAACTTCCAGAGAGTCTGCGCTTCACCCTGCGCTATAGCATCCTGCTGCTCCAACTTTCCCTTTTAAAGCTTGATCTCTCCCCGAGACTGGTTTTCGCATATTTGTCTTCCCTTGTTTCCCTTTATTTGATGATATCCTTGCATTTATTGAGCAATCCTTGATTTATTTGGGAAGCTTGTCTACAGAATCCTTGATTGATTGACAATAATCTCCTCATTAATGGCTTCAAATCTTATTTAAATCTTCATTAAAAATCTTCAATCAATCTCAAATCTTGCAGATATCTTCCTCATTTGATGCTATCTATCCTTCAAATTAAATCTTTGCAATATCCTGCAAAAATCAGCAATATTTCTATCAAAATAGCATCAAATTCAAATCTAGGATTAATAAATATAATTTATCTAATATTAAATAAAAAGGGATTAAATTGGGGCAAAATTATCATTTTATCCTTGATAAGTGAACTGAAAAGTACTCTAAATTATCAACTAATTTTCACTTATCAAATTCCCCCCAACTTAACTTCTTGCTTGTCCTCAAGCAAGAGACCTCCTTGCAATCATGAATCAATTCTATTCCCAAAGTATTCCTAATAAAAAAAAAACAAATTCAAGGAACTATTCCTTAAACTCTTTCCTAAGTAGAAGTCACTTTCCAATCATAAGAAAAACTAAAGATCAAGGGATGTTACCATACATCAATCAGAATAGAAATACAAACATCAATTAAACTTTCTCAATAATAGCAATTAAAGCAGTAAGTGATAAACCAAGGAAATCTCTCATTCTCACGGGTAAGTGTTTCCCTCAATCTTTGTCACTACTGTTGAACAACTAGAATTGATAGTCGTTTCCAAGATCTGAACCTGCAAGCAGTTAGTATGAATCAAAAGGTCTTTATTATGTTGTAATGAGGCTGGGCTTATCAAGAAATCATTGTTTTTCTGGATATTCAAGGACCACTTTGAATAGAGAGCATCTTGTGATTGTGCTTGGGACTTCTCTCAATTCACTGGTCATTCTTAATGGTCACCCTATTTCAGCTTGGCCTCATTGTTTTGAAGAAATTCTCCCCCCAACTTATTCAATTCCACACTTTTGTGCAGATTTTTTTTTTATAATACGGAAACCTAACATAGAAATATTTTTGTGGGGGAGGATCCTTCTTTTGTGATCTCTTGTGCCTTCTCTTGAATCTCTTGTGACCAACCTCTTGTCCCATTTTGTTGTGGTGCACCTTGCTCTCTATCCCAAGTGTTAAGGGACATGGTTGAAGTTGGCTGGACGTCTCTAGAAGGGGGGTTGAATAGAGACTTGAAAATATTTGTTCCTGAAAATACACACTTAAATCCAAGCTGAGACGTGATCTCAAGTTTGTCACTTGGAGTCTCAAATAGGTTAGATGAGATGTTGTCTCAACAATAATTTTGTAACCAAGTAGAGATGATTCTTAAGTTATTAAAACTTGGCTTTCTCTAGAAGAGTTCAATTTTAGCAAACAGATTTAAGATGTAAGATGAGACTTAAGATGAGACAGACTTGGTGTTATTACAAATAGATTTTCTTTATAAGTACTTAGTTTATTTTAACCAGCAGATTTGATAAATGAGATGTGCAGTGTAAGTAAAGAGATAAGGGAGAAGAGATGCACGCAGAGATTTATACTGGTTCACCCACAACCTTGGGCTACGTCCAGTCCTCACCACCTGTGAGATTTTCACTGTTGACAACCCGTCAATACAAGTATTCTTACAGCCTCTTCAGGATGCCCCTCACACCAAGCCTAGGCACCACCTATCTTGGCTGAGTTACAAGTATTCTTACTGCCTCTTCAGGACGCTCACAGCTCACTCTAAGACTAGGCACACTCCTATCTTAGATGAGACAGGTTACAAGAATATGAAGTTGAGATGGGTATAGCTTTCAAGCATACAACGTATGGATAGGCAGTAAATTCTAGCTAGTAATTCTCTCTTCTAAGGGAATGATAGTATTTCAATTAAAACAAGAGAGAATGATGGAGACTAATGAGATTCTCAAGTTGAGATCAGATCTGAATATGAACTGCTTGAGACGTGCACTTGAGATGTCACTTGATATCTGATGAGATGCAGTGGATGCTAAATAATTGATGTAGTCTGTCACCGGTCTCATCATAATGAGACTTCCTTTTATGGTCTTCAGAAAAACTAGCTGTTAAACTAGCCGTTAGAAGAGAGAGAAGCTGTTTTTCACTTTTCTGACATGAGCTCAGTACTTTTCTGGTGCAGTCTCTGCTGTGAGAGTGTACTTGCGTTGACTAGCTTTTGCTGCTGAGTCTCTGATGAGACTGAATCTCATGACTGTATCTGATCTCTATGTCTCAAGTCTGAGTCTCATGTCTGCATCTGATCTCTGCATCTCAAGTCTGAGTCTCATGTCTGCATCTGACCTCTACGTCTAAACTTGAGACTGCGTCTGATCTTGAGACTGCATCTGATCTTGAGATCGTCTCATGTCTGTATCTGATCTCTGTGTCTGAACTTGAGACTGCATCTGATCTGATACTGTCTCATGTCTAATTCTGATCTCTGTGTCTGATCTTGAGACTGCATCTGATCTGAGACCATCTCATGTCTGATTCTGCATCTCAAGTTGAGACTTCATCTCAAGTCTGATTCTGCATCTCTATTGAGACTGCATCTCAAGTCTGATTCTGCATCTCTGTTGAGACTGCATCTCAAGTCTGCCTTTGAATCTCATCTTTGCTTAGCTTCATATTTCAAAGTTCTTCTTTGTCATGCTTGGACTGAATATGATCTTATAATGAATTTGGGCTTGTCTCAATCTGACTTTACAGTTTGAGCTTGTCTCAAGCTGACTTTAAATCTCTTGATTCTGAAGCTAAGTTAGAGTCTCATATCTTGGCAGATTCTTGCATCTGACTGTTGATCATTCCTTTTAAGTTTGTAGATGAGCCTCTTCTTTGAGCATTGGTCTTAAGCTGATTTTTAGAACCATGAGATAACATCTTATGCTTGAGTCTGCGTCTCATCTTGACTTGACTTGATGATTGGCATTTCTAGTAGAGACCCTTTCTGATTTTAGCTGAGACTTTACTCTGATGTGCACCTCTCTCAACTTAGGCTATCTTCCATTTAAAGCTTCTGAAGACTTTCTGATAAAGGATATGTATTGAGGCCTTTTTCTGAAATTACCTTCAGCATATAGAACTTCTAAGCTCTGCCTGTTCTTCAAAGACAATTCTGAAGTCTGATGTTTCTTATCATTTGGATTCTGATCTTTCTGACTCTCAGGAAAGACTTGCATTGATTGCTCAAACTCAGGCTGATCTTTTATCTTCATCTTAAGTCTGAGGATTTCTACCAATCTCAATATGTGGTTGCCTCTCAATCTCAGTCTGAGCTTGGTCATGATTGATCTTTCTGAATTCTTCATGAGAATCCTGTCTTTCTAAGATCTCACATAACAAAACATCAGTAACTTCAAGAACATAAAACATTAAGTTTGATCAATAGGTTTGTTGTCATTAAAACCAAATCTCAGAGGGTTTTTGCGCTAACAATGGTATGCTCATTAATCATTGTTGGGGTACATCAAAGGAAATATTCAAGCTCAAATGGGCAATCAAGAAATGAAAATATTAAGTCAGGGTTGGCTTTTTGGCACTGAGCAAAATAACAGAATCACAAAATATGCCTTTATCACTTTCATACCTTCTACTACAAGACAAAATTCAGAAACTCAATCAATAACAGTTGACAAGCAGCGGTGAAAAGCTCTCAATATAAGTGTTTAGGCTCTCATCTCACCGGTTATGGCTAAAATTTCCTTGATAAAGCACTTAATGGATTTAATTAACTACCATGATAGGTTCTCTTGAGAAGTACCCTAATCCTAACTGATTATGGAATTAATCACAAGACTCTATCATCTTTCCTAGATTGGTTAGTTAAACTACTTATTTACAGAGAATACAAAAATAATTACCTTGATTCCTAATCCTAAAGTCCTAAAAATTTAAAAATTTAATAGAAAAAACACAAATAAACAAGATAAGTACTGCATAAAATATAATATATGGATAATTAGATACAGTACAAATCAAAAAGAAAATAAGAAAATAAAGAAAGAAAAATAAGAAAATAAAAAGGAAAAAGAAAAGAAAAAGAAGGAAAAGCACCAAATAGGAAAGAAAAAATCAGTCCTCGTGGTCCTGATCCATGTGAGCCGCTCCATCCTCAGCTCCGACTGCTCCATCCCCCCTGGGAAAATAGGCCTGTCCCCAGGCCACTGCAAATAATCATGAAAGAAAGTGGGGAGAGTGGGGTCCACACCAGTCTGGTGGTGACTGCTCTGAAAGTGTAAAACAACTCGGTGAAGTGTGGACATCTGAGCCATCATGTGAGCATGCTGGGTCCTAAGGTCCTGAGCCCATGCTGGAGCATCCATGGCTGCTGCTGGTGGTGGTGGTGGTTGCTGTTGCTGTTCATCCTTACCTCCTAACTCCTCAGCTGCGATGCAGTTGGCTTCAATATAGACTCTGTTCATAGGGGGTAAGATGCGTACCGTGGGGTTCACCTCAACACCCCTAGATCTACAGAGTGATGTAATAAGAGAAGGGAAGCCAAGCCTGATCCTGGAGTTAGGTGTCCAACGCTCCAAAGCAGTAACATACTCTCCTATCTTCTTCGTGATGATCTGGGAGACGTCGATGACAGCTCTGGTGAGGATGGAATAAATGAGGTGGGCTATGGGCATAACCACATCTGAAACATGCCCAGTGGGATGGATGTTGGCCAGTATCAGAACTGTCCACATCTGAGTGATGCTCCTCATATCTTTCCTGTGAATCCTAGCAGCATGTCGGTATGCGTTCCTCTTAAAGGAACGTCCTAGCAAGCAGAGGAACTGAGCAGTCTCTATATCAAGGGGATCATATCCGTTGACACCAACGACCTCCATCCTGTCCTGGTATTGGCAGTCCACCAGGTCCATATCCTCCTCTATGGGGTGCCCAAGGAGTGCATTGATTGCATTGCAATCAAATCTGATTACCCGCCCCCTCACAAAGGACTCCATTCTAATGTTAACGCCTTGGTCTCCAATGGCGTTAGCATAGAATTCCCTGACGATCTCCGGGTCAAAATAACTGTCAGGGCAGCTGAAACGACCCCAACGCCTCCTCTGAATCTCAGCAGAAAACTCCTTAAACTTGCCTTCCTCAAGGACCACTGGTCTCTCCTTAATAAATTGGCAGGTTGCAATATCAGTGTAAGCTTCAAAGTGTTGAGACAAGTTCACCCCCAAGTGGTTTTTAATATGACAAACTGATTAAGTTCAAATATACATATGAGATGCATCTTGTGTTACTAACTGTGTGTTTAAGTGTGGCAGAGATTCTGTGTATCTAAACAAATGCAGGAATACTTAGATCATAAATAACACAAGTAACAGATGCAAGTTCAGCTCGAGAAGCAAGCTAAGAACAGATGCAAGCTCAGCTTGAGATGCAAAGCCAAGGTCAGACACATAATCAACATTAAGATGCTAACACAGCTTGAGATGCAAGCCTCTATGTTCAGATGATATTCTAAGGAAAGAAGAGACCCCAGCATTAAACTAAAAGAGACTCAAGAACAACTTGAGATGCAAGGTCAGCTTGAGACGTTGTCTCAAGGTCAGACGAAGCAAGAGGGGATCTCATCAGAGATGCAAGTAAATCATAACAGAATCTGGACAGAAGCAAGACTGCACACTCAATGCTAGGAGACAGCAAGTAGAGTCAGCACAAAGTCAAGCAAGGACACAAGGACACTGACACAGTACCTTAGTCTGAAAAGCTGCTGATTGCCTACTGAAAAGACTGCTCCTGATGCTATGAGCTCTAACAGATTGCAACGGCCACATAACGGCTAGTTTCTCATCTGATGATATAAAAGAGACAAGAACAAATGCTGAGATAGTGAGAGAGACTGCCTACACTTCTGTGAAATCATTCAGCATCTTATCACATCTCAACCAACATCTCAAGTACACACATCAGTTATCTGTGAACAGATTCAGCACATCTTGAGATTTACTATTGTCTCTTTCATCTCTCTTTTATATCATTTCAATACTGTAACTTAAGAAGAGAGTTTCCCTAGCTTACCAATTTCCATATCCATACTGTGTATGCTATAAGCTAGATCCATCATTTTCACCCACTGTAACCTGTCTCATCTAAGATAGGAAGGTTCCTAGTCTTGGAGTGAGGTGTTTGCGTCCTGGAGAGGCTGTAAGAATACTTGTGGCTCAGCTAAGATAGGAGTGCCTAGGCTTAGTGTGAGTGAGACGTCCTGAAGAGACTGTAAGAATACTTGTATTGACTGGTTTGTCAATAGTGGAAAATCTCACTTGTTGTGAGGACTAGATGTAGCCCAAGGAGTGGGTGAACCAGGATAAGATCTCTGCCTACTGTCTCTTACGCTATCTATTTATTACTTGCTTTGAATTAACCTAAAGCTATCTGTTAATTACAAGGATAAGTACATTAACAAGCAAGATAAAGAATCTAAGTTGAAGCATAAGAACTAGTACTAAAATTGAATTAACTCTATCTTGTCTTAACAGAGACTCCAAGTTAGCAAACTTGAGAGCACATCTCAACATTCAATTTTAGTGTGGATTTGCAGAAACAGATTTGAAAAATCTCTATTCAACCCCCCCTTCTAGAGATCTTCAGCCAATTAACGCCTTGGTCTCCAATGGCGTTAGCATAGAATTCCCTGACGATTTCCGGGTCAAAATAACTGTCAGGGCAGCTGAAGCGACCCCAACGCCTCCTCTGAATCTCAGCAGAAAACTCCTTAAACTTGCCTTCCTCAAGGACCACTGGTCTCTCCTTAATAAATTGGCAGGTTGCAATATCAGTGTAAGCTTCAAAGGACTTGAGATCCTTGAAGCGGTGAGGGTCGTACTCAAGTTCCCTCTGGGGGGCCTTCCTCTTGGAACCCCCTGTTCCCTTCCTAGAGCAACTAGGACCACTGACATTCTTTGTTCGAACCATCTGCAAAAGAGAAGAAAATCAAAATTATTTATGCATCATAATATTTAATTACTCATAATTATGAAACAAATGGCCAATTTGATTTCAAAAATCATAGCAATCAATCAAAAAATTGTGCATAAAAATTTTGATTTTAATTCTTACCCCATAAATGCCAATTAATTAATTAAGACAAGCTAAAGTGATCAATTAAAGCAAGTCCTAAACAGTCCTAATCTGGAAAAAGTAAGGATTGAACTCATGCTCAAAAATCATGTCATCAGTAACATGCAATAGGGTATAATTATTTTTGTTAGCGCATGCAACAATATATTAGAATAATCAATCATACATGCACAAAAAAAAATTTGCAGAAATTATTGAGCACTTTAAAAACTACCACCTAAGCAAACAAAAATGTCTCACAAAGGATCCTAACCACATGCAAACTATTTTTAAACATTTATAAACAATTATTTCTTTCCTAAAAGTCCTAAAACTCCTAATTTTCCTATCCTAAGGCTATGCTCAACTAAAATAAAAGTCAAAATTCCAATCGGTTAGAAAGGAAGAAAAGCATAAAAACATACCTGGTGTGAAGTCGGAAACTGAAAAGGAGGCTATATGGATGAGAAACAAGCAAGGAAAGGGTTAAGAATATCAGAGAAAAGCGAGGGAAGGAATCAGAGGGAAGTTCGAAATGAACTCCCTCGTCCCAAAATTTGAATTTTAACACGTTCCCTGCGCTTCACCCTGCACTATAGCGCAAGGTGTAGCGCGCACCACTTCAGAATATGAAGCATGCCGCTGCGCTTCACCACGGCGCTATAGCGCAGGGTGAAGCGCAGAATCCAGAGAGCCAATTAGTTCCAGTAAATTCTGCGCTATAGCGCAGGCTGCAGCGCAGATGTGCAGTATGCTCTATGCTTCTGCTACTCCTACCTGATTCGATGCATTCCTTTTTATGTTTATATCCCCAATTTAACAATTTCCTAATTACACAGGTAATTCCTAAAATTAAAAATTAACAAAAGAAAAATAAAAATGAAAACAAAACTCACAAACACTGGGTTGCCTCCCAGGAAGCGCTTGTTTAACGTCTTTTAGCTCGACCCCTGGTTAAGTAACCTCTTTATGGTGGCCTCAAGTGGAGGATGATGTTGGACTCCATGGCAGTTCTACCTTTGAGTTCCCATCCTCCATGCCAATCTGTGACTCTACCTTCATTGTCACTATCCTCCTCAGTATCAGATGTTGATCTTGTTCTCCTTTTGAGCTTAAACTCCCAAGTTGTCCAGGGTGCTTTACCCTCATTCTAGGCTTCCTCAGAAATCCGGAGCCTGGCAATTGTGGAGAACTTTTGGAAATAGCATCAGTTTGTTGTAACTGGGGTATACCCCTGTCAATATGAAACACAATGGTTTCATCTTTTGCGCTCACTGCATATTTCCCTCTATCAACATTAGAGGTGGGTATACGGGCCCTGGTCCGCGGACCAGTCCGTAAAACCCGTGGTCCGCACGGGTTAGGACCACATAAAACGCTGGCTCGTTTAACACGCGAGCTTTTTGGACCGGTCCGTTTAAACTGTGGGTTAAATGGGTTTTGATCTGCGGGTTTGCGGACCAACCCGCGGACCAGTTTTTTTTAAAAAAAAACACCGGCCCGATCAAACTTAGATTTAGGGATCCCTAATTTTCTTAAAGTCCCCTATCTCTATTCTTGTGAGACTCATCAGCCGCCCCTCCTCTCTCACTCACTCCTCCATTCTTCTTCTTCACGCACGATGCGATCTCACGGAGGCAGGGAGCATGCTGCAGCACGGCCGCACGACCAGTCATCGACGTTGTGCCTGTCCGGTTGCCCTTTCCTAATCGATGCGACGACGCTTCCTCCGGAGATCTGCAAATCATCGTCTGCGTTCGTTCTCCGGTTGCATGTTCGTTGTTTGTCTTCGTTGTTCGTGCAGCTGGGTCGCGCGTCTCCGTCTCTGGCAGTCACCGTCTGCGTCTCCGCTGTCTTTGCTTGATCTTCATCAAGGATAGCCCCTGATAAATATTTTAATGCATTTCTGTATGTACCTTCTGAATATTATTGACGATAGGGAGAATGAGAGGAACTGCTTCTGCCAGTGAGCTAGTGTAAAGTAATCCAAAATGCTTGTTTTATTTTAAACTTGCTTTTCTTTTAGCTAGATATATTGATTCATTGTTGCTGCACCATCATGTTACTGAAAAGTGAAAATGAATACTTAGCTTGGCCGGGTTTGGTAAAGGAAGTTGATATGAAAATGTATATTTAGTTATTTTTTCTGATTTTTTTTTTTAAATTTCCATATTTTAATAAACCATTTTTTCTATTTTTTTAAATGTGAACCCGCGGACCAGCCCGTTAACCCGCGGGCTAAATGGGGCGGACGTGGACCAACAAAAAACAGGCCCATTTATTTCGTGGACCAACCCGCCCCGATCCGAGAATATGCGGGCCAACACGGACCGGCCTTAAACGGATCGGGCTGGCCCATATACCCAGCTCTAATCAACATCAATTATCATTTTTGCAGCCTTCATGAATGGTCTTCCTAAAATAAGGGGGACTTCAGTATCCTCCTCCTCTGTCTCTGCAATGTAGAAATCTACCACATATGCAAATTTGTCTACTCATATTTCAACGTCCTCTATTATTCCATATAGGCTTTGAGCATACTTGTTTGCAAGAAGCAATCTCACATTAGCAGGCTTGACCTTCACATTACTCAACTTATTAAAATAAGATAGCGGCATCAAATTGATGCTCGCTCTAAGATCCAATAAAGCATGAGTAGAGGGTAGATTACTAATAGAGATGGGTATAGTAAACTTGTGAAGTCTATAAATAAGTTTAAGTATTTAAACATGATTATAAGACTTAGCATCCCTAAGTTTTAATGATTAACAAATAAAATTATATTAAGGACAAATGAGTTTATATAAGAATTGTATAAGATTATGTAAACAGATTCTACTGAGAAAGGTATTGGTTTGTTGATTGTGTTTCAGGTCAGAATAATTATCTGAAGAAGAAGAGTAGAAGATCAAATCAAAAGGACAAAGTGCAGAATCCTAAGAAGAGGAATCTATAACCAAGTTGAAGACATGAAGACTATATGAAGAATCGAAGATTATTTGAAGATTTGAAGAATTAAAGACTCGAAGAAGTGAAGACTCAAAGATGCACCTATCCGAAGTACAACTATCATCTGAAGAAATGAAGACAATATGAAGCAGTCTATGTATCTGAAGATTGAACGTGTCAAAATCAAGAAATGATCTCTTGGGGACGTTGCAAAGTGTAAAGCACACTTCATCAAATGGAGTACACTCATTTCAGCAGATAAAGCTAGACATGCTTTTCTACCTCGATCAAAGTCTTACACAAATAAGAAAATATAGCAAAGACTTTCTGCAACGCCTGCTGCACCTGCAACAAAAGGACTTGCGTGCGCAGACCTACTGCATCTACACCTGCTGCTGTCCATAATGGGTTAGAAGACTAAACAAAAGCAAGCAAGAAAGATGGTTGAATAAAGTACATACAATTCAACATCTTTATCTCAGAAGAAGAAGATACAAAGAAGAATGAAGTTACAATCCTCTTATCATAAGGAAGAAGCCTTCTGAAGTTTCAACTAGTCTGAAGTGTTGAAGTCATCTCAAGAGCGCAACCAGTCTGAAGGATTGAAGTTGTCTGAAGGACGCAACCCGTCTGAAGTATTGAAGCTGTCTGAAGCATCAACCCGTCTGAAGTGGTGAAGATGTCTGAAGTTTCAATCTGTTTGAAGTCTCAATCCGTCTGAAGCATTGAAGCCTTCTGAATTCCGACGAAGCACTACTTGCTGAAGAGTATGAAGACCTTTTGCTCTCTAAAGATTGCTGAGAAAAGTCATTCTCTGCTACACGGTTCCTTCTCAAGCATATTTATGGAAATGAACACAGAGACCTTTCCTGGTGCTTTTGAATTTCATACACCACTGAGGAAATCTCTGCAACGCAGCATTCGCAGCAACAACGGTGGCAGCTTTATAGCAGCACCTACGTTGTACTATGTCAGACATGTCAGAGCCCTCAAAAGCGTGTCTCACAACGGATTAAAGAGGATTCAATGCTATCTCTAAACGACAGTATTTCAATGGATATTTCCTCATTTATACAATCCAAAAGAAAGCAGAAGAAAGTTGAAGGAGAAAGCAAAAGCAGAAGAAATTCAAGAGAGAGAGTACGCAAAACAATATCAAAATATCTCTCATAAAGAAGCACAAAAACAAGTGTCAGAACGGGATCGTCTGTACACCTATTCGCTTAAGGAGAAGCAACCGTTTGAGAAGCTATTACACAACGACTATATGAGCCACATCATCATCAGCTCAACGGTATTATGAATCATCTTCAACGGCTATATTCAAGCAGAACATATAAATAGCCTCAAGATTGAATTTGAAGATGTTGGTCGGGCCAACCAGTTGTTGTTGTTAACACAACCAAGTTGGAATGATCGCCCAACCAGTTGTGGGAGTTAGATTAACTGCCCAACCAAATGGAGTTAACTAGGCTGAGTGCCAAATGGTTAACAAGAGTTGACTTGAGCTAAAGTGGATCATCAATATGTCAACAAAGTTTGATCAGATAGTTGGTTCTCGAATCAATCAGGCTACTGACTAGCTGGTCAGTTAGTCATGTTCTTCAGTTGTTCTGTTTGATCAATTAAGTTGGTTGTTGGTCTGAAGACAACCATGCTGAGCAAATGACTATCAAACTGGGTACGATTTGAAGCTTTGAAGATACCTTGGTATTCCAATGATACGAGTGAGAATGTAACCCATGGAAACCAATGGTTAGAGGATAAGGCTGGAGCTTAATTTCATATCTTAGTTAGGCTACTCTAAGAGGATGTATTCCTCATAGAAAAGACAGGGATTGTATTTAATTCAAACACTTGTATCACTGTCTATCCTTGTATTTAGTTTGTAATGACTGCATCCTGAGTATGTACTCAGTAATCTCTATGTACAAGAAGAATCTGAGTTGAGAGGTTCTAGCGAACATCTAACTTAGATTGAGTAGTAATACTCCACACTTGAATAAGTGTCTAAGAGCCTGGAGAGGCTTGGTGAAAGAAAGTACACTTGGTCTAGAGCTTGGAGAGGCTCGGTAGAAAAGACTACTGCATGGGTTGCCTGGAGAGGTAGTTGAAAAAAAAGAAATACTCGGTTGGTCTGGAGAGGCCGTGAAGAATACTCGATAGACCATGTGTGCCTAAGAATACTCAGTTGGTCTGGAGAGGCCGTGAAGAATACTTGGTCGGTCTGGAGAGGCCGTAAAGAATACTTGGTCGGTTTGGAGAGGCCGTGAGGAATACTCGGTTGGCCTGAAGAGGCTGTGAAGAATACTTGTATCTGTGGTTTCAGATAGTGAAAATCCAGTGGTGGTTTGCCACTGGGACTGGATGTAACTCACGGTGATGTGGGTGAACTAGGATAAATTTTGTGCCTAAGTTTCCTTTCCCTTAATCTCTTTTATTTTCAGTTCTGCATTTACTTTGGGGATTGAAAAGTATTTTCATAATCACCATATTATAACAATTTCAATCAAACAAGTTTTCAAAGATAATTAAAACTCAAATCTCTCTCATATCGTTTGAGATATTACAGAGAATGTATCTTGAAGAAGTTCTGAAATAGGTGTCTGAAGTGAGTCTCTAAAGAACTCAGTTCATAACCAGAATCAAACTTCAGATGATCTTCAGTCTGATGAAGTATTTTAGAAACCATTCTAAAAGATACTCCTTGTAATAATCTCCAGAAGATACTTTGAGAAACTTTCATTTAAAACAATCTTAAGACCGTTTTTGAAAGATTATCAATCTTATCATTCTTATTTTCCGCATGTTTCATTTAAACTCTGATCTTAAGATTGGTCTTTAAACGTTGTTCTTTTTAAATGATATATTAAATCAAATATTTCCAAAATTATTCAATAAAGTTTTAAAACACTATTCAACCCCCTTTCTAGTGTTTCCTGTGGTTCTAACAATTGGTATCAAAGCTCACCTTCGGGTTGAGCATCTAACAAATGCAGAAGGAGTAGATCCTCAGAAGATGGAAATCTCACCAAGCTGAAGCAGCTCTGAAGAATGATAATGAGAATAGGAAAATCATTTTCCAAAACTCATTATTCATAGAACTAAAACACAGGACGTAACTGGAAAAGGAAAGTGTATCTATTTCTAGATCACAAACGGGTAACACCTTTCCTATCTAAAACTTAAGTTTTAAATTTAAGTATAGTTACTTATCTGTTGCATGATTTGTTTTATTGAAATTGTTTATAGTATGTGTTGCATGATCAGTCTGTTTGAAATCATTATTTCTTAAATGTGTTTTTATATATATATATAATTGTGTGAAGATAAACTATTGCATGATATGTGTTTTATATGTATATTGCCTGATGTTTATAAATGGTTCTGTCGCATATTTGTGCTTGTATGAATAATTTGAACCGTCGCACATGTTTAGTAGAATTATCTGCATGAATTCATATGTACATTTATTTAAGAGTCGTAGGTATTATTTGTTTTATTTAAGGTATGTGAAACGACACGATTTGAATCATTGAATCATTAACTGGTTACTCTCAATCGGCATGATGCACTACTTCCCACACCGGTTCAGTGCACGTAACCACCTTTCATTAATGCCTGAAGCACGCTCTCTTGCTTATATAAAAGGATTGGATGATCAACATGGAAATTACACTCCATTCAAATCCTTTCTCTAAAAGCCAAAGCATCCTCATCTCAGAAAGATCAATTGTTCCATAGTACTCATGGGAAATACTTCAGTACTATCAAGTAACCTTGCTCTCTCAGTTTTTAATGAGAGAATCATCCCGTGTAAGATGGTAAATCTCTCGAAATTTGACGATGCAGATTACAAGATTTCTGAGTATTTTGATGCTGTTGGATGGACTCCATACTTCAACAACATTTCCTCCTCCTGGCATAAGGAAAGTGTAATGGAGTTTTGGGACAATATCAAGATCATATTTGAATCCAACAGAACTGGGATTGAAACAAAGGTAATGGGAAGATCACTGTTTGTGGACACCAAACTTATTGCTAAAGTTATAGATGTTCCTGACAGAGGGGAACGATACTTCCAAAGATGTGAATCGTTACATGGTGGAACGTTTGTTCTTGACCAACATCTTTTTGGAAGAAGAATATTTTCCCCTTTCAGACCTTCTCAACTTCTGAGCATACCCAAAGCCCTCCTTGCTATACTAAACTGCTGTATTCTCCCTAGGGGAAGAAACAATTTGCTTGTAAGCATGATGGAGAGGTTTGTATTGGGACTCTTACTGACAAAGAAGAAAATAAATCTCCCATGGGTATTGATGTATCAGATGATGTTCAGAGATGAGATGGGCAATAAGAATCTCTATCCTCATAACACCTTAATCATGAAAATTCTATTGCACAAGGGATTTCCTATGGAAAGTCTCTTCGATCAACCGTCTCCTGACTTCTTCACTCCGGCTGCATACGCTGAATTAGACCGGACTCTAATAGAAAGAGAAGAAGCTCCTGAGAATCAAGTGGACATTCATCCTCTCTTTGCTCCACGCACTGAAGAAGGAACTAAAGATACCCACTTGAAGTCTCATAAAAGGAAAGGAATGACGTCTGGTGCATACAATGTAAAGAGGAGAACTGATAAGGTAGATAGGCTTGCAAAGAGATTAAAAGCTGCAAAGAGAGAGCTCCAAAAGCTTAAGGCTGAAATGAAGAATAGTAAAGCTAGTAGAAATGAGAAAAACTAAAGCCAGTAGAAATGAGAAAAACCCTGTTGATGACCAATGATACACTTATGTTCTGTTTCTTGAGTCTCTGTATTTATGTCTTTATGTTTTAAGTACATTTTGCTTTCTATTTTTTTTGTTGTTTGTTTGAATTTTAATATTTTGATTATTTTCTATGTGTTTGAGTTGTTTATATGTGTTTCTTTTTTGTGCATATTTAAGTCTATCTATCACCCCATCCTTAATTAATTAACAATTGTATTAAAATTGTGTGATTACTTACCCTGTACATGAATCTTATAACTTAACATTTGTTCCCTTAAATAACTCAACTAAAATCTAAGATAATTTCTTAAATTGGTAAAATATAATCAGGAATTTAAGACAATTGGTTTAATGATTAACTTAAACATCAGATACTACTGAAAGGTATTTTTAGTTTGTGAATGTTTCAGAAATCAAGTTTTAACGAAAAGTTTTCTAAAGAAGATTGGTCGAGGCCGTACTCAACCAAATAAAATGAATTAAAGTGCAGTAGGTTGATTAACCCAAAGTCGTCTCTCTCATGGAATCCAATTACAAATTCAGAATTTCAATCCCATAACAACTCACACACACAAGAGGATTTTGATTGTTGTTCATACTAATTTCCTAATTTCCAAAACAGAATTTAAATTTGCAGAAAACAATTTCAGAAAAACGAATTGGTTCTCTACCTCATTCACAAATTGGATCAATCATTGGTTTATACAAAATTCCTCAATTCCTTGACAGATTCAAATTCGGATTAAGCATCCTCATTAATTTTCACACTAGAATAAAACAAACTAGCATGAATCCTAATTTCTAATCCTTGGAATTAAGCAAACCTAGAATTCATTTCAGATTAAGCAACCTAAAATGTGAGTTAGATTCAGATTAGAATTCGAATTCCATAAAGCATGTAACTCAATTTCAAATTCAAACCTAAACATCAAGAAACTAGGAGAAGGAAAGTGAAGAATCTGTCCAAGAATTCAAGACATGAAAAACGAAATTATAACCTAAATTTCCTTTGTGAATTCAGTAGAGAAACAATCCTTGAAGCTTAGCCTTCCATTTCCATGGAGGAGAACTCGAAAATTGAAGAAGATGAAGAAGAGGAACCAAATTCGAAAATTGCAACACATCTATTTATAGAGCCTAAATCACTAACAATCTGATTAGGCCTTAATTGGGCCGAAATTAATTAAAACAGGCCCACAAACTAATTACAAAACTAATCAAATTCGGACTTGTGTCAGACAGCAACAGTAGGCGATTTTCAAACAGCAACTGCTCCTAATTGCTTCATGGTAATATGGTCATATTGCATATCAAATTAAAGCCCCGGAAGTTAGCTTTCCAATGCCACTGGAATCTCTCAAATCGGACACCTATAGCTCTAGATATCATCAAAACAAGACAGGTAGGTCAGTAGGCTTAAAAATCCGAATTTAAACAACATTCACAATTAAAGCCCAATTAAGCCCAATTTGGTAAATTCCAATTAAAACAGTGGATTTAATCACAATTATAGTCCAAGCAAGCTAAGATTAATTATGCAAAGTGTGAATAAAAATGTGTTCATCAAATTCCCCCACACTTGCCCTTTTGCACTCCGGGCAAAACACCACATGAAGCTAAAAATCAATTAGGGAGCACAATGCAAATACAAGTGGCATTATTAACAAGAGATCCAAGGAATGCATAGGAGTAGGCATAATACATCATCAAAGGAGTCATGGAGTCAAGAAAATTATGAATGGAATTCCCTACAATTTAGCAAACAAGAGGGTGAATCAAATCAAAGGGGTGAATCAAAAGTGATAGAATCATCACAAGACAAACTCTCCAACTCTCAAGTGTTTAGGCTTGTGTATATACACTCAAAGCACTCATGAAAGCAAGCACTACCATAGGCTTGGCAAGACTCTAATATCCACAACAATTGAAACACATGCAAGCAAAGATCAAGAGGACTTCAAATAGGATGTAATGGGGCAAAGGTAAAGGTAGGGGAAATGAAGGATAAGAAGTTAAAAACCAAAGAGAATAGAGGAGCAATGGGGAATAAATCCAAGAAGAAATGCAAGTAGCATACATCTCAAGAATACAATTAAACTCCTCTTTTCTACCTTTTGACCCATTTTTGCTATTTCAAGAACACTTTATTTCTTTGCTCTTTTTTTTTTAACACTTTTCTTTTGAGCTTTTTTTTATTCTTTATTTTTTTTTACTTTTCTATCTTTTTCCTTTTTCTTTTTTTTTTCTTTGTAACTAGCCAAAGGTCAACAATATGATATCCACAAGAGGAGATAAGATAAGAAATTCAAGCACACCCCCACACTCATTCAAGAGCCTATTCCCAAAACAATTCCAAAGCTTCTTTATCCTCTAAGGCAAGGACAATCATGGTTTTTCACTTTCAAGGCTTGTAATGAGCTTTCAAAAACAAGAAATGGGATCCATAGGCTCAAAGGGGCTAGCAAGTGGAAAATCATCAAGGTAAGCTAATATGGCTAGTAGCTCAATTATCAACAAAAATGCCTCAATCATCTCAATACATGCATGTGAACAAAGTTGAAAATCAAAGAGTCAAGCCAAGTTCTAGAGCACAAGCAAACAAGAGTGAAATCAAACAAGAAAAAGAGAGAATGGCATAGAATGGTCCATCCATCAATAAGGCCCAAAATCTCACCAAGGACAACTCTATCACAATATATTCAACCCAATAATCATCAAAACCAACTTATTCACTAAATTATAAGGAATCCAAACAACATAAATCAAGAAACCAATTGTCCAAATATGATGAAAATGCCACTACCAACACAAATCCTAAAAATCCAATGAAAAACATGCCAAATGTATTATTTTTCCTACTGTCGAAAATTCTGTTTTTGCTGTAAAATTCAGATAACTGTCAAAATTCTGCTGTAACAAAACTGCTGTAAAAAAAATTCTGCTGTAAACAGCATCAATAAAAACGTACAGCAGCTACAGTAATGCAAAAACAGCAACAGCAACAGCAAAACAGCAAAATAGACAGATTACAATAATTTCAGACAGCAAAACAGTAACAGCAGTAGCTACAAAATAGCTATGAAAATGCTGACAGCAACTCAAAAACAGCAAATTTCCTATGGAAAACACCAAAAATACAGTAAAGCAACATTTTTTTTCTTTTTTTGAACAGTAAAACAGCAAATAAATTTTTTTTAACAATCCTAAAAATTACTAACACACAAACACTATAATCCTAACCACATACTAATTCCTAAAATCAATCCTAAAGCCCTAAAACTACAAATCTCCTCCCCCACACTTAACTTACACATTGTCCTCAATGTAAAAATAATCAAATTATAGAAAAAAGGACATAATGCAATAAAATAGTGGGGAAAGAGACTCCCTCATCAAGGTGGAAAAATTTGCACTTGAGGGAATGTGGGAAGCTCCAAGCTCTTCTCCTCAATCGTCTCCTCAACCAAAGCGGGACTCTCATGAAATAGCTTGAGACGGTGGCCATTGACCTTGAAGGTCTTGTTGGTGGACTCACTCTTCAACTCTACAACACCATAAGGATAAACATGAGTGACAATAAAAGGTCCAATCCAACGGGAACGAAGCTTACCAGGCATGAGCTTAAGTCTAGAATTAAACAACAACACCTTTTGGCCTACTACAAACTCTTTTCTAGCAATACATTGATCATGAAATTTCTTAGTCTTCTCCTTGTAGAACTTAGAGTTCTCATAGGCCTCCAGGAGGATCTCATCAAGCTCCTGCAGCTGAAGCTTCCTCTGCTCTCCTGCCTGGTCACAATCCAAATTGCAAGCCCTAACTGCCCAGTATGCCCGATGCTCAATCTCCACAGGTAAGTGGCACGCCTTACCAAAAACAACTCTAAAGGGAGACATCCCAAGAGGTGCTTTGTAGGCGGTCCTATGAGCCCAGAGAGCATCATGAAGGCGGCGGCTCCAATCCTTCCTGTTAGGCTGCACCATCTTCTCCAGAATCCTCTTGATCTCTCTGTTGGAGATCTCAGCCTGTCCATTAGTCTGGGGGTGGTATGGTGTAGAAACTCTATGCACCACCCCATACTTCTTCAGCAAAGCCTCCATGGACCGGTTACAGAAGTGGGTCCCCTGATCACTAACAATGGTTCGAGGCACTCCAAACCTGGAAAAGATGTGAGACCTGACAAAATCAACAACAACTCGAGCATCATTAGTCCTTGTGGCTATAGCCTCCACCCACTTGGAGACATAGTCCACAGCAAGCAATATATATATAAAACCAAAAGAAACAGGAAATGGACCCATAAAATCATTACCCCACACATAAAAAATCTCACAAAACAACATAGGTTGCTGGGGCATCTGCTGCCTGCTAGAAATGGCCGCTCCTGCTCTCTGACACTGCTCTCATGTAGAGGAGACTCTCCAGGCGTCTCTGAAAATCGTAGGCCAATAAAATCCACAATCCAGCACCTTTCGTCCTGTCCTCTGGGGTCCAAGATGTCCTCCAACAGGTGAGGAATGACAGAACTGAAGTACAAACTGGATCTCCTGATCTGGAATGCACCTACGGATAACCTGGTCACTGCAAAAACGCCATAAATAAGGGTCATCCCATACATAATACTTGGCATCACTCTTAAGTCTATCTCTCTGAGCCCTAGATGCCAAGGGTGGAAAAACAGATGCAACAAGATAATTAACAATATCAGCAAACCAAGGGGTAAGGGGAGGGGAATGGGAATCAAGCAAAGCCATAAGCTGCTCATCCGGGAAGTCATCCCGAATAGGAAACACATCCTCCGCTCTCTCAATGCGGCTCAAATGGTCTGCTACTAGATTATGCGTACCACTCCTATCCTGGATGTCCAAATCAAACTCCTGAAGCAGTAGCATCCACCTGATCAACCTGGGTTTGGAATCTGTCTTTTTCAAAAGGAACTTAAGAGCAGCATGATCAGTAAAAACCACTACCCTAGAGCCTAGCAAATATGATCTAAACTTATCCAATGCAAAAACAATTGCTAACAGCTCTTTCTCAGTGGTAGTGTAATTTACCTGTGCTGCATCCAAAGTCCTAGATGCATAATATATCACATGAGACAGCTTACCGACCCTCTGTGCCAAAACAGCTCCCAAGGCGTAGTTTGATGCATCACACATCAACTCGAACGGAAGCGTCCAATCCGGTGGCTGAATAATGGGAGTGGTGGTGAGAGCTCTCTTGAGGCGATCAAATGCCTCTCTGCACCGCTCTCCAAACTCAAAGCTGACATCCTTCTGTAGCAAGTTGGACAGCGGAAGGGCTATCCGACTGAAGTCCTGAATGAACCTGCGATAGAAACCTGCATGTCCAAGAAAAGATCGAACCTCTCGCACGCAAGAGGGGTAAGGCAAGTGTGAAATAACATCTAATTTTGCAGGATCTACCTCTATACCCTTCCTAGAGATAATATGGCCTAAGACTGTACCATGCTCTGCCATAAAATGACACTTTTCATAATTAAGAACAAGGTTAGTCTCTATGCACCTATCAAGCACTCTAGTCAAGCTATCCAAACATGCATCAAATGAGGAGCCATATACACTAAAATCATCCATGAAAACCTCTATGCAATGCTCAAGTAAATCAGAAAATATACTCATCATGCATCTCTGGAAAGTACCAGGAGCATTGCATAGACCAAAAGGCATCCTCCTATATGCAAAGGTACCAAAAGGACAGGTAAATGTAGTCTTATGCTGGTCCTCTGGTGCAATACAAATCTGAAAATAACCAGAGAAACCATCTAAGAAACAATAATGCGATTTACCTGCCAGGCGCTCCAGCATCTGATCAATGAAAGAAAGTGGGAAGTGATCCTTCCTGGTCGCCTGGTTGAGCCTCCTGTAGTCGATGCAGACTCTCCAGCTGTTCTGCACCCTAGTAGGAATCAGCTCATCCTTCTCATTCTTCACAACTGTAATCCCAGATTTCTTCGGTACCACCTGTACCGGGCTCACCCAAGTGCTATCTGATATGGGATATATGATACCCGCCTGTAGCAGCTTGGTGACCTCCTTCTTGACCACGTCAAGAATCTGGGGATTCAGCCTTCTCTGAGGCTGCCTCACAGGTTTAACCCCATCCTCCAACAGAATCCGATGCATACACAAGGAGGGGCTAATACCCGGAATATCTGCCAAAGTCCAACCTAGAGCTCTCCTGTGCTCTCTAATCACGTGCAACAACCTCTGCTCCTGATCAGCTGAGAGAGCAGTAGAGATGATCACTGGAAGCTTCTGCTCATCCTCCAAATATGCATACTTGAGGTGAGTGGGAAGTGGCTTCAGCTCCAGTGATGGGGGCTGAACAATAGAAGGTAACAATCTGGTACTGGTAGAAACCTCTGCAACCTGCAAATCAATCAAGTCAGATGTATCTATAATTGTTGTAATCAAGCCACTGCATTCTGACTCAATTGACACAACTGGTGCATCAATACCAGAACCTGTAGGACAATCAGAACAATCAACACAATCAACAGATATGAACTCATCTATCTCAGCACACATACTACACACAGATGAATCAGAACATAAATCACAAGTGTAGACATCAATGAAATCAGAAAAGTCCGGAAAGTCCAAATGTCCTACAAACTCAGACAAACTATCATCTACAAGTTCAGCAAGCATATCAATATGGAATACAGAATGATCCTCAACAGGATGCCTCATGGAATCTAAAATATTAAACTGAACCACACTGTCTCCAAACTCCATGGTAAGTGTGCCTGCATGAACATCAATCTTAGTCCGAGCTATCTTCAGGAAGGGCCTGCCCAAGATGATGGGGGCTGCACCAGTGAGTGAATCTCATCCCTCCATATCCAATATGTAGAAGTCAGCAGGGAAGATGAGGTCATTCACTCGAACCAACACATCCTCAATAAGGCCTGCAGGGTGGGCAGTGCTCCTATTTGCCAACTGAATGACAACACCTGTAGCCTGCAAAGGACCAAGAGACAAAGAGGTGAAAACAGATAAAGGCATAACATTAATAGATGCTCCTAAATCAAGCATAGCATTATCAAACTGGTTACTGCCTATAACACAAAGAATAGTAAATGTCCCTGGGTCTTTGCATTTTTCTGGAATGGGAGTCATAGGTCTCTCAGTGAGTGCAGAGACATTCCTTCCCATACTAATCCTCTCATTGCCCTTCAGCCGCCTCCTATGGGTGCACAGATCCTTCAAGAACTTGGCATATCTCGGAATTTGCTTTATGGCCTCAAGTAGAGGTATATTCACCTCTACTTTCCTGAAAGTCTCCAAGATCTCCTTGTCAGCCTCTTCCATTTTTTTACTCTTCTGCACAACTCTCTGAGGGAATGGAAGAGGAATAGAAGGCTGCTCACTGCTTGAAGAACTGTGGCTACTCAAAGGACTAGGACTAGCTCTCTCCTGCACAGGGTCTACAACTGTATGAATCTCATCTTCTTGCTCAGACTGTTGCCTATCAAGTGCTTGCACACTCTTACCCGACCTCAAAGTGATTGCACTAACATTCTTCGGGTTGACAACTGTTTGAGCAGGAAGCTTATCTGAACCCTGAGACTGCAACTGATTAAGAGTGGTAGCCATCTGGCCTATCTGATTCTCTAGGCTCTGAATAGTTGCCTCTGTCCTCTGCTGAAAATTCATATTATTGACCGCCATCTGCCTCATTAATTCTTCCAAGGAAGGCTCACTCTTGGAAGGTGCAGCAGCAGGCGGTGTAGGCTGCTGTTGCTGCTGTACATGTGGAGGCTGGTAAGGTCTACTAGGCCCAGCAGCATGAGACTGATAAGGCACATAAGGCTGCTGTGGCTGTTGCTGAGAATTCCCCCATCTCAAATTTGGATGATTCCTCCAACCCGGATTGTACCTGTTGGAAGAAAGATCCTGATTATACTGTTGCTGCTGAGGGGGTCTGCCAGAACCATAGATATTTGCTGCATAAGCCTGAGGAGGAAAAGCACCATCTCCTGCAGGCTCATGTAAGGTGGGACATGCATCAGTGGGATGATCTGCAGAAGTAAAATTCCCACATAGCTTAGCAACTTGTTGAGACACTGCCATCTGCTTAACCAAGGAAGCCAAATCATCTAGCTTGCTCTCCAACTTCCTATGATCAGCAGCATAAGTGGTCTCCATCTCATGAACTCCTCTGGTCAAGGCTACTGAATTGCTTCTGGTACTGAACTGTTGGTTATTAGAAGCCATATTCTCAATTAACTGCCTTGCTGCAACTGGAGTTTTATCTACAAGAGCTCCTCCACTGGCTGCATCTATCATCTGTCTGTCATTGTTCAATAGGCCCTCATAGAAATACTGGATGAGTAACTGCTCATGAATCTGATGATGTGGACAGCTTGCACAAAGCCTCTTAAATCTCTCCCAGTACTCATACAAACTCTCTCCATCCATCTGCCTTATACCACAGATCTCCTTCCTGATTGAAGTCACTCTAGATGCTGAGAAGAATTTTTCCAGAAACATCCTCTTCAAATTATCCCAGCCAGTAATGGATCCAGGTGGAAGGTAGTACAACCAGTCTTTTGCTGTATCTTGCAGGGAGAATGGAAATGCCTTCAGCTTAATATGATCCTCAGGAACTCCAGGTGGTCTCATAGTGGTGCAGACAATATGGAATTCCTTGAGGTGTTTATGTGGATCCTCACCTGCAAGACCATGGAACTTGGGCAACAAATGAATCAATCCAGACTTAAGCTCACAAGGCACATCTATATCAGGATATTGAATGCATAAAGTCTGAATATTAACATCAGGTGCTGCAAGCTCTCTCAAAGTTCTCTCAGCCATGGTATCACAATTAAACTCAGACTCAAGGAAAGAAGAAGAAAACACAAACAAACTCACTATCACTTACACTAACAGCAGAATACACACTATCAGAAAACTCTTATCACTAACAGAATTATGCACAAATGGAATCCTAGACTCTCTAACTAACCTATGATATGTCTTATCAATTTCTGGATCAAATGAATGTAGGGTACCTGGGTTTGCTCTAGTCATACACCAAATGCACACAGAAATGCACAAAATGAAGCATACAACAGCATGTCAGCTTATAAAGGCAGCCTATATCAAATGAGCAGAAACCAATGAAATGGATACATGGAAAACACTATATTAACATAGGAAACAACCACAAAAATTTTCAGAACAAAATTCAAAGCCTGAGTACCAAAACTACCTAAGGTAAGAAAGGGAAAATACACCAAAAAAAACTTAAAAAATCCTTTAAAAATAGAAAACGACCTTTTTTGGCAAATTTACAGCCGACCTCCTAGCTCAAGCGAGGAGGGGCTGCTCTAACTAGCTTTTTCTACCCCAAAAGCATATAAAATTTGTGAAATTCTGATACTCCTAGCTCAAGTTATGTCCAATTGAAGTCAACAGGTCAAAATAAGCCAGTGCAAAGTGTAATCTCACAATCAGGACTAATCTAACAGCAACTGGGGTATCTAAAATTCATTATTAACCTAAAGAAATGTGGACATAAAAATGGGCACAAAAATTCAACCTCTAACTATGTTAAACAAAAAGATCAGATTCAACTGCAAAAGTCAACAGCAGAAAAGTCAACAGCAACTTGATCAACTTATGCAATTCAATCCAAATCAAACCAAATCAATCCTAATTTCATCTAAACAATTTCTAAACATCAAAACATGACTAAACACACTAATTACAATGACTCAACACATCACACAACTCAAAACACAAATTGAACCTCACTAAAAGCAATGTAACAGTAACTATGACAGATTAGGCTACTTACCTCAAAGCTGTGAACCAAAATTGATCAAACTAAATCTGCACAACCAAGGTTAGTATACCAAAACACAATATGAATTATGACTCTACTTCCTAAACACAGAACAGTACACGAATTTACAAAACAGAATTGAAAACAAAAAAGAAACAGAATTTTACACAAAACAGAATTGGAATTGAAACAGAATTTGAATTGAATTCCCTGGCAACGGCGCCAAATTTGGTCGAGGCCGTACTCAACCAAATAAAATGAATTAAAGTGCAGTAGGTTGATTAACCCAAAGTCGTCTCTCTCAAGGAATCCAATTACAAATTCAGAATTTCAATCCCATAGCAACTCACACACACAAGAGGATTTTGATTGTTGTTCATACTAATTTCCTAATTTCCAAAACAGAATTTAAATTTGCAGAAAACAATTTCAGAAAAACGAATTGGTTCTCTACCTCATTCACAAATTGGATCAATCATTGGTTTATACAAAATTCCTCAATTCCTTGACAGATTCAAATTCGGATTAAGCATCCTCATTAATTTTCACACTAGAATAAAGCAAACTAGCATGAATCCTAATTTCTAATCCTTGGAATTAAGCAAACCTAGAATTCATTTCAGATTAAGCAACCTAAAATGTGATTTAGATTTAGATTAGAATTCGAATTCCATAAAGCATGTAACTCAATTTCAAATTCAAACCTAAACATCAAGAAACTAGGAGAAGGAAAGTGAAGAATCTGTCCAAGAAATCAAGACATGAAAAACGAAATTATAACCTCAATTTCCTTTGTGAATTCAGTAGAGAAACAATCCTTGAAGCTTAGCCTTCCATTTCCATGGAGGAGAAACTCGAAAATTGAAGAAGATGAAGAAGAGGAACCAAATTTGAAAATTGCAAGAAGAGAGAAAAGAGAGGGAAAATGGAGAGTCTTTTTTCTAAAATCTGAAAAATGAATGTAAAGTGTTCAAACTACTCAGCAACACATCTATTTATAGAGCCTAAATCACTAACAATCTGATTAGGCCTTAATTGGGCCGAAATTAATTAAAACAGGCCCACAAACTAATTACAAAACTAATCAAATTCGGACTTGTGTCAGACAGCAACAGTAGGCGATTTTCAAACAGAAACTGCTCCTAATTGCTTCATGGTAATATGGTCATATTGCATATCAAATTAAAGCCCCGGAAGTTAGCTTTCCAATGCCACTGGAATCTCTCCAATCGGACACCTATAGCTCCAGATATCATCAAAACAAGACAGGTAGGTCAGTAGGCTTAAAAATCCGAATTTAAACAACATTCACAATTAAAGCCCAATTAAGCCCAATTTGGTAAATTCCAATTAAAACAGTGGATTTAATCACAATTATAGTCCAAGCAAGCTAAGATTAATTATGCAAAGTGTGAATAAAAATGTGTTCATCAAAGATCATCACAAGGAAAAAGCTTCTGAAAAGATGAATCAAAGTAACATCATCTAAGAGGATGGATAGTGTGATAACATTTCCATTGTCTGAACCATGTTTAGAAAGTTCGAAATAAACTCTCTGAAAGTATGGGTTAAACAATGTTCAGATGATTAACACTCTATACATCAAGCCTAACTCAAATCTTGAGAAGATAATCATGACTTAGTAACATCCCTATTCTCTGAACCTGTTCAGGAAGTCTTATGGACTTGCTGAAATTGTGGGTCAAGAATGCTAAGGTGACTGATATTTAAGCCATTAAAGTCTATCTCAATTTCTTGAAGAAAGGTTAAGATGATTGTTCAAAGATTCTCGGAAGCGGAAAAGACAAAAGACAAATGTAGGACGTGCAGACTTCAAATGACCTCAGATGGAGAAAAAGTCTTCAAAGAAAGAAATAATATCAGAAATGCTCTCCTCTATCCAGATAACAATAACCGGATTATGTGGTAACATCTCTCCATTACCTAATCTAAACTTTTATGATCATATATTTAATGCATTTTGCTTAAATATGACATTGTCTTCTGAAAAGACGTGTTGCTTTAACAAGGGGGTCTCTTGGAACTATAACGTCTAATATCTTTAAAGGTCGCGGCGTTTCACTTGTCTATCAATCAACGCACTCTTCCCAAGAAGGCGCTGTCAGTGTCATAATTAATTGCTCTTGTGTATATATTCTCACATTTCTATCTGCTCTCTTCACCTCAACCTCCAAATCTCTCTAGGAAACCTCCAAAAGATTTCTCAATTCCATCTCTCGAAATGTCTTCCTCCATTTCTATCTTTCAAACTCAAACTATAGACTTTCAGAATCTCTCTAAGGTTGGTTATAATGTAACTGCCTTTTTCGAAGCCGCCGGATGGTTACCCTTCTTTGAAGCCATTGATAGTAAATGGCATGAAGAAAGTGTGTACCAATTCTGGAACACGTTATCTCTGGAAAACTCAGAAGAAGAAACCTGCCTCAAAGCCCAAGTAATGAATCAAAAGGTGGTTGTAACTACCAATATCCTTGAGAAAGCTCTAGGAGTAAAAGCTGAAGGAGAATTGTTCTCAACAGCTTGGAAAGATCTGTTTGAGGAACAGTTTAACCATCTAATCTTCAATAGGCGAGGAATGAAAGTCATTCCCAAAGTTCTCTTCAATATTCTGAAATATTGTGTGATCCCACGTATTAAGGATAACCATAACCTTGAGATGGAGAGGTTCTGTGTTATCAATCTTCTGCAAAAGAAGAAGATTAATCTTCTGTGGATCATTCTTTTCGATATGGCAAGAAGAAAACTGGGAGATTCTACTATCCTACCTCACAATACTGTGATCATGAAGATTCTTATGGTAAACAATGTGTTCATTAGCCACCTGTACGATCACAGACATCCTGGTCTTCTTAAGGTAAATCATCGGAACACAAAGGAAACCGATGACATTCCTAAGGTTCAAAGACTAAGGATGGAGAACGCTCAGCTTCGTAATAAGTTACAGAAGATAAGGAGAACTGTGTTCAATCTTACAGGTGATCTGGGTGTTTATAGAAGTCAAGTGGAGAAAAGATCCTTTAATCAACCTCTGTAAAAACATCTCATGTCAGCTTGTGTGTCTTTGCCTTTCTGTTTCCAACGGTTGACATTTTTCCTTTTTCAGTCTAGATGTTTGGTTTCTCTTTCGTCTCAATCTACTATTTTTTTTCTTATCTCTAGTATTCTTTTCCTGTCTTTATAACAACTAATTTAAGATTTTACTCTGGAAAGTTAAGTAACAAAAGAGGGAGTAATCACCAAACCTTTTTAATCAATGACAAAAGGGGGAGAAATATAAACTAACAAAATGCTAAAAAGAATGTAACTAAAAGGGAAATATATAGGAAGATTATAGGAAGAAGAAATAAATAGCAAAAAAATATAAAATACAGTAAGGAAGAAGATAACAAACTAAGAGTTCTAATAATAAGTAAAAATAACAATAAGTCTTAACAATAGGTATCTAAAATACTAACAAGTAAAGATTTTAATGTTCTAATAACAATAAGGATCTGAAATCTTAACAATAAACTTGTAACAGTTGGTTAATAAAGATTTAACAATTGGAATTGATTAATTAAAGACTTAATTGTTTCAGAAGATATCTAAAAGAATCAATGTCTGTCTCAGGGGGAGTAATATAGATAGGGGGAGTAATAAAATTAATTTATTATCTCTCGTTTCTTTTTATACACATTTTGTCATTAATATATAATTTATTTGTCATCATTAAAAAGGGGGTGATTGTGAAGTCTATAAATCAGTTTAAGTATTTAAACATGATTATAAGACTTAGCATCCCTAAGTTTTAATGATTAACAAATAAAATTATATTAAGGACAAATGAGTTTATATAAGAATTGTATAAGATTATGTAAACAGATTCTACTGAGAAAGGTATTGGTTTGTTGATTGTGTTTCAGGTAAGAATAATTATCTGAAGAAGAAGAATAGAAGATCAAATCAAAAGGACAAAGTGCAGAATCCTAAGAAGAGGAATCTATAACCAAGTTGAAGACTTGAAGACTATATGAAGAATCGAAGATTATTTGAAGATTTGAAGAATTAAAGACTAAAAGAAGTGAAGACTCAAAGATGCACCTATCCGAAGTACAACTATCATCTGAAGAAATGAAGACAATACGAAGCAGTCCATGTATCTGAAGATTGAACGTGTCAAAATCAAGAAATGATCTCTTGGGGACGTTGCAAAGTGTAAAGCACACTTCATCAAATGGAGTACACTCATTTCAGCAGATAAAGCTAGACATGCTTTTCTACCTCGATCAAAGTCTTACACAAATAAGGAAATATAGCAAAGACTTTCTGCAACGCCTGCTGCACCTGCAACAAAAGGACTTGCGTGCGCAGACCTGCTGCATCTACACCTGCTGCTGTCTAGAATAGGTTAGAAGACTAAACAAAAGCAAGCAAGAAAGATGGTTGAATAAAGTACATACAATTCAACATCTTTATCTCAGAAGAAGAAGATACAAAGAAGAATGAAGTTACAATCCTCTTATCATAAGGAAGAAGCCTTCTGAAGTTTCAACCAGTCTGAAGTGTTGAAGTCATCTGAAGAGCGCAACCTGTCTAAAGGATTGAAGTTGTCTGAAGGACGCAACCTGTCTGAAGTGGTGAAGCTTTCTGAAGTTTCAATCTGTTTGAAGTCTCAATCCGTCTGAAGCATTGAAGCCTTCTGAATTCCGACGAAGCACTACTTGCTGAAGAGTATGAAGACCTTTTGCTCTCTAAAGATTGCTGAGAAAAGTCATTCTCTGCTACACGGTTCCTTCTCAAGCATATTTATGGAAATGAACACAGAGACCTTTCCTGGTGCTTTTGAATTTCATACACCACTGAGGAAATCTCTGCAACGCAACATTCGCAGCAACAACGATGGCAGCTTTATAGCAGCACCTACGTTGTACTATGTCAGACATGTCAGAGCCCTCAAAAGCGTGTCTCACAACGGATTAAAGAGGATTCAATGCTATCTCTAAACGATAGTATTTCAACGGATATTTCCTTATTTATACAATCCAAAAGAAAGCAGAAGAAAGCTGAAGGAGAAAGCAAAAGCAGAAGAAATTCAAGAGAGAGAGTACGCAAAACAATATCAAAATATCTCTCATAAAGAAGCACAAAAACAAGTGTCAGAACGGGATCGTCTGTACACCTATTCGCTTAAGGAGAAGCAAGCGTTTGAGAAGCTATTACACAACGACTATATGAGCCACATCATCATCAGCTCAACGGTATCATGAATCATCTTCAACGGCTATATTCAAGCAGAACATATAAATAGCCTTAAGATTGAATTTGAAGATGTTGGTCGGGCCAACCAGTTGTTGTTGTTAACATAACCAAGTTGGCATGATCGCCCAACCAGTTGTGGGAGTTAGATTAACTGCCCAACCAAATGGAGTTAACTAGGCTGAGTGCCAAATGGTTAACAAGAGTTGACTTGAGCTAAAGTGGATCATCAATATGTCAACAAAGTTTGATCAGAGAGTTGGTTCTCGAATCAATCAGGCTACTGACTAGCTGGTCAATTAGTCATGTTGTTCAGTTGATCTGTTTGATCAATTAAGTTGGTTGTTGGTCTGAAGACAACCATGCTGAGCAAATGACTATCAAACTGGGTACGGTTTGAAGCTTTGAAGATACCTTGGTATTCCAATGATACGGGTGAGAATGTAACCCCTGGAAACCAATGGTTAGAGGATAAGGCTGGAGCTTAATTTCATATCTTAGTTAGCCTACTCTCAGAGGATGTATTCCTCATAGAAAAGGCAGGGATTGTATTTAATTCAAACACTTGTATCACTGTCTATCCTTGTATTTAGTTTGTAATGACTGTATCCTGAGTATGTACTCAGTAATCTCTATGTACAAGAAGAATCTGAGTTGAGAGGTTCTAGCGAACATCTAACTTAGATTGAGTAGTAATACTCCACACTTGAATAAGTGTCTGAGAGCCTGGAGAGGCTTGGTGAAAGAAAGTACACTTGGTCTAGAGCTTGGAGAGGCTCGGTAGAAAAGACTACTACATGGGTTTCCTGGAGAGGTAGTTGAAAACAAAGAAATACTCGGTTGGTCTGGAGAGGCCGTGAAGAGTACTCGATAGACCATGTGTGTCTAAGAATACTCGGTTGTTTTGGAGAGGCCATGAAGAATACTTGGTCGGTCTGGAGAGGCCGTGAAGAATACTTGGTCGGTCTGGAGAGGCCGTGAGGAATACTCGGTTGGCCTGAAGAGGCTGTGAAGAATACTTGTATCTGTGGTTTCAGATAGTGAAAATCCAGTGGTGGTTTGCCACTGGGACTGGATGTAACTCACGGTGATGTGGGTGAACCAGGATAAATTTTGTGCCTAAGTTTCCTTTCCCTTAATCTCTTTTATTTTCAGTTCTGCATTTACTTTGGGGATTGAAAAGTATTTTCATAATCACCATATCATAACAATTTCAATCAAACAAGTTTTCAAAGATAATTAAAACTCAAATCTCTCTCATATCGTTTGAGATATTACAGAGAATGTATCTTGAAGAAGTTCTGAAATAGGTGTCTGAAGTAAGTCTCTAAAGAACTCAGTTCAGAACCAGAATCAAACTTCAGACGATCTTCAGTCTGATGAAGTATTTTAGGAACCATTCTAAAAGATACTCCTTGTAATAATCTTCAGAAGATACTTTGAGAAACTTTCATTTAAAACAATCTTAAGACCGTTTTTGAAAGATTATCAATCTTATCATTCTTATTTTCCGCATGTTTCATTTAAACTCTGATCTTAAGATTGGTCTTTAAACGTTGTTCTTTTTAAATAATATATTAAATCAAAGATTTCCAAAATTATTCAATAAAGTTTTAAAACACTATTCAACCCTCCCTTCTAGTGTTTCCTGTGGTTCTAACAAAACTTACCTGGGTCAAGTGACTTACCTGTAACCAAGACCTTCTCTTCATGATGTTCCTCTTGTTGGGCTGCTTTTTCTTCATCTTGATGAACAACTTCCTCTTGAGACAGTTGTTCTTCAAAGATGATCTCATCTTCCTCATCAAGCACCTCCTCCTCTGACTTGTTGCCATCAGTAGCAATCAAGTTGCATTGTTCCTTTGAATTAGTTTGGGTCACAACAGAGAAGTGTTGTTGCCTGTGCTCTGCCATCTCATTTGCTAATTGACCCACTTGATTCCTTAGAGATTTGATTGATGCATCAGTGGGTTTCTTAAATCCACTAAACCCTTGCACTAATTCATCAATCTTCCCCTCCATAGAATTCAGTCTATCATATGTTGAGGGCTGCTGTTGGTAGGGTGGTTGTCTTCTGATTCCAACCAAAGTTGGTTTGGTTATTTCTCCAACCTTGAGAGTACTGATTGTTTTTGTTGTTGGAGAAATTCCCTTGCCTCCCCTGATTACTCATGTAGTTGACTTGCTCTTGTTGTAATTCTTGGACAACACATTGACCATTCTGATGGTCTCCTCCACAAAAATCGCAAATCAATGGTTGGGCTTGGATGGGTTGTGAGTAGACAGCTTTGAGTTGTTGAGGGAGTGCCTTCAATGTCTCGGTGAGTGCTTCTATTTGACGTTTGATGAGTTTATTCTCTGCTAATAGAGCATCACTTTGATTGAGTTCCAGCATCCCTTTCTGCAATTGTGCAGGATGTCTTCCACTTCGAGCTTGTTGATCGTTCTGAGCAAGGTTGTTTATGATTTGAAGTGCTTGATCAACATCTGCGGATAAGATTGTCCCTCTTGCTGCAGCATCTATAAATGATTTGGAATCTGAAAGCAGTCCCTTGCAGAACATGTTCAGTTGGGCTATGTCTTCAAACCCATGGTTGGGACACTTGCGCAGCAAGGATTTAAATCTATCGTAAGCCTCACAAAGTGGTTCGTTATCCCCTTGTCTGAAAGTGGAAATATCTGCTTTGGCTTCTATTTGCTTCCCCGGTGGGAAGAATCTTGTAACGAACATCTCCTCAACCACGCCCCAACTGGTCAGACTTTGATTTGGGTGTGATTGCAACCATTCTTTAGCTTTACCTAACAAAGAGAAAGGAAACAAGCGTAAGTACACAAATTCCAAACTACCTTCATCAAAACCCATAGTACCAATCAATTCATAAAAGTTAGAAAGATGAGAATTTGGATTTTCATGATCCAATCAGGCGAATTGATGGGCGCTGATGAGATTAAGATGTGAATTCTTCAACTCCAAAGTTCTTGCATTGGGTGGTAATAGAATGCTAGAGAAGTGACGTGGTCCTTGATGGGAGATGTAATCTCCTAATGTCCTTCTTCTTGGTTCTCCTTCTTCTCCTCCTTGAGTTTCTACCTCTGTTCCTTCGCGACGTCCTTTCGATTTCCGGGTCGAATTGAAGTTGATTGGGAGACGCCTGACCTCTCAGAAGCATAAACAAGAAACTTGAACAAGGGTAAGTGTTGAAGAAATTTTTATAATTATGATAATAAAATTAATATAATAAATAATAATCCTAAAAAAAATAAAAAAATAATTAATTCCTAAGATAATAATAATAATAAAAGAAAAACTTGATAATTAGACCAAGCGATCTACACAAATTGAAAACCGTTCCCCAGCAACGACGCCAAAAATACTTGGTGGGTTTCTGGCAAGCGAACCAAAACTCCAGCAGTATAATAGTAAGTAAAAGTATCGTATCCACAGGGAACAGTTAATTTATGCAGACTGTAATCTACTTATCAAGAGAAAGCACAGTTTAGAGATTATGATTACGGAATTGTAAAGAGAATAAATATTCAAATGGAATTAGAAAGGAAGAGTTAGAGACACTTTACTTGGATTAGGATTGGATTTCATCTCATCACACCCATTGTGCATATAAAGACAATCTATTATTTTAGGTTTACTCTATAATACTGTAGACAAACTTTATTGCTAAGACACCGAGTTACCAGCGGCCTCACACACTCAAAGATAATCCATGCGGGCTCTCCCAAGCGACAGACTTACCCTCGACTGATTTTGCTCTTTTTTTAGTCAGTCTGTAAGGAACTTAGTTGATAAACGAGGCCTAATGCTGTAGACGCACCTTCGCTCAAGTACTGTCACTACCATCACTCATCAGGATACTCCTATGTTCGAATCCTGGATTGACAATCAACTAACTCCTTGCTATCGATCACTAAGCCTAATGGTCGGAAGACCCTTCACTCAGAGTACTCACACTACCCCTCGCTCATTAGCAAACACCCCTTTTCGGAGCAAAGTAGTAACCGAATAATCTTATTCAATCAGAGAATGAGTTTCTTCAGAATCTGCTCCCCCACTCTCGTTCCTAATCAAAACTACTTTAGTTAAGACTAGCCTATAACTCCAGATGCAAGCGTGGGAATTAGGAATTAAGTACAGAATAAGACTACCACTATTATAGACAGAGAGCACAGAAATAATAATATAGAATTTATATACACTCAAGGATAGAAACAATTACATCCAATCCAAATGGAGAGTTAACTAGTCGAGGTAGCCATACAAACCATTGAAGACGCTGTCACCATCTTCAATCCTCGTGAAGAGCTCCTCCTCTCCTACTCTAAACTTAGCTTTGGTACATAATCACTGAACTATAGACTAGATTACAATGATTGACTCCTTAGCCTCCTGAAAAGGTTGCAAGAGGTTCCTATTTATAGACTAAGGAAAGACAACGCAAATTGGGAAGAGATCCATCTAAAAACGGCAACAAGGACAAAATCAGCGTAACCTGCGCTCCAGGCTGCGCTATAGCGCAGTTGTGAGCGCAACTTCCAGAGAGTCTGCGCTTCACCCTGCGCTATAGCGCAGGTGAAGCGCAGCTAGCGTCTTGCTGCTCCAACTTTCCCTTTTAAAGCTTGATCTCTCCCCGAGACTGGTTTTCGCATATTTGTCTTCCCTTGTTTCCCTTTATTTGATGATATCCTTGCATTTATTGAGCAATCCTTGATTTATTTGGGAAGCTTGTCTGCAGAATCCTTGATTGATTGGCAATAATCTCCTCATTAATGGCTTCAAATCTTCTTTAAATCTTCATTAAATATCTTCAATCAATCTCAAATCTTGCAGATATCTTCCTCATTTGATGTTATCTATCCTTCAAATTAAATCTTTGCAATATCCTGCAAAAATCAGCAATATTTCTATCAAAATAGCATCAAATTCAAATCTAGGATTAATAAATACAATTTATCTAATATTAAATAAAAAGGGATTAAATTGGGGCAAAATTATCATTTTATCCTTGATAAGTGAACTGAAAAGTACTCTAAATTATCAACTAATTTTTACTTATCAAAAGGTCTCTTGTTTTGCTTGGAGGGTGATGTTGGATAGGATTCCCTCTAAAGGTAATCTAGCTAAGAGGAATATTATTCCATCTTCAGCTGCTTGTTGTGTGTGGTGTAGTCAGAAAAAAGAGACTTCTTCTCATGTTTTCTTTCAGTGTTCATTTGCTTATCAAGTATGGATGCTTTCCTTGGAGTGGTGTGGCTTCTATTCTGCTTTACAAAATAACTTTGTTGGCCATTTTGAACAATTTTTGGGTCTACTGATGGGTTTCCTGGCAAGTTTTACCAGTAGTCCAGTAGTTTTAGAGTAAGTAGAGTATCGTATCCACAGGGAGCGGTTTTAACTTGTAAAGTTAGAGTAATTGTATTTTCAATAAAACGTTTTCGCAAAAAAGGTTGGTTTTACGGAATGATAAAATAAGTAAAGATAACACGAGATAATAGTATTTAGGACTAGGATTTGATTTCGTTTCATCTCCCCCTTGTGCATTCGAATCCCTTTTCCCTTATTTATGATCGTACTTGTAATCACCTTAGCATTGTTTAATTACAATAATTATAAGGCATGCCTGGTAATTATCGTACCCGCAAATTCCCCTATAACATCATAAATAAACGCCAAAAGCTATTCTCTACAGGCATTCAAAGTGGCATTTGGCGACCCCGAACATTCCCCGTATTTTGCAATCAGCGCTATCGAATCAACCATACTTTCACATAAGGCACCTACGGAGGGGTGTGTCACTCACTGAACCTCCGATCGTTAGAATACAATCCTTATGCTACGATATGACTAACCCGAGTACCTTTAGCAATCTGAGAATAAGCTTCATGAACAGCTCCATGCTCACCTACCTCTGATACTAGCCGGAGTTCCACTTTTTGTATCCAGAGCACTAGCCTACCATCCCGGCGCACGCGCGGAATTGATGCATTACACATAGCATAAAGATACCGATAAATTACATGCATAGAATCATAAATAAAATAGAAAAGAGAATTCTTATACACAAGGGGATTGAATCTACTACATCAAATCCTACTAGAGAGCTTAGCTACTCATGGTAGCCATTACAAACTACTGAGAAATCTGTCACCTTTCCCAATCCTATACTACTCTCCCTTTGTATCAGTGTGTCTGTGACCTTTGCCAAGGGCTCTATTTATAGATTTGGAAAACCTTCAAGGGATCAGGTTGTGATGTCACTGGTGAGTGTTTAATCCAATCAGAGGCGGCCTTTTCATTAATTGACGTCATTTGAGTGAAGCTTGGCCAATCAGGAGCTTTCCATTAATTAATTGACGTCACTGCGCGCATTTTCAACAGTCAGGAGTCGCGCGCTTCTTGTGCGCTTAGCCTGGCCACTCTGCTCATGCGCTCCACGTGCGCTAAGCGCATGTGGAGCGTGTGACACGCTGCAGCTTTCCTTGATTTGTGGATCTAACCTCTTGATTCCTTTATGATCTTATCTGGTTTTCCTTTATCCCTTTATCCGAATTATTATTGTATTTATCTGCTTTGGATTTGAATTGAAAGGATTCTTTGCAAGATTCTCTTATTTTCTTTTATTTATTTAATTTCTGAATCTGCGATATCCTCCATTCTGATGCTTTTTCCACTCTTGTTCCAAATCTGCTATAATTCTGCATAAAATAGCAAATTTCTATTTAAAATAGCATCATATTCAAATTTGTATCAAATAAATACAATTATTATAAATATTAACAAAAAAGGATATTTTGGGGCATAATTTACTATTTTAACCTTGATAAGTGTAATAAAAATAATATGAAATTAACGCTAATTTTACACTTATCATCTACCAAATTGTTGTTCAAAACAACGATGTAAATGGTCGGTGATTTAGCTTACTGTTTTGTGGAGTTTTTGGTTGGCTAGAAATGAAGCTATTTTTTCAAATAAATTCTATGATGCAGCTGAGATTTTGGAGCTGATAAAGATCCGTTCGTGGAAGTGGTTAAAATCAAAGGACATGAGCTTCTCATATCAGTTCCCCTTTGGTCAGTTGATCCTTTTGTCTGTCTGAACCTCGAGTCTGTTTCCTGCTAATTGTGAGTGTTACTGGTGTATTTCGGATGGCCTATTGGTGTTTTGTTATACTAGGTGCTGGCTGAGTTTTTACCGGGCTAATCTTGCTTAAAGACTAACGTTAGTTTCCTCAAGGTTATTTGGCGTTTGGACTTTTATTTAACTATTGGCCTGGGGTAATGACATTTGGTTTCTCTGATGCGGTACAATTACGTACAGGTGGCTAATACAATTCTTTTCATATTGACTTATATTGACTACTGTTCCTAGAATGGTCTTCAATATGTTTTAATTTTAGACTTTTAGCCTTTATTTCCGATACGTGGTGTACCTTTTCTTTTGGCATGTCTTGTATTGTGTTATTACTTGGCCATTTCTAGTTCTATTGAATATGGGTTGGAATACCCCTATACTCCCTTTGAATATATTTTTATTTGTCTAGCAAAAAAAACTTAAACAAATATTGATAGTTTTCTTTATATCCTTTTTATTTCGGGTATCCCTCTTTCCCTTTTAAAGGTTAGGGTTGTGGCCCTAATATGAGCAAATGGAGGTGGTGATAAAAAAACTCATGTTTACAACGCTTTTGTGATATACTCAACTATATACTCAACACATAAGTTAAAACTTACCTTATTAAGGGTAAATTATTTTTTATATGTTTCTAGAATGAGTATCTATATGTGCTCAAACCTTTCAAAAAAAATTATAGAATAACTTTTGAAACATGTGTTCTTTTTTTAAAGTCAATAATCAAGATATTAATATTAATCGCCAATCATTAAGAATTTGAGATTAAGGGGGAAATAAATTTAGGATTTTTTTTCATTATACTTGATCCTTTTAGATTTTATATAAAAGTGAATTTAGGCTAACTAAGCTAAGTCTTTCTTGTGATTTTTTCTAAGAATAATTATAACTAAGTCAATAAATCGAAACATGGGCTTGAACCCCTTCAACTATGGGTTTAGTGAACCTAGTCAATTGTATAGTTTTCTTGTTACCTATAAAACATTTGGGCTAATCTTTAGCTCTAGTTAGCCCATTTGTTTGAGCCCACTATATGGTAGGTATCATTTAGAACCCTATGGCATTTTTGTTATTATATTGTACTTTGAGCCCTTTTCTATATTATGCTCTCGTTAGGTATTTAGACCATATATATATATATATTTACTGATATACATCTTCTTTCCTCCTTCATGGTCACCCACAATCGTCAAGATTCTTCATTGTTCAACTCTTGACAGTAAGTCAATCTCTTTTCAATTGACTCCATTTTCTTGTTAGTTTCTTACTAACATTATCCGGGCTTTAAAATTGTTCTTATTTTAAAAAAGAAGGAGGTATTACCAGCAAGTGGTGGCACAATTATTCTTCGTCGTAACCTAAACGGTGAAATTTCACTACTTCAAGGTATGAGTTTCATTTTGGCACTTTTTTCAGCATTCATCTTGGTATAATAAGATTTATGTACTTGATTAATTTTATAAAATTACTTTTCATGAAAGACTCTTTAATTGAATGCTGAAATTCATTTGTGATTTTAGGAGCTTAATTAATTGAATACTCGAAGTATAAGGTTTGGATTGCAGAAATTCTAACCATGAAAAGCCATATAATTATGAGTAATTGTAACATCTCGACTAATTTACAAGCTTAATAATTAGGGATCGAAATTTCCTGCTGTAAATAGGGATCCCATTGGGACTGTCTTGTCTGGGGCCCTAAAAATGGGGAATTTTTCCCCGAGGGGACGAGGATGGGGACTAAAATATCCTTGGGGGAGATTCGAGGACGGAGACCATGCCCCTGCCTCGTGGGGTCCCAGATCTGCTTATTATATTATTAAAAATTTTATTTATATAATATAAATATGATATAATATCTTGTGTATATTTTTATCATTTCATAAAGAATCAATATTTTATATAATTTATAAATAAAGAATATATTAACTTTAAAATTAAAAAATTATATTTTTTCATTTTTACTGATTTTTTACTTTTTTTAAAAAAAATTTAGTGTCGTTTTGGGGATCCCCACAAGGATTGAGAGGAGTCGGGGAACGGGGACAGGGAAAAGATACACCCCACGTCGAGGATTGGGGATAAGGACAAAGAGAAGGGGGAAATTCGGGGACGGGGAGTGGAGGGCTACTCCTCGCCTCGCCTCGCCTCGCTCGGGTGCCATCTCTATTGAGAATGGGATAAGTTGAGATTATTCTCGCTTATCATGACCTTCACAAACACCGCACAAGTTAACGCCTTACGATATTATTATTTTGAAAATACCATGATGCTTTTCATTTTCTTCTGCACCTTTTCCCTTTATCCTATAAATTAACAAATCAAGGAATTAAGATTACATTGAGGGCCTACTTTTGAAGTTTTTTTATAGATTTAGAGGTTGTACATATAAGCATAAAAATTGCATCAATTTGAGTATGTTGCCAACAATTATTGGTCCAAGTGGAAATAAACTTAGTTTCCATTAAAGTGAATTATAGCTTAACAATTGCTTAAGTTTATTTTAATCAGATGTCATTGCAAGGAGATATTGTAGAGGTGCCAAAGATCAAGAGAGCGATGTATACTGAAAAAGAAGGATGTGTGGATAGAATCAGTGAATTGCCCACTTGCATTCTACTATACATTATGACATTTATGACAACAAAGGAAGGTATTCAGACTTGTATCTTGTCTAAGAGATGGAAGGACCTCTGGAAATACATCCCAACTCTAATAGCTAGCAACACACACTTTCAAAGGGATGAATTTTTCAAAAAATTTGTGCCTAAGGTTTTGCTCCATCGTGATGATTCTAGTCCCTTGCATAATATTGCTTTTAAGCATGGTGGGTATATTCAGCCACAATATTTTGCCAAGCTTTTAAGTTATGGTGCATCACATAATATGGAGCAATTCAAATTTGATGCCTTCATTCATGGTCGTTATCAAAAGTATGTTCTATTTTCTAGCTCTAAATTCTCCTGTTATTCTCTGAAATATCTTAGCCTTTCACTTCGTGAAGCTATGCATTCAGTAGTACTTCCAAAAACTCTAAACTTTCCTCAGTTGACAGAATGTCATTTAAAAGGTGTTACATTTCCTTCAAGCGATGAAAATGGTTATGCTAAGCCATTTTCAAGTTGCAAGAAGTTGAATATTTTAGTCATTGATGATTGCACCCTTTCTGATGCACAAACCCTTTGTGTAGCTGGTGATAAACTTTCTAGTTTGACCATAAAGTTTGATGTTTTAAATCATTATCCATTTGAAGTTCAGATATCTGCTCCTAATCTGAATTCATTTGCCTTTGCGGGTCTTCTTGACTCTAGTACTGCTACTCAAAAACTCTTTGAGCACAATTTAGTTTTTCTTCAAGAAGCAAGGGTTGAAGTTTTTTGTGTGATGATTTCTTTAGAGTTTGCAAAGATATTAATGAGTTGGCTGAAAAGGTTCAAAAATGTAAACTCATTGGCACTCTGTTCAGAAACTCTCAAGGTACCGAGACTTAATATATTCTAAGTACAATTTTCAAACCTATATATATATATATATATGATTTATTTCAATTTCTTGCTAATGAATATGTCTATTCACCTTTAATGGCAGGTTCTCTCTTCAATTCCTAATTTCATGATATTGAACATGTTCATTTTGGTAACTTGAAGTCATTGGTCGTAAGAAAAGGCTTTGATAAAAATGTACCAGAAAAAGTATTGGAGTACTTACTTCAAGATTCTCCAATTTCAGAAGCTACAATCGTTGAAGGTAATATAATGTCCAAGTCATATGTTTGTGAGTCATATCCCTGTTAATTATCTTTTTTCTTAATACAATAGAGTATACATGAATAAATCATGAAATTTTTTATTTTATTTTATTTATGGTATTTTCATATTATATGTAGATATGACTATGTTTAATTACATATGTAAGATTTTAATCTATAAAAAACTAAAAAAATTATCAACTTTAGATGCCACAATAATTTTTTAATAAAACAAAATCAATCATCTAGTTTAAATGTGCCTAAAATGATGCTTTATATTGAGATAAATTGAAGTACCGTTATTTAAGTGATTTAATATATCTCAAAAGAAATTTATAGGTGCCTATGATAAATCATATTTTTCATGTTAATGGTGGCTATTTATGGAAAAGATGGAGATGACATTCATAAGGGTTGAAGAAACATGGTAAATAAGTTCTTTTTCAATGATGGAACTAAAGCTTCCTTAAGAAACATAAATATTTGGTTAAGGAGCATTTTATGGGATTAAGTTGGTTCAATGAACCAAAAATTAATTCATACCAATTCATATTTTCAAACCTCATCATGATTTATTTAGAGATAGGATAAAGGAAAATTAAACTCATTATTGTGATACATTGTTAATCCCTATATTTTATTATCGATAACTCATGAAGATTTATTATATTTTGAATTTTGTTAGCCTTAACTTTTTTTTGGAAGGGTTAAAATAGATGGTGTTGCTTCTCCATTTCTAAAACTTTGAACAAATTCTTTATTATTAATATTTTCTTTTTAAGTATTTATAAAGAATTTCATTACATTTAGTCTTCCATTATATTTTTCATTTCATTCACTTAGAACCAATACTTACACTTTTTTGCATTTTTTTCTATTGTTCAATGCCACAGATTTTCCATCCTACTATATATGGTGAATTTGAGTTTATATATGCTCCTCACATGGCCATACGTCGAAAAAACATGCCTATTAGAAGGTGCTAAGTTTTTCTCAAGAGAAGAAGCTTCAAGCTAAGGTGAATATATTGCAATCAATAAAACATCTTACTTTATCTCTTTAAAACTATCAAGTACTTTTCTTTTGACTATTTGGATTGGAAACTGCGCTTTAATGAATTTTATTAGTGTTTTGAATGCATTCAATAAGGCTTCGCTATATTGGACAGACTTTATAAATATTGTTTTAATTTATATTATTATATATGTTTTATTGATATTTGGATTTTATATGGCTCCAAATTATTCATCATTCTAAAATATTATTTTCATATTTATTATTCAGTTAATATTTGGATTTTATAATTGACAATCATGCGAACAAATCTTTTTGAAGTCTTATTTTACTAATAAGTATTGAGGATTAATTAGTCAATTACGTGTAAAAGAAAATAGAGTTGAGATTCCCTTTTTTCTATGATGTCTTTATGAATTGATAATTACAAATTCCAAAATATAAGAACAATGAATCAATTCTATTTTTTTATGTCATGAATTGATTCTGATTTCATGTTACAAAAAATTCAAAAATAATTAGTATATACATGTAAATATTTGCCATTATTTATGTGGTATCTATATTTTTTAAATACAATATATCCTTTCATGAATGTTAGCAATCCAGAAAATAAAAAAATCTCGATGACTCATTTCTCCTTTTGTTTCTGCTTCAATTTTTACCTAAAATCGTCTCTTTTCACTTTATAAAAAAGGCCTATCATATTTATAATAAAAATGAAGAAAATAATATAGACAATATGGTGTTTTCTAGCATAAGTATGGCTTTGCTAAATTGAGACACAATCGTGTACTTTTTATTAGGGCTATAAATTTGAGTCAATTTCGTTTAGTTTTTTTTTTGGTAAAAAATTTCGCTTACTATGCGCTTATGTATTTTTTCGGTTTGAGCTGGGATTGGGATTGACCCATGTAATTACAAATTGGATTTTTATTATGTCGAGCTAACCCTCTGTTGGTTATGAGCCAAACGAGCTGACTCATGAGCCCATTTATTTTAACGCGACAAATTTAAAATCTTTCATTATAACAAACCTAGCAAGAAAGAAGACTCAACTTCCAGCAGCGCTGCAACATAAACCTAGCTCCCCCTTAGGGCTTCCTCCTTCTATGTGAGGGTTTTCTACTCATATTAGGTGGGTTAATCTCTCTCTCAAGTGAGAGTTTTTTTTCTCTACTTCCTTATTCCTTCTTCCTCCTCCTCATCACTTTCTCCCTTCTTTTTACCGACCACCACCTCCATAACCTCTAACCCCCTCCTCCCCGCAAGATATTTCGTTAGAGTCTTTTAGCACTGTGCATCACTGTTCTACACAGATCTGTTGCTTCTATACACTTTCACCACGAGCAGCATTGATTTGCTCAAATTGGTTGTTGTTGATGTTGTGTTTTTCCCTCAGTTAATTTTATATCATTTAAACACTACATGTATTATTTTAGATAATTTAAATTATATTAATTAATGGAATTTGGATATAAAAATCAAATATTACCCAAAATAGACTATACACACACATACATACATATATATATCAAATTAATATATAATTTACCACCGAGCACGTGGATAAGCTAGTTAGGGGGTTGTTCCATCCTAACCAAATACTCTGAAGGAGAGCTTTGTGGTCCATGAAAGTCCTACCCGGCTCGAACAGGATTGTCTCCCATGGAGGAAAATTGTGGTCTTGCACAAATATATATATATATATATTAAATTAATTTGTCAAGTTTGATGTATCATTTTCTATTTAGTTATTGTTACTCATTTTATATATATATATATATATATATATATATATATATATATATATTAACTACTATATGTTTTTAAAACTTCTTTAAGTAATTGAGTTAAATGAAATTCGTATTGTTATTTATATATCTTATTTAATGTTTTAATATTAAACATTTTTTAAATTTTTTTTTATTTTTTTTTAGGGTTTTAATCTGTTATACTTAGTAAAAAAAACTAGGGAAAAGAGCATAAAATCACCCCGAACTTTTGGCCTTTTGCAAATAGGCACCATGAACTTTCAATTTGTCACAATTAATCCTTAAACTCTTATCATTATTGCAATAGGTCCTTTCATTAATATAAAGTTAAATAATTAACATAATAAATATCAATTTTTCAATATTTTGTATTTCAAATATTAAAAACATGTAAAAGAGTAAAATTTTCAATTTTTTATTTTTGAATTCTGTCAAATTTCAAACACATTTGAAATTCTAAATGTGAAACATGATATGATGTTTTCTTTTAATTTAGGGTTTTTTTTTCTATTTTTTATTTTTTAAAACTTTATTTTATATTATTTTGATATTTTAATTACAAAATCTTGAATAATTATGATTGGTTTCGTTAATTATTTAATACTATGTTAATGAAATGACATATTGCAACAATAATAGAAGTTTAAGGGTTAATTAGGACAAAATAAAAGTTCATGGTACCTATTTGCTAACTCAATAATTTTATATACTCACACACACTCACACACATATATATCGGATGTATCATGTGAGAAAGACATTTTATGTAAGAGTGAGGGAGACCAATATCAACTATTGAATTAAATTAAATGGCTAAGATTAAAACATTTTGATTAAGTGTTGTCATCGCATGACTGGATTTCTCCGTCTCCATCCTCCTCCCCAAACCGAGTCTTCCCAAACCCTTTTCATTAGGGATGACAATTGTGCCCAAGCCCTATGGGTACCTGCAATGTGTAACGTCCTAATTCCTGAATTGAGAAATAATACCTGTTGGGAGCACCATTTCCAAATTCTTGAAATTATTTCGTTCATTATTAATATCATCATACAATACATTACAACACTCAGGTAACCTAACCATTACTTAAGCATAAATTCCAAATACAACCCAGAGCTTTACAAATAAAATGCCACTTTGTGGCTAAAGTATCATGCTACAATGTACAACCTATCCACTATAACTGGATTCCAAAAAAATGAGATTACAACAATAAGAACTACAAACGCCCATCCAAATGAGCCATCCATGTAGAAACACAGGGAAACACTAGAAGGGGGGTTGAATAGTGTTTCTTAATATTTTATGGAAGCTTTTCGCAAACAGTGAGTTTTAAAAATGTTTCAGACAGGTTTAAGATGTTGTCTGAAGTTTCTTAAGACGGCTTCTGAAAATATCTTTTAAAAGGTTTCTTGCTTTTAAAATATTAGAACAGTTTTTCAACACCCTTTGATTAGTATAAATAAATTGACAAGAGATAAGGGTAAGAAAACTTAGCCAAGAGATTTATCCTGGTTCACTCACTACCACTGTGAGCTACGTCCAGTCCCAATGCCAACTAGCACTTGGATTTTCTTTTAATCTTTACCAAGATTACAAGTATTCTTTTGCAGTCAAGCCTCTTCAAGCTCTACAACCAAGTATTCTTTTACAGACAAGCCTCCCCAGGCTCAAAAACAATTTTACAAAGAAAAAGTCTAAGCTTTTAAACTATACCAGTTTGAAGCTTAAACAGAGACAATGTACAATATAACTGAGGTATGCTCAGGATATACAAATTGTGTACAAAGATAATTTTATCGGAGTGTTTTTAAAGAATAAAAACTTGCAGCGTGATATTCTCTTAGACTTTCTTGTATAATGAATCACTAACTGTTGATGGTCTTCATGAAGAGGTATTTATACCCAATCTTCAATCTGTTGAGACTTCAATCCGTTGAAACTTCAATCCATTGAAAAACCACCGTTTACAGATAGCATTAAATGCTATTTAATCCGTTGTGAGACATGCTTCTGAGAGTTCTGATTTCTATGACACTGTACAAGGTTGGTGCTGCCATAAAGCTGCTACTATTATTGCTGCAGAGGCTGCGTTGCAGAGATTGTGAAGTCTATAAATCTGTCTAAGTAATTAAACATGATTATAAGACTTAACATCCGTTAGTTTTAATGATTAACAAATAAGATTATATAAAGAACAAATAAAATTATATAAAGAACAAATAAGATTATATAAAGAATCAATTAGATTATATAAACAGGTTCTACTGAGAAAGGTATTGGTTTGTTAATTATGTTTCAGGATGAAATACTCTTTAGAAGAAGAAGAAGATTTTGTGAACAGAATCAGAATCAGAAGATCAGAATCAGAAGAACAAGAATGCAGAATCTGAAGAAGATTAATCCTTAACAGAGTTGAAGCAACTGAAGAATAGAAGTGAAGACTTGAAGACTGACTGAAGAAGTGAAGACTTGAAAACTATCTGAAGAATCGAAGATTAGAAGACTATCTGAAGAACTGAAGGCAAAAGATATGAAGAAGTACAGATTCAAATATACGTCTGTCTGAAGAACAACAATGAACTGAAGAAACGAAGAAGAGATACAAGAAGAAGAAGATACAAAGATGAACGAAGCTACAATTCTAAGGAAGAAGGCCTTTGAAGTTTCAACCAGTATGAAGAATTGAAGTTGTCTGAAGGACGCAACCCGTCTGAAGTATTGAAGCTGTCTAAAGCAACGAAGCTGTCTGAAAGACTTGAGCTGTCTGAAATCATCAACCTGTCTTAAGTGTTGAAGCCATCTGAATAGCCAAGCCCATCTGAAGACTGGAACCTGTCTGAAGACTGGAACCCGTTTGAAGGTTGGAAGCTGTCTGAAGCTTTAGTAATGACGTGGCATCTTGCTGAAACCTTGCGTGAAGACTTTTCTAAGTCTCTGCTGCTCGTACGTTTTGAAACACATTTGTGGCAACAAACACAGAGACCTTTCCCGGTGCATTTGAACTTCATACACCACTGAGGAAATCTCTGCAACGCAGCATTCGCAGCAACAACAGTAGCAGCTTTACTGCAGCACCAACGTTGTACTATGTCAGAACTCTCAAGAAGCGTGTCTCACAACGGATTAAAAGAAGACTATTTGCTGTCTCTAAACGATAGTATTTCAACGAGACATTTCTTCATTTGTGCAATCTGGAACAAAGCAGAAGAAAAGCTCAGGAGACTAAGCAGAAGCAACAAGGAAGATGTTTGAATAAAATATATTCAATTCAACATCTTTATCTAAATATCAAAAGAGGAATCTGCAAACAACGACTATTGGTCAAGACATCTCATTCAAAGAAGTAATGGTGTCAGAAGCAAGTGAAAAAGGAGTATATGCAGAATAAGCAAAAAGGGCAAATTCAATCAACGGATACATACTCTCAAGAGAATCAGAGGAAATCCGAAAGCAAGCAGATGCAAGATAATGCAAGCTGGATAAAGCAGATAAAGCAGATGCAAGCAGATGCAAGAAAATGCAAGCTGGAGCAAGCAGATGCAAGCTGGATAAAACAGATGCAAGAAAGCAAAAGAATTCAAGAGAGAGAATACACATAATCATCACATCTCTCAAAACAGAGCTCATCAACAGAAGTGTCAGAACGGGAGTATTCTGAACACTCAATATGTTTAAGGAGAAGCAACCGTTTGAGAAGCTATTACACAACGGCTATATGAGCCACATCATCAGAAGCTCAACGGTATTATGAATTATCTTCAACGGCTATATTCAAGAAGAACATATAAATAGCCTCAAGATTGAAGTTGAAGATGTTGTTGCAGCACACAACCAAGCTGGTTGGGTAGAAGATCAATCAGGTTGTTGGAAACAACCATGCAGCTGCTGTTGCAACCAAGATAGATCAATCGGGATTGTTTTTCAAGAAGGTTCTTGAAATCAATCAGGATGAAAATTGTTAACTAGGCTGAGTGTCTTACAGTTAACAAGAGTTGACTCGAGCTAAAATACATCATGAAAATGTCAACAACGATTGATCAGAGAGTTAATTCTCAATCGGGCTACTGATCAGCTGGTCAGTTAGTTAGATTGTACAGTTGGTCTGTTGATCAAGTGAGTTGGTTGTCGGGAAGGCAATCATGTTGTACAAATGACTATCAAACCGGGTACGGTTTGAAGCTTTGAAGATACCTTGGTATTCCAATGATACGGGTGAGAATGTAGCCCATGGAAACCAATGGTTGGAGAATAAGGCTGAAGCTTAATTTCATATCTTAGTTAGCCTACTCTCAGAGGATGTATTCCTCATAGAAAAGACAGGGATTGTACTTAAATTCAAACACTTGTATCACTGTCTATCCTTGTATTTAGTTTGTATTGATTGTATCCTGAGTAGTACTCAGTAATCTCTATGTACAAGAAGAATCTGAGTTGAGAGGTTCTAGCGAACATCTAGCTTAGATTGAGTAGTAATACTCAACACTTAGTTAAGTGTCTGAGAGCCTGGAGAGGCTTGGTGGAAGAAAGAATACTTGTGGTAGAGCCTGGAGAGGCTTGATAGAAAAGAATACTTGTTGTGTTGGCCTGGAGAGGTTAACATGTGTATCTGTGGTTTCAGATAGTGTGACATATATGTGGCTGCAAGGGTCTGGGGGATTCGGAGTGGCACATATGTGTTGTTGTTATTAAAAGCTAGTGGTGGTTTGCCACTAGGACTGGATGTAGCTCACAGGGTTTGTGGGTGAACCAGGATAAATTCTGTGTCTAAGTTTTCTTTCCCTTAATCTCTTTTACTTACAGTTTTCATATTTACGCTGGGGATTGAAAAGTACTTTTCATAATAATCTAAACACAACGATTTCAATAAAACAAGTTTTCATACAAACATAACGTTAAAACGTCTTTAGTGTAGATTGAAGTATTATAGAAGAATATATTCAGAGGGATGTCTAAAATACCTGTCTGAAGTGAGCCCAACAGGAACTCAGTTCAGACACATGATATAGATGGTCTCTGATCATCTAAAGTATTTCAGAAACAGTTCTGAAGGTACTCTTAGTAATATTCTTCAGAAGACACTAAGAGAAGTTTGTTTAAAATCAAAACAATCTTAAGTGTAAGAGAAAGTTTTTAATCTAAATCTTTCATATATTCCGCATGTTTTTAAAATAACTCTGATCTTAAGATTGGTTTTGTACAATGATCACTTAACGTGATTGTTTATTTTAAATATTTCTAAAATTGTCTTAAAATGTTTAAAACACTATTCAACCCCCCTTTCTAGTGTTGCCTGTGGTTCTAACAATTGGTATTAGAGCTCACCTTCGGGTTGAGCATCTAACAAATGCAAAAGGAATAGATCCTCAGAAGATGGAAATCTCATCAGGCTGAAGCAACTCTGAAGAATGATAATGAGAATAGGAAAATCATTTTTCCAATACTCATTATTCATAAGGCTAAAGCACATGACGCAACAGAAAAGGAAAGTGAATCTATCTCTAGATCACAAACTGGTAACACCTTTCCTATCTATATTTAAGTTATAATATAGCTATTAATCTGTTGCATGATTTGTTTTATTGAAATTGTGAAAAATATGATTACAATTATATCATGCTTTCTAAATTGTGTTAAAATAAATCACTGCATGCTATGTGTTTTACTATGTTTACTGTTTGAAATGTATGATTCATTTTATGTATGCTTTACTTATTTAAATATATGTGTTGAAGAGTCACACATGTTCAGTAAAGTAATAACTGCGTTTTTTTTAAATTAAGTAAATGAAGAGTCGTGTGTGTTAGTCATAACTGTTTTTGAAAATATGAAACGGCACGATGTGAATCATTGAATCATCAACCGGTTTCTCTCAATGGACACAATGCACATCTCTCCACAATTGCTTAGTGGATGAAACCGCTCCTTTCATAAAATGAAGCGACGCTTGATTGCCTATTTAAAGGATTGGAAGATCATCAGAAGAACCTCACAGTTTATTTCCTTCCAATTCATCTTAATTTATCTCAATGGCATCAAGATCAGCAATCTCTTGTGCTCAAAGTCTACGCAAGTATGATGAAAGAATTATTCCCACAAGGGGAGTAAATTTAAGCGACTTTGACAAAGAAGGACTAAAAATCTCTGAGTATTTCAAGGATGCTGGCTGGATTTCCTTTCTTGAAGAGGCATCGTTCCCCTGGCATGAGCAGAGTGTTCTAGATTTCTGGAACAACTCAGAAGTGTTTCTTGAAGAGACAAGTGGTATAAACACTTCAGTAATGGGAATGCCTATCAGAGTGGACTTCAAGGATCTGAAGGAAATCATTGGGGTTGAAGCAACCGGAAAACAATTCTCCTCAGATTGGGAAATCAATGATAGAGAGAAAGAGAATCATGATCAAATGTTATTTGGTCGCAGAACTCTTGAAGCACCAGTTTGCTCAAACTTACTGGAAATTCCCAGAATTCTGCTGACAATCATTAATTGTTGTATTCTACCCAAAAGGAAGGATACAAACATCATCTCTGATATGGAAAGATTCGTGCTGATACATCTCCTTCAAAGGAAAAGATTAAATCTTCCCAGAATCATCCTCTACCATATGATGAGAAGAAAATTAGAAGAAGTCAAAGTCTTTCCTCATACTACACTGATTATGAAAATCCTTCAATATAAAGGATTTCCTATTGAAAGATTCTTTGACCAGGAGCCATCACCCTTGTTCACTATAAAGGAATATGAACATCCTAAGGGGATACCGGCAGAGATAAAAGAAGAACACAATTCTCCGTCATCAACTCAGAATCATATGGAGTCATCTGATTCTCTAAGAAATCATGGAGATTTGAGAGAAATTTTCAGAAGATGTAACATAAGGAAGTTGAATGAACGCATCGGACGGCTGGAAGAAACACTCAGATTTTATCAAAGAGAACTGCAGATGCTGAAAACACAAAAGGAGAAAGTTTATGCCAATGAGAACAAACCTGTTGAAGATCAATGATACACTCGTGTTCTGATTTTTTCTTGTCTCTGTATCTATGCCTTTCTGGTTTGAGTCCATTTCACTTTCTATCTCTGTTAATGTGTTTCTCTTAATATTAACATTCTATGTGTTCTATTCGTTTATATGTGTTTCCTTTTGTGCACATTTAAGTCTATCAATAACATAACTCTATCCTTAATTGATTAACAAATTGTATTTCTAAAAGATAAATTTAATTAACCTAGTAAGATAATTTTTAAATTTGATAAAATGTTATCTGTAATTTTAAAATACTTAATTCAAATAATTAAACAAAATTACAAACAGGTGCTACTGAAAGGTACTTCTAGTTTGAATGTTTCAAGAAACAGGTTTTAAGAAAACCATCTAAGAAACATCATCTAAAAGGACATAATGTGATAACATCTTCATTGTCTGAACCTGTGCAAAAAGTTCAAAATAAACTCACTGAAACTATGGGTCAACAATGTTAAGACAGTTAACACTCTATGCACCAAACCTAAATCTCTGAGTAGGATTATACTAACTTAGTAATATCTCTATTCATCTAGCCTGTTCAGAAGGCTTCTTATGGACTGTCTGAAATCGTGGGTCTGAAATGTTAAGGGATAGTTACTCAAGTCATTAGAATCCAACTCAATTGTAAAGGGATAGGTTAAGATGACTGTTCAAAGATTCTCTGGGAGCACAAAAGACAAAAGCATACTGAAACGTGCAGACATCAAGCAACCTTAGATGAAGAAAAAGTCTTCAAGGCAAGAAGCAATGTCAGTTAACACCGCTTCATCCAGATAACAATAAACGGATTATGTGGTAACATCTCTCCTTTACCTAATCTAAACTTTCATGATCCTTTATTCAATGCGTTGTCCTCTGAAAAGACGTGTTGTTTTAATAAGGGGGTCTCTTGGAACCATAACGTCTAATATCTTTAAAGGTCGCGGCGTTTCACTTGTCTATCAATCAACGCACTCTTCCCAAGAACGCGCTGTCAGTGTCAAAATTAAATGCTCTTGTATATATTCTCAAACTTCTATTTGCTCTCTTCATCTCAACCTCCAAATCTCTCTAGGAAACCTCCAAAAGATTTCTCACTCCCATCTCTCAAAATGTCTTCCTCTATCTTTCAAACTCAAATTGTAGACTTTCAGAATCTCTCTAAGGTTGGTTATAATGTAACTGCCTTTTTCGAAGCCGCCAGATGGTTACCTTTCTTTGAAGCCATTGACTGTCAATGGCATGAAGAAAGTGTGTATCAATTCTGGAACACGCTTTGTCTGGAAAACTCAGGGGAAGAGACCTGCCTCAAAGCCCAAGTTATGAATCAAAAGGTGGTTGTAACTACCAATATCCTTGAAAAAGCTCTCGGAGTAAAAGCTGAAGGAGAATTGTTCTCCACAGCTTGGAAAGATCTGTTTGAGGAACAGTTTAACCATCTAATCTTCAATAGGCAAGGAATGAAAGTCATTCCCAAAGTTCTCTTCAATATTCTGAAATATTGTGTGATCCCACGTATTAAGGATAACCATAACCTTGAAATGGAAAGGTTCTGTGTTATCAATCTTTTGCAAAAGAAGAAGAATAATCTTCCGTGGATCATTCTTTTCGATGTGGCAAGAAGAAAACTGGAAGACTCTACTATCCTACCTCACAATACTGTGATCATGAAGATTCTTATGGTAAACAATGTGTTCATTAGCCACCTGTACGATCATAGACATCCTGGTCTTCTTAAGGTAAATCATCGGAACACAGAGGAAACCGATGACATTCCTGAGATTCAAAGACTAAGGATGGAGAATGCTCAACTGCGTCGCAAGATAAAGGAGTTAAGGAAGAATGTGCTCAAGATCTCTAATAATATCTAGTGTCTAACGAGCAATCTTATGGAAATTAGTTCCCTCTATCATCTTTAGAACTCATCTGATGTCAGCTTAAGTGTCTCTGTTTCTCTGTCTCCATGTGTTTTTCTTCTGTGAATTTAGTTGTTCTCTTTTTTTTAGTTAAAAATCCTCTTTGTTTAATTTCATTTATGCTTCATAAGTTCTTGATAATTGCTTAACAAAATCTTAACTGTAACGAGAAATTCTTAAAAGATTGTAGAAAACTAATCAACTTAGGGGGAGAAACCTCAGTAGATCTTTAAGCATAACAAATCTACAAGGAGAAATATATCTGTCAAAACGATACATTATTTAACATTTGGTATAGGATTACATTAACTTATAATATAAACCTTTTTAATTAATGACAAAAGGGGGAGAAATATAAACTAACAAAATACTAAAAAGAGTGTAACAAAGAGAATAGGGAGATTATAGGAAGTAGAAATAAATAGCAAAGAAATATAACATACAGTAAGAGAGAAGATAACAAACTAAGAGTTCTAATAATAAGTAAGAATAACAATACAATAAGTCATAACAATAGGTATCTGAAATTTTAACAAGAACATTTTAACAATCGTCTATCTAAAATTTCTGAAGTATTATATAACAATAGGTATCTGAAGGGTTCTAATAATAATAGGTGTCTGAAATCTTAACAAGAAAAATAACAATAGGTATCTGAAATCTTAACAAGAAAAATTTTAACAATCGGTTATCTAAAATATCTCAAATATTAACAATAAACTTGTAACAGTTGGTTAATAAAAGATTTAACAATTGAAATTGATTAATTAAAGACTTAATTGTTTTAGAAGATATCTAAAAGAATCAATGATTGTCTCAGGGGGAGTAATATAGATAGGGGGAGTAATAAAATCTATTATCTTATTTTATTATCTCTCATTTCTTTTTATACCCATTTTGTCAGTAATATATAATTTATTTGTCATCATTAAAAAGGGGGAGATTGTGAAGTCTATAAATCTGTCTAAGTAATTAAACATGATTATAAGACTTAACATTCGTTAGTTTTAATGATTAACAAATAAGATTATATAAAGAACAAATAAGATTATATAAAGAACAAATAAGATTATATAAAGAATCAATTAGATTATATAAACAGGTTCTACTGAGAAAGGTATTGGTTTGTTAATTATGTTTCAGGATGAAATACTCTTTAGAAGAAGAAGAAGATTTTGTGAACAGAATCAGAATCAGAAGATCAGAATCAGAAGAACAAGAATGCAGAATCTGAAGAAGATTAATCCTTAACAGAGTTGAAGCAACTAAAGAATAGAAGTGAAGACTTGAAGACTGACTGAAGAAGTGAAGACTTGAAAACTATCTGAAGAATCGAAGATTAGAAGACTATCTGAGGAACTGAAGGCAAAAGATATGAAGAAGAACAGATTCAAATATACGTCTGTCTGAAGAACAACAATGAACTGAAGAAACGAAGAAGAAGAGATACAAGAAGAAGAAGATACAAAGATGAACGAAGCTACAATTCTAAGGAAGAAGGCCTCTGAAGTTTCAACCAGTATGAAGAATTGAAGTTGTCTGAAGGACGCAACCCGTCTGAAGTATTGAAGCTGTCTAAAGCAACGAAGCTGTCTGAAAGACTTGAGCTGTCTGAAATCATCAACCTGTCTTAAGTGTTGAAGCCGTCTGAAGAGCCAAGCCCGTCTGAAGACTGGAACCTGTCTGAAGACTGGAACCCGTCTGAAGGTTGGAAGCTGTCTGAAGCTTTAGTAATGACGTGGCATCTTTGTTGAAACCTTGCATGAAGACTTTTCTAAGTCTCTGCTGCTTGTACGTTTTGAAACACATTTGTGGCAACAAACACAGAGACCTTTCCCGGTGCATTTGAACTTCATACACCACTGAGGAAATCTCTGCAACGCAGCATTCGCAGCAACAACAGTAGCAGCTTTACTGCAGCACCAACGTTGTACTATGTTAGAACTCTCAAGAAGCGTGTCTCACAACGGATTAAAAGAAGACTATTTGCTGTCTCTAAACGATAGTATTTCAACGAGACATTTCTTCATTTGTGCAATCTGGAACAAAGCAGAAGAAAAGCTCAGGAGACTAAGCAGAAGCAACAAGGAAGATGTTTGAATAAAATATATTCAATTCAACATCTTTATCTAAATATCAAAAGAGGAATCTGCAAACAACGACTATTGGTCAAGACATCTCATTCAAAGAAGTAATGGTGTCAGAAGCAAGTGAAAAAGGAGTATATGCAGAATAAGCAAAAAGGGAAAATTCAACGGATACATACTCTCAAGAGAATCAGAGGAAATCCGAAAGCAAGCAGATGCAAGATAATGCAAGCTGGATAAAGCAGATAAAGCAGATGCAAGCAGATGCAAGAAAATGCAAGCTGGAGCAAGCAGATGCAAGCTGGATAAAACAGATGCAAGAAAGCAAAAGAATTCAAGAGAGAGAATACACATAATCATCACATCTCTCAAAACAGAGCTCATCAACAGAAGTGTCAGAACGGGAGTATTCTGAACACTCAATATGTTTAAGGAGAAGCAACCGTTTGAGAAGCTATTACACAACGGCTATATGAGCCACATCATCAGAAGCTCAACGGTATTATGAATTATCTTCAACGGCTATATTCAAGAAGAACATATAAATAGCCTCAAGATTGAAGTTGAAGATGTTGTTGCAGCACACAACCAAGCTGGTTGGGTAGAAGATCAATCAGGTTGTTGGAAACAACCATGCAGCTGCTGTTGCAACCAAGATAGATCAATCGGGATTGTTTTTCAAGAAGGTTCTTGAAATCAATCAGGATGAAAATTGTTAACTAGGCTGAGTGTCTTACAGTTAACAAGAGTTGACTCGAGCTAAAATACATCATGAAAATGTCAACAACGATTGATCAGAGAGTTAATTCTCAATCGGGCTACTGATCAGCTGGTCAGTTAGTTAGATTGTACAGTTGGTCTGTTGATCAAGTGAGTTGGTTGTCGGGAAGGCAATCATGCTGTACAAATGACTATCAAACCGGGTACGGTTTGAAGCTTTGAAGATACCTTGGTATTCCAATGATACGGGTGAGAATGTAGCCCATGGAAACCAATGGTTGGAGAATAAGGCTGAAGCTTAATTTCATATCTTAGTTAGCCTACTCTCAGAGGATGTATTCCTCATAGAAAAGACAGGGATTGTACTTAAATTCAAACACTTGTATCACTGTCTATCCTTGTATTTAGTTTGTATTGATTGTATCCTGAGTAGTACTCAGTAATCTCTATGTACAAGAAGAATCTGAGTTGAGAGGTTCTAGCGAACATCTAGCTTAGATTGAGTAGTAATACTCAACACTTAGTTAAGTGTCTGAGAGCCTGGAGAGGCTTGGTGGAAGAAAGAATACTTGTGGTAGAGCCTGGAGAGGCTTGATAGAAAAGAATACTTGTTGTGTTGGCCTGGAGAGGTTAACATGTGTATCTATGGTTTCAGATAGTGTGACATATATGTGGCTGCAAGGGTCTGGGGGATTCGGAGTGGCACATATGTGTTGTTGTTATTAAAAGCTAGTGGTGATTTGCCACTAGGACTGGATGTAGCTCACAGGGTTTGTGGGTGAACCAGGATAAATTCTGTGTCTAAGTTTTCTTTCCCTTAATCTCTTTTACTTACAGTTTTCATATTTACGTTGGGGATTGAAAAGTACTTTTCATAATAATCTAAACACAACGATTTCAATAAAACAAGTTTTCATACAAACATAACGTTAAAACGTCTTTAGTGTAGATTGAAGTATTATAGAAGAATATATTCAGAGGGATGTCTAAAATACCTGTCTGAAGTGAGCCCAACAGGAACTCAGTTCAGACACATGATATAGATGGTCTCTGATCATCTAAAGTATTTCAGAAACAGTTCTGAAGGTACTCTTAGTAATATTCTTCAGAAGACACTAAGAGAAGTTTGTTTAAAATCAATACAATCTTAAGTGTAAGAGAAAGTTTTTAATCTAAATCTTTCATATATTCCGCATGTTTTTAAAATAACTCTGATCTTAAGATTGGTTTTGTACAATGATCACTTAACGTGATTGTTTATTTTAAAGATTTCTAAAATTGTCTTAAAATGTTTAAAACACTATTCAACCCCCCCTTCTAGTTTTGCCTGTGGTTCTAACAGAGATTTCCTCAGTGGTGTATGAAATTCAAATATACCAGGAAAGGTCTCTGTGTTCCTTGCCATAAATAACGTTGAAAAGGTACGTGCAGCAGAGAACGCTTGACTCAGAAGAACTTCAGAGATGTCTTCACAAACTTCAGCAAAGGGTGCCACGTCATTAAAGACTTCAGACGGCTTCAACACTTCAGACGGGTTGAACCTTCAGACGGCTTCAACTCTTCAGACGGGTTGAACCTTCAGATGACTTCAACTCTTCAGACAGGTTGATGCGCTTCAGACGGCTTCAACACTTCAGACAGGTTGAACCTTCAGAAGGCTTAATACCTTAGAAAGGCTGAAAGTACTTCAAACAGTCTTTATATTAAGTTCATAGTGGCTTGCTGAAATCATAGATAGATCATTAAACATATATGTATCTATGATAAATATTTTAACCCAAATTTGTTAAGCATTAAAACTTGGGAAGTGAGTTATCTAAAACATCATAATTTTCCTTATGATATTTTTGAGACTCAACAATCCATCCTCCAATCAAGCATCCCGACAGCAACCTGCACATCTGAATGTAATTCCCATATTGTGAGATGAGACTACGTCCCAGTGAATGTGGCAAAGCATGCACTGTGGGGGAAATCAAGCAAATGACAATGCAACAGCTCATGAAGACATTCATCACAATAATAATAAATGCAAGGTTAATCATCACAATGAAAATCACATATGCAATGTTAGCCATGAAGTGTTTTACCCAACACCCAAGGGTTCTTTCCACTTATCTGTGAGGCTAGACTGAGCTCAGACTAACAGGAATCGTCGCTCCTGAAGGCCATATAAACCTTACCCTTAACTGTGATAGATTCGGTTGAGTCTAAGAATTACTTTGAGTATTCAAACTTAACTTAAGACTCGGTGTCCTTAGGTTTTAATGATTAACAAATAATATAAGCAGATTCTACTGAGAAAGGTATTGTTTTGTAGTTTGTGTTTCAGGTTGAAATATTCATCTGAAGTATAGCAGAATCAGAATAAGAAGAAGAAGAAGAACAAATACAGAATCAGAAGAAGAAATGCAGAATAAGAAGAAGAAGAATAAATGCAGAATCAGAAGAAGAAATGCAGAATAAGAAGAAGAAGAAGAAGAAGAAGAAGAAGAAGAAGAAGAAGAAGAAGAAGAAGAAGAAGAAGAAATACAGAATCAGAAGAAGAAATGCAAATCAGAAGAAGAAGAATAAATAAAGAATTAGAAGAAGAGGATACGCAGAATCTGAAAAGAAGAAATCCACAAGGAAGTTGAAGAAAATACAGAATCTGAAGAGAAGAAAAGACTCATTCATCTAAAGCATACTAATCATCTGAAGACTTGAAGACAAAAGAACTTCGTCTGAAGAATGACTATCATCGGAAGAATTGAAGCTAGTCAAAAACACTCTGTATATCTGAAGGCTGAATCAAGAAATGATCTCGTGAAGTCACTGCCAAGTGTGAAGAACACACTACCCGATGGACTACACCTATTTCAGCACAAGAGTTAGACATGCTTTTCTGCCTTGATCAAAAGTCTTGCACGAATAAGGAAATCTTGCAACGGTTGCTGCACCTGCAACAAAAAGGCATTGCGTGCGCAGACCTACTGCACCTGCTGCTGCCCAAGACGAATCAGAAGTCTGAACAAGAAAATGACGAGAAAGAAGTTTGAACTAAATTTATTAACTTCAACATCTTTATCTATTTAAATCACAAAAGAATCAGAAGAGACAAAGAAGAACATGGCTGCAATCATCTGAAGAAAAGAAAAAGCAGCTCTTGATAAAAGAAAGGAATTTTATCAAGGAACTTGCTGAAAGTATCCTTGGTGTGAAGAATCAAGAAATGCAAGAAACAATCATCTGAGATGAGCATATAGTGAAGCTGATAAAATCAGAATGAGATAAAGCATCAAGTTGAAAGCTCGCAAATCATCTGAAAATATAAGAAGATTAGAATTCAATCTTCTGAACACACATACTCTCTGAACATGTAATGAGATGTGAAGACATGAAGACTCTCAATACTGACTACATGAACAAATCTCAAATACGGGAAGTCTCAACAAAGGGAAAAGATCAAGTATCCAACGACTAAGATATTATTCAAATATCTGCAAGGAACTCTGATCAAGAGGTAAAGAGGAGAAAACAACAAAATGTCAGAAGCTAAGCAAAAAAGGAAGCTAGCACAATTCGGGCTACAAGACAAATCCAACAGATACCTCCTCACACTCACGAAAAGGAAAAAATGACAGTAAAGAAGAAGCAAAGAGAAAAGAAGAGGAACATCTATCTATTAAAGGAAAATCTCTCAAGGTTAAAGAACTCATCAATAGTGTGTCAGAGCTCACCAAAATATCAACAGCAAGAGTGAACGTAAAAAAAAATATTGATTTGACTCTCAGAAATGAAGACCTCACTTTTCTGCAATAACAGATAGCCTTAATTGTAATTACATTAAACTTTATTTATTTACATTAATAGGTAAATTGACCCATTATATCAGGTAAAATATCTGACATATTATACACCATCCATACACTACTTCACCGTAGAAGGACTTTATTTAATCTCTATACGTCACTAATTGCTAATATTAAGTATTTTATTTATTAGATGCAGTATATTACATGTTAGGATAAAACCTTAATATACTTCATAAAAATATAATATAATTGATCAATTTTTTAACACGTGTAAAATTGCACAGGATAATAAATTAAAAGTGGAAATGTTTTATTGAAAATTATTGATCTGTTTGGTTTACAGTTACGTAGAATTTATTCTAGAAATGAATGATTGAGATGAATTATGCACGCTTTACGAAGTACGTTGGACGGAAGTGATTTAAAATCAATTTTCAAAACCATGGTTTTGTTGAAGTAAAATTTAAAACAAACAGGGGTAACTATCACAACATTCAAAACATTGGTAATATTAAATGTTATTTTTTTTCCAATAAATTATTTCCATTTTTTACAATGTTGCACAAGTTAAAAAAATCGATAATAAATTAATCATTTTGACTTCAAATTTAACTTTCATATACGTGTGTATTACTGAAAATAAATTATTTCAAAATAATATAATTATAATTATAATTATGTATATCTATATCTATATCTATATCTATCTATCTATATATATTGTATAATTTACTTGATTTTGCATTAAATGTATATGTAATAATTATTATAATACCTATTAAATTATTCTTTTAAATATATCGTTTAACTCACATAAAAATTACAATGATAAATGCATAGTTTCACCTCTTTGTATTCCATTGAGTGCTTTCAACAATTTCTTTATCTCTTAACAATTTATACCTTTATCAATTCTTCTGCATTTTTTACCTTTATATAATAAATAAATTAAAATATCAAGTTAAGACCTATATTTATGCAATGTAAGTGTGTGTATATAAATAACGACACATCTAAATTTTAATAATAAAAATAATAATTGTTTAAGTAATTTTAATATTTAAATTTTATGTATAAAAACTATTCAATATTAATAACTTTATTCACAAATAATGACCAAATACACTGCATCACAAAATTAAATGTGATGATTAGACAATTAAAACCATTTTTATTTTTCTTTAGTTTTTATATTTAATAGAAAAAATAACAATAATAACATAAGCTAATGTTGTTTAGCATTATGATAGAAAGATCTCATCGTACCAAAAATATCTTTTTTTAATTTTATGAAATAGAGATTATTAATTTTTTTAATAACATTTTATATTAAAGAGATGATATGATGATAAAAAGGTGTTTAACATGATGATGATGATGGAATAAAGATTATAATTATGTATAGATATAACTTATAAGTTATAACTGCATATCTATACATAATTACAGTTATTTCATATACTGGACGACTAATTAATATGTTATGATACCTATTAACTTATACTCATTATTTAAAATATTTATCAGATAACACAATAAAAAAGTAGTTTACATATTTAAATGTTATTTATTAACATACTAAAACAAACATGTATATTTATAACATTTCACCTTCCATCGTGTCCTTTCACTTCCTTATACTATGTGTGTGTACAGGGGCGTAGCTAAGGGGGGCTGGCAGGGGCCATGGCCCCCCCAAAATTTTTCAAATTTTTTATTAACTATATAGGTCCCGTATAATACATTTCATGAACTATTACTTCGCCCCCCTAAAATTTCGTAGATTCTGTAGTATTAAGTACTTCTTTACAACTCTTGCTATTTATCTTTATTTTGTCAAAAAAAAGTTTCAATTTTTTATTATTTTATTTTTTATATTAGTTATTTTTTTTTCTTATTTGGAGAAGATAAGATAATATTCAAAATTGTAGATAAGATTTTATTAGAAATATTAGTCTATAAAAAGTAAAAAGATCAAAAGGGGAAACATACGAGCATTACAAAGAATAGGAAAGAAAGGAGAAATGTCATTAAGTAACATAATATAACATTAAAAGAGATTTTGTTTGATTTGAATATGTTTTTTAGAATTACGTGATAAGAAAAACAAAAATTTTAATTTGCAATTATTTGAATTAAATAAGAGATTTAACGAAAAGACAGTTGAACTTCTTATACCCGGTTCAACTTTAGATCCCAAAGACTCTTTAAAATAATTTGATATTGAACAAATTTGTCAACTTATTGAGAAATTCCATGCGGATGAAGGAACGAAGAATTTTATTTAAATAAACTTACTATTCATAATTGAAATTATTTAATGTTTTTATCATAATTTTTAATAGTGTTAAATATGTTTTAGTCCCTTAAAATATGGCGAAATTTGGTTTTGTTCCTTCATTAATTTTTTTTATTGGTTTTGGTCCTCCATTTTTTAAAATCACATGATTTTAGTCATTGTCGTTAGTTACATTCCGCTAAGTGATAACGTAGTAATATTTCTTGTGGATTTTTCTATGTATTTTCTTTCGAAATTTCATACAGATTTCAAAATTCAAAGGAAATTTCGTTTAAATTCTAAAATTTGCGAAAAATTTACTATATATTTTTTTTATAAGAAAGTAAAGAAATTTTATAGCAGCATTTTTTTGTAAAAAAAATTGTAGTTTTTTTTTTTGAAAATTTACTACACATTAATTTTCTAGAAAAAAAATCGCAAAAAATTCCTGTAAATTTTTACTAGGGAAAAATTGTAGTGAAACTGCGAAAGTGACTTAACAGAGTACAGTTAATGAGGAGGACTAAAAGCATATGATTTTAAAAAATGGAGGACCAAAACCAATTAAAAAATAAACGATGGATCAAAACCAAATTTCATCATATTTTGAGAGATCAAAAATATATTTAACCCTTTTTAATATTTTATTCCGGCCCCCAAAGAAAAATTCCTGGCTACACCCCTGTGTATATATATATATAAAGAAGTAAAGAACACTCATACTCAAACCTTTATACTAAGGGGAAAAAAAACAATCCGACAAAATCATGTATCAAAATTGTTTTTTATAAACTTTACATATTACTAAAACCTTTTAGGAGAATGCCCACTAATGATGATGAGTCTTTGACAAGATTTGATTGAAAAATAAAAACACAAATTTCACAAATATAAGACACTCATATGACAGAAAAAATAATTAATTAATACATATTATATATATGTATTTAAAATTTACTCATATAACATTATAATTATTAATTATCAATTATATATAAATAAAAGTTGCACGGGCGATATTTGTAGTACTATGTATTATTGACTTAAAATCAATTTTAAAATATGTACAATATGGTTTTTAATTTCAATCATTACTTTTAATGGGGATTAAACTTATAACTGAAGTCCTAAATATTATTATACTTTCATATTTATAATGTCTAATTTGTGATTATTTTCTTTAAATAAAAATTTCTAATATATGAATTTAAATAATAAAGATAAATAATAAATATTATTATAATTTTAGGGCCCGTTTGGTGCACATGATAAGATATGATAAGATAGGATAGGAGAGTTGGATAGTGACATGATAAGATAAGAGCAGGATAAGCTCTTATCCTATCCTATGTTTGATGTACACCAGGATAAGAAGACAGATATGATTATTTTATCCTATCCTACGTTTGAGAAGGACAAATTATGGTAGGATAGGATATAAAGAATATTAAAATGACAAAATTACCCTTATTACAAATTTAATTTTTTTTTTGCTTTTTAGCAAGCACACATAAATAAAAATTTATTTTTTATTAAAAATATTTAAATTTATTTTACAAAAAAAAAATTTAAAAATATTAAAATTAATATCAAAATTACCACAAAAAGCCGTTATTATAGAGAGAGGGAGGAGAGAGAGGGAAAGGAGAGAGAGAGGAAAGAGAGGGAGGGAGGAGAGAGGGGGGAGAAAGAGGAGAGAGATAGGAGAAGGGGGAGGAGAGAGAAATAGAGGGAGAGGAAAGAAAAGAGAGAGAGGAGAGAGGGGAGGAGAGAAAGAAGGGGAGAGAGGAGAGAGAAAGTGGGGGAGAGAGGAGAGAGAAGGAGGAGAGAGAGAGAGAAAGAGAGGATAAATGAGAGGAGAAAGAGGAGAGAGGGAGGAGAGAGGGAAGAGAGGGGAAAGAGATAGGAGAGAGAGGGAGGGAGAGAGAAAGAAGGGAGAGGAGAGAGAATGAGGAGAGAGCAGAGAGAGAGGAGAGAGAGGGAGGAGAGAGAAAGAGGGGGGAGATAGAGGAGAGAGAAGGAGGAGAGAGAGAGGGAGGAGAGAGAAAGAGAAAGAGAGGATAAATGAGGAAGAAATTTTTTTATCTTATCTTATCCTATCCTATCACTCCCTAACCCAGCTCCCCCCTCAGGATAAGAATTACACTAGAAGGATAGGATAGGATAAGCAACAGGATAAAGTTATCATATCATGTTGGTGCAACAAACAGATGATAAGTGACAGGATAGGATAAAATTATCATATCCTGTCCCTTATCCTGTGCACCAAACGGGCCCTTATAGATTAACTATCTCTTATATACAATAACATTATTTTTTTATTTTATATATAATAACTAAAAGCTACATTCATCCATAATAAAGGTAAATAAAAGCTTAGCATGTTAAATTTAGTTTAAAAGTTATATAATTTAGTTTAGTAATTAAAAAAAGTGAGAGATAGTATATTTTTGAATGAGGATATTGATTTTATTTATTTATTTATTTATAATCATTTATCATGGTTATGGATAAATTTAAATGCTAGTTGACAACACATAAATACTATCTATTGAAAACGCCGCCAATGTTTTAAAAATCGGACCGATAATTAAACGAACCGGTCACCAGACCGGTTCTCGGTCAGACCGGTCGAACCGGCCGATCCAATTTTAACAACAATGGAAAACACACATATAAAATGTTTCACCAATCGCATGAAGATGCAAATAAATACTTTCAATCTGTAAATATTAAACTTTTTAAATTTAAACTAATTAATTTTATTAGGATTTTAAAAAATAGTTTAATTTTTTCGTATTTACCTTATTTCATTATCTTGTAAAACAATACAAAAATATTTACTTGAAATTTGAAGTTGCAGAGTTAACTGTAACAAAGCAGCAGCAACTAACAACCCATTCAAATACCGAAAAGGCGAAAAGGCGATTAATAATGTCATCTTAATATGGACGGGCGTTAGCGTTACATAATGATGGCCACGTGGAGGGTGGTAAGTCAGAAGAGCCCGTGATGAACTTTGCAAAAAAGAGGAACGACAACGGAGGCCAATGAAGTTTCACTGTCTGTATCACCGCACCGCTCCGCTCACGTTCCCCGGTGGCATCAAAAGAAAAAGAAAGTTAACCGTGGTTAAATTTCAAACCCCCACTCACCAGACTCCACTTTTTGATTTTGAATTTTTTTTCTAACTTTAATTTAATTTCCATTGCCATCACACCTCTGTTCGTTTCTTCTTCTTGTAATCAATCTTGTTCTTGATCTTCTTCTTAGAGAAAATAAGAGAGTGCATTTCTATCCACATTGGTCAGGCTGGTATTCAGGTTGGAAACGCTTGCTGGGAGCTTTATTGCCTCCAGCATGGTATTCAGGTAATCTTCTCCCCCTATCTACTGCTTTTTCATCTATAATTTCTCCTACATTTCGACTTAATATTCACATATGTTTAGGTTTTATGTTCGCTGCACTGCATTCCCTAGTGTAGGTACCTCTACAACCACCATGTCTTGTCTAGCATTCAAAAAAGGTGCCATGTAAACACAAATGTTTGGGTTCTCTTTTGAAATGTCTTTTGTTAAGTACATATACCGTTTCTTGATCATAGACTTGTCACCTGAAATTAATTATAAAAAATGATATTAATATGACAATTTCAAAACAACACACACAATTATTGTTCTTGGAAATGTAAACAATTTTACTCTCAGAGGCTACTTAAACATTATAACTAACCTTTTCAGATCATAACACTTTTTAATATGTATATTGCATTGAATTTTATCTCCTTTTCAAGTTTTCTTGTTTATGCTTTTGAGAGGTCAGATGTCCCCAAATCAACTATAATTTGATTTAGAAATAGAAAGGACACCAAGGAATAGCAGAAGTAGTAACAAGAGAAGGAGACGAGGGAGAAGTCGAGAAGAAAACAAAAATATTTTATTTTTAATTATTTTATTTTAATTCTTTTCTTTTTATTTAGGATAAAAAATTATTTTTTAAAAACATTATTATTATTATTTTGATATTTTGTTCTTCTCATCTGAGTTAACATTTGTTTGAGCTTTTTGATTATTTCTCTTGTGAGGCCAGGTGTAGAAGGAACAAAAATAAAAACAAAAAAAGGGCAAGGATAAGCTTAAGGAGACAATCTCAACACTCTCTGTTCAAATATCCCAAGTGAAGTAAATGTTGAATGACTTCTGAATGGCAAAATCCACCAAGAAGAACACTTGGAGATTATCAAAATCCACCAAGAAGAACCCTTGGAAATTATGTTAGGCAGCAAGAACCAAAATATTTCTCCCACACACCGATTCAAGGTAACTTCTCTAATTACAATAATTATTCTAACAGTTTTGTCACGGGATTGGGGAAGTGATGACAGGAATTGCACTGGATCTAGAATTGAGCAAAACAAATCAATTAGAACCACAAAATAGCAATTAATTAACGAAAATTAGGTGTTGGACAACAGCTAATTTGCGTGAGAAAATGAGAGAAAATGAGAGAAAATGAAAGAAAAAGTGGAGAAGAATTGAAGAGGAAGAACGCCACTGGTGCAAGAATCCTCCTGCAGCAGATAAGTTCAATTGTCAGACGCCACTAATTCAGGAGAATTAGATAAGTCTCATCCATGGTTTAAGCAACAACCACCAAGCTCACTCAACTCACAAAGAGGAGACTCAACTCACTAAGAGGAGAAATTTGGGCATAGTGCCTTTACTTAAAATTCAATGTTATCAAATACAAGAGAGGAGACTCCTTTATATAGGAGTGGGAGGGGGAAGTGGGCGGCCACTTACATGAGGAAATGGGGGAAAATAAAAAGATGAGTGGAAACTCATCCTAAATGGGATTTGAACCCATGCCCCTAATGGCTTATGGCTAAGCTAAGCCTTAAGCCAATAAACCCCAAAATTAGCGCCCAATTTACATAGGAAAGAAAAAGATGACTTAATTTCTATCCTATGTGGGAATAGATCCCATGACCTCCTAAACCTTGTAGTAAGGCAACCTACTAACCAATAAACCCAAGTATATGGGCGCCCAAGGTAGAGGAAAATTACAACAAATAGGAGTGTCCTAGTTTAGGGTGGTGCATAGGACCATGTGTCCTATTCCTGGGTCAAGGGTGTCCTTCTGTAAGGCCAGGGTGTCCTTCTGTAGGGTAGTATCCCTAAAAATGTAGGACACTAATTTTCCCATCTCTTCCTTAATCTTCTTAGCACGTCCTCTAGTCATTGGTCCAGTGATGTCCTTGACTGCTTCAGTAGGAGGCTGCTGGCGTGCCATGTTATCAGACGATCTTGTTCTGACACTTCTATAGATGAGCTCCTTTGAGAGATTTCCTTGATATTTTTATGCTTCTTTTCTCTCTTGATTTTCTTCTGCTTTCTTCAGCTTTCTTCTGATTTCCTCTGTTTTTCCTTTAGAGTATGTATGAGTAAGTATCCGTTGGATTTGTCCTTTTGCTTATTTGTATATACTCCTTTTCATTTGCTCCTGACATAGTTTCCTCTTTCTTCTTTGAGTGAGGTGTCTTGTCCTAAGGACAATAGTTGTTGTTGTTATTTCCTCTCTTTAAATAAAGACATATGATATTATAGTCGTTGAATTATATGGTCTCAGCTTCTATTGTGACTTCTTCTATGTTGAAATTTAACCACGTAGTCAGAGAGTTGAGAGTCTTTATTACTTCAGACAGTCAAGTCATTATGTTCATAGAGTATGTGTTTAGTAAATTCAATCTTCATACTTTCAAAAGGTTGATAAGCTTTCAGATGGTTGCATTGTTTCAGCTTGATGTTATCAGCTTCAACATATGCTTCTTTCAGATGATAGCTTCAAGCTTATTTTGATTCTTCAGATTGAGATGCTTTCAATAAGCTCCTTTCTTCTGGCAAGACGTTTCTTCTTTTCTTCAGACGATTGCAGATCTATTCTTCTTTGTCTCTTCCCATTCTTCTTAGTTCAAATAGCTTTCTTGTCACTTTCTTGTCACTTTCTTGTTCAGTCTTCTGATACGTTCTAGGCAGCAGTAGGTCTGCGCATACAGTGCTTTTTCGTTGCAGGTGCAGTAGGTGTTGCAGACTTTCCTGATTTGTTCAAAGCTTTTGATCGAGTCAAGAAAGTGGTTTTGACTCTTGTGATGAATTAAGTGTATTTCTTGGGTAGAGTGTTCTTCACACATAGCAGCGTCTTCAATAGGTCAAACTTTGATTCTGACACATTCATTCTTCAGATACACCGAATGCTTTGGATCAACTTTATATCTTCAGATGATAACCGCTCTTCAGACGGAGTCAAGTCTTTACTATTGTCTTCAAGTTTTCAGACCGTCTTCAGGTCTTCAGACAGTTGAAACTTTACTTTGGTCTTTAGACAGTTGAAACTTTACTTTAGTCTTCAGGTCTTCAGATCATGAATACATTTCAGATAGACAGGTCTTTTCTTCTTTTTAGATTCAGTGCTTTGCTTCATCTTTCTTGTAGATTTCTTCTTTTTAGATCCTACTTTTGTTCTTCTCTTCTGATTTGTTCTTCTTCTTCTGATCTGATTCTTCTTCTTCTGATCTGTTCTTCTTCTTTTGATTTGATTCTTCTGATCTTTTTCTGATATTCTAATTTGATCTTCTTTTGAACTGTTTTTCTTTTGATTCTTACTTCAGATGAATATTCCAACCTGAAACACAATCAACAAACCGATACCTTTCTCAGTAGAACCTGCTTATATAATCTTATTTGTTAATCATTAAAACCTAAGGATACTAAGTCTTGAGTCAAGTTTGAATGCTCAAACTGATTTATAGACTTCATAATCTTCCCCTTTTTAATGATGACAAATAAGCTATGTATAACTGATAAAATGTACAGAGGAAATGAAATGAAAGATGATAAATAATTTATTTTATTTATATTGCTCCCCTATTTATATTACTCCCCCTGAGAAAAATATTATTTCTTTAGATGCCAATTGTTAACTTCTTAGATACCAGATGTTAATCTTTTAGATACCAAAAATGTTAGATACCACTTGTTATTTAACTTATCACTGAGACCAATTGTTATATGATTACACCATGTGTTTAAAGCTTATTAGTTACCACTTGTTAACTATTTTAGTTCACCAATTATAAGTTGTTTGTTAATCATTGAGAACTAATGATACCACATGTTATTCTTACTGATACTCTTTAGTTATGACAGTTGTTATAACCTTTATTTTGATATAGCTTGTTATCTTCAGAGTTTCCAGTTACTTGTTACATTGAGTTTATTTACTTACAACATTTTGTTAGTTTTATATTTCTCCCCCTTTTGACATTAATTAAAAAGGTTTGGACATCATTTCCCCCTTTTGTCTTGCATTAAAAAGGTTTTGTTATTGTCTTTTCTGCTCTTTCATTATCTTTCTGAATTTTGATACCAAATGTTAAAAACAAACCAACTGTTATATACCAATTATTATGAGTTATTAGAAATTATGAAGTGTTGTTATTTTGAATGTTAAAACCAATTGTTAAAGATGAGACAGAGCCAAAAGATAAACTTTTAAGATACCGATTGTTATCAGTTGTTGGACTTAAGATTAAAACTTGCTTAATTAAGATTTTAATGTCAATTGATTAAAGGAATTATTAAATATTAACCAGTTGATAGGAGTTATTAAACTTAAATTTTATATCTTCTTAAACAAGAGATTCTGAAACAGAAACAGAGACACACAGATATGTACAAAATACATTAAAAAATACATTACAGAAGTAAAATACACAAAGAAAAACAAGACTTTTATTTACAAAAAAAATTGAAAACACTCAAAATACATTTATCGTCGCTACCTCTCTTGATTCCTACGAAGGCCTGAGGCATAGCCTTATAGCTTCATTCATCTCTTTCAGAGCTACCCTTGCTTCCTTGGCTGTAAAGCCTCAGAAGTGCGTCTTGAGCCTGTGTTCTCCTCCCAACCGTGCGATCTGCACGCAGTCTCCTTGTGACAACTGAAATATTGGAGGTGCATCGTTTAAGACTGTGTTTCGACCACCAGCCACAACCTTAATCCTAACGACCACATTTGAAGTGGTTCTCATCATAAGATTGGCTATTCTGGGATCTCCCAGTGGTCTTCCAGTTGGTAAGTGTAAAATTAGCGTTATTTTCCTATAGTTTTTATTACACTTATCAAGGTTAAAATAGTAATTTATGCCCCAAAATATCCCTTTTTATTAATATTTATAATATTTGTAATTATTTGGTTTAAATTTGAATATGATGCTATTTTAAATAGAAATCTGTTATTTTATGCAGATTTACAGGAGATTTGGAATGAGAGAGAAAATAACATCAGAAAGGAGGTTGTTGCAGATTCAGAATTCAAATAAAAAGGAGATAATCAGAGAATCTTGTGGATAACCTCTTCAATTCAAATACATGTCAAATAAATACAAAAACAAATCAGATAAAGGGAGATAAGGAAAACCAATCGAGCAAGGGATAGAACGGAAAGAGATAAAGCCGTTAGATGAAGAATTTGAAAAGCCTGCAACGTGTGCCACGATGCATGTGCGCCTAGCGCACGTGGAGCGCAGCTCCTGATTGGATAGGCTTCGCGCAAGTGACGTCACAGCCTTTTAAAATCAAATATTTTTTGATCTCTTCCAATTTGGATAAGGTTTTTCAGTCTATAAATAGAGCCTTTTGCATAGATCAAAAGGAAGGTCCTCGGGACCCGACACAGATACAGAGAGAGAGTAGTTCTAGGATTGATAAAGGTGACAGATTTCTCAGTGGTTTGTAATGGCTACTATGAGTAGCTAAGCTCTCCAGTAGGATTTGATGTAGTGGATTCAATCCCCTTGTGTATATAGAATTCTCTTCTTTTTAATTATGATTCTTTATTTGTAATTTATTGGTATCTTTATGATGTTTGTAATGCATCACCTCCGCGCGTGCGCCGGGGTAGTAGGCTAGTGCTTTGGATACAAAAAGTGGAACTCCGGCTAGTATTAGAGTTAGGTGAGCATGGAGCTGTCTATGAAGCTTAATCTCGGATTGCTGAAGACACTCGTTTTAGTCATATCGTAGTATAACGATTGTATTCTAACGATTGAAGGTTCAGTGAGTGACACACCCCTTCATAGGTGCCTTATATAAAAGTATGATTAAATCGAGAGCGCTGATTGCAAAATACGGGGAATGTTCGGGGTCGCCAAGCCACTTTGAATGCCTGTAGAGAATAACTTTTGGCGTTCAATTATGATGTTATAGGGGAATTTACGGGTACGATAATTACCAGGCATGCCTTAAAATTATTGTAATTAAACAATGCTAAGGTGATTACAAGTATGATCATAATTAAGGGAAGGGATTCGCATACACAAGGGGGGGAGATGAAACGAAGTCAAGTCCTAGTCCGAAACATTACTCTCCTCATATTTATCTGTTTGCTTTTATTTTATTTTATTATTATTTCGAAAATAACCAAACTCTTTATAAACCGTTTTTATTGGAAATACAATCGCTATCACTGTACAAATTAAAACCGCACCCTGAGGATACGATATCTTATTTACTCTATAACTGTTGGACTTTTGGTACACTTGCCAGGAATCCATCAAGTTTTTGGCGCCGTTGCCGGGGAGCGGTGTCTCAATTTGTATAGTTTTAGAAGATTGAATTTTCAATTGTTTCAAAATTTTCAAAAAAGTGTATTTTAAATTTTAAATTTTAAATTTTCATATTTCTTTTTTATTTTTCGTATTTTTTTATTTTAATTTTTAATTTTTTTAATTTTCAAAAAAAAAAAATAAATAATATTTTTTTAAAAAAAATTGAAAATTGAAATTTGAATTGTTCTTATCTTATCTTCAATGCTTATCCTGTTTGAGTTCTTTTAGGAATTTAGGATAAGAAAATATCATATTTCAAATTCAAACTTGATCTATCTTAGAATTTTAGGATTTTATTTTCTTTATTTTCATTTTTTTTAAAAAAAAATAATTATTTTGTTTCACCTTCCTGAGCTAACAATTGTTTGAGATTCTTGAATAGTGATTTTGTGAAGACAGGTGTCTCAAAATCAATTGAGAGAAGGGACAACTAGAAGGAACAAAAGGAGAGAGAAAAATGGGCAAAGAGACAATCTCAACACTCTCTGTTCGACCACCCTAAGTGAAGTAAAAGTTGAATGGCTTCTGGGTGGCAACAAGATGCTGATTCATCCTATAGGCAGACTATTGAAGCTGAACTCAGGGCAGATACTGCAATACATAACACGTGTTCAAGAATTGAGGAGAAGCTCGATAGACTCATACAAGATATGAATGACAGTCAGAAGGAAAGGGAAGAAGCAAGAAGAAAAAATGATGCTTTGATAGCACAACTAGCAGAGCAAAGAGAGTTCAGACTTCAGAAGGAAATTGAAGAAGCACAAGAAAGAGAAGCTGAAGAAAGAGAATTAGAAGAAGTGGATGAAGAAGAGGAAGAAGAAGAAAAGGAAGAGTTCACACATGCACTGCAAGTTAGAGATTTTCCATATCCAAAGAATCCCTCCATGAAAGATCTACACATGCTATTTGCAAGCTTCATGAATAGTATCAACTGTGTGCAAATTACCAGCCCAATGTTGGAGGCTATGGAGCAAAGGCCTGCCGAGTTCATGTTGGAAATGCTCAACAAGAAGAGAGAGTTTCCTGATGCAACAGTTGAACACATAGCAAAAGCAAGAACCAACCATCAGTCAGAACAAATTTCATCAAATGCACTTCCCAAATCTGAAGAGCAGTGTGATGACATTGCTCAGCTAAAAGGGGAGGAAATCAATAACAATCTGACTGATGAAGAAGTGGAAGAAGAAAAAGGAGAGGATGAAACAGAAAAGATGGTGCTTGAAGAAGAATCTGACTGTGAAGGGGAGAAAGAGAACAACACATATGAGGGTGTACCTGATGAAAAAGATCAAGAAAAAGAGAAAAAAGGGTGAACATAGAGATAATGAATCAAAGGCCAAAGAAGGAAGGGAAGTGGTATCAAGACCAAAGACCATGCCTTATCCAACCAGTCCTGCAAAGGAAAATCAAGAAAGGCATGGTACAAGTGATGATCCTTCCAGACCTCACAAAAGAAAGGCCTGCAATCACACTGACCAGAACAAGGCAAAGAGAAGGAAAGTCATGCTAGAATCAAACTCAGAGCCTAGAGCCAGATTGAAGATCAAGAGGTCAGGAATGTTTCATATCAAAGACCCCTGTAAGGCAAAGAAATTGAGAGCAATCAATTGTGAATCATCAAAGCTTCAAGAGAAGAAGACTCATGCACATAAGAACAAGAAAATAAAGAAAAGAAGAGTCAAGCCAAGGGAGTCAGAGGCATGGTCTAATTCCAGAAAGAAGCCCAAATGCTTAAAGTCATTTCACACTACAGGTTGCTCCAAGGCAATATTATGGGGAGGCTTATGGGCCAAAGAAAGGAAGGGTGCAACTCACAAGCTCACCAAAAGATTTCAGTATCAACCACCTTAACAGAGCAGGCGTCGAGCTATCAGACGTTAAACAAGCGCTTTCTGGGAGGCAACCCAGAGATTTTAAGTTTTTAATTTTGTTTTATTGATTATTAATTAGGATTTTTCATTTTTTTTAGGATTTAGGAAATTTTCAAAATTGATTGAAATAAGTTTGTGGAAAATAAATTTTTAAAACAATAGGAAGTAGCAGAAAACGTGACTGAAAATTGCAAATTCTCATTCTGTTTTCTGCGCTTCAATTGCGCTGAGCGCAGGAGAAGCGCACAATTGCAATTTTAGTCATTGTTTTCTGCGCTTCACTTGCGCTGAGCGTAGGTGAAGCGTAGCAGTACAAATTTTAAAAAATCTTCTATTTTCTCATGTACTGTTTCTCTACTTCCTAAGCTTTTCTTTTCACCTTTTTCCACTCACAAACTTCAATCAATTTTGAAACTTTCAAATTTCATGCATATTTTTCTTTTATTTTTTACCAATTAAAATGTTCATCTATTCTGTTTTCATGATTTGCACTTTAGGATAGCAACTTTAAGATTATGAATATTATTGATTATCTGCTATCTTTAATGTGTTTTTGGCTGTGTGGAACATGAAGAACAATGTGCTTGATTGGAATACTCTTTGTTTTGTGAGTTATTAAATTGGAAAGTGTTATGCTCTATCTCTTTCAAAAAATTTAAACTCCCACTTTCTATGGATTGATTGAATACTTGCAAAACAAATGAGTATATTATGTTTTTAGGAAGGCATTACCAAGTGCAGTGAAATTTTTGTTGAGAGTAATTCTTTATGCATGCAATTGGTTAATGATAGGCTTCCATGTTCTTCATGAATTGGTATTTGCAATAAGGCATCATTAAAATAAATGTGTTTTAGCAACTAATTGTTGTTATTGGACTTTTCAGATGCCTAGGAATAAATTGCTAGTCTTTCCCGTGGCTTTAGCTCACGAAGAGAAGGCATGAGGAGAAGGATCAGAGAATATGATCTCATGAGATTCAAAGAGTGTGCAGGCTGCTGCAAGACCCATAACCAGGCTTGCTGTTTGAAGAGTTCCGGATATTCTAGCAGTGGCCTGGGGACAGGCTTATTCTTTCAAGGGGGAGGTGAAGCAGCAGCAGCAGTTGGAGAATATGACAAGGACCCACAGGATACAGAGGATGAAGATTGACATTGGTGTTTTTCTTTCTTTTCATTCTTTATTTTCTTTTATTTTATAGGATTATATTTTTAATTTTTTTAATTAGAATTTTTGTTTATTTTTCATTTTTTTAATTAAAAAAAATATTTTTCATTTTTAGGATTTAGGATAATTAGGAAATAAAGGAAATTTTTTCAAAATTTCTGAAATTGGGCAGTTTAACTAACCAGATTAGGAAAGAAGAAAGGGTCTTGTGATTAATTCCATAATCAATTAAGATTAGGATGCTTCACATGAGAATCTATCAAGGTAGTTAATTAAAATCAATAAATGTTTTATCAAGGAATTTAGCCAAGTAACCGGTGAGTTGAGAGCCCAAACACTGAATTGAGAGTTTTTCACCGCTGTCTGTCAACTTTTATTGATTGAGTTTTTGGATCTTTTGCTGTTTATGGAAAATATGGAAATGACAAAGGCAAAATTGTGTTTTTCAATATGTTTGCTCAGAGCCAAAAAGTCAACCTTGGTACAATATTTTCAATTTTTGATACCCATTTTTTAGCCTTAATTGTTTATTCTTGTTTACCCAAGCCAAAATAAAAATCTATATCCTGTCCTTTACACATTTGGGATAGAGAGCAAGGTGGCAAGCAAAAATAATGCGAAGAAAAGGTTGAAAATCCAAAGAGCAGGTACAGAGAAACAAAAAGAAAAAGAAGACCACTCCCTCTAAAATAAAAAAAAAAGTGAATAAATTAAATAAGTTGGGGGGTGTGTATCTTCAAACAAGGAAAGAGGCCTGCAACCTTTTGGTCCATATTAACCATGCACATGCTTATGAATTAGAAACGACTATCAATCTTAGTTGTTCAGCTGTGGTGAAAATATTGAGGGAAACAGTACCCGTGAGCATAAGTGAAATTCCTTGGTATGTTGTTTATTGCTTTAATTACTACTCTTGAGAAAATTCAACTTGTTGATTGTATTCTAGTTTTGGTTGAGTCATGGTAATATCTCTTGATTTTAATTTTTTCTAGAATTGAAAAGTGACTTCTGCCTAATAAAGAAATAATGAATTTTTTTCCTTATAGTTATTTTGAGAATTGTATTCAAGGGTGTTTTGAAATTTGATTGCAAAAGGTGTCTTGCTTAAGGACAAGCAAGAAATTAAGTTGGGGGATATTTGATAAGTGTAAAATTAGCGTTATTTTCATATAGTTTTTATTACACTTATCAAGGTTAAAATAGTAATTTATGCCCCAAAATATCCCTTTTTATTAATATTTACAATATTTGTAATTATTTGGTTTAAATTTGAATATGATGCTATTTTAAATATAAATCTGTTATTTTATGCAGATTTACAGGAGATTTGGAATGAGAGAGAAAATAGCATCAGAAAGGAGGTTGTTGCAGATTCGGAATTCAAATAAAAAGGAGATAATCGGATAATCTTGTGGATAACCTCTTCAATTCAAATACAAGTCAAATAAATACAAAAACAAATCAGATAAAGGGAGATAAGGAAAACCAATCGAGCAAGGGATAGAACGGAAAGAGATACAGCCGTTAGATGAAGAATTTGAAAAGCCTGCAATGTGTGCCACGATGCATGTGCGCCTAGCGCACGTGGAGCGCAGCCCCCAGATCTGCCACGCTACATGTGCGCTTAGCGCACATGAAGCGCAGCTCCTGATTGGATAGTCTTCGCGCAAGTGACGTCACAGCCTTTTAAAATCAAATATTTTTTTATCTCTTCCAATTTGGATAAGGTTTTTCAGTCTATAAATAGAGCCTTTTGCATAGATCAAAAGGAAGGTCCTCGGGACCCGACACAGATACAGAGAGAGAGTAGTTCTAGGATTGATAAAGGTGACAAATTTCTCAGTGGTTTGTAATGGCTACTATGAGTAGCTAAGCTCTCCAGTAGGATTTGATGTAGTGGATTCAATCCCCTTGTGTATATAGAATTCTCTTCTTTTTAATTATGATTCTTTATTTGTAATTTATCGGTATCTTTATGCTGTTTGTAATGCATCACCTCCGCGCGTGCGCCGGGGTGGTAGGCTAGTGCTCTGGATACAAAAAGTGGAACTCCGTCTAGTATTAGAGTTAGGTGAGCATGGAGCTGTCTATGAAGCTTAATCTCGGATTGCTGAAGATACTCGTTTTAGTCATATCGTAGTATAACGATTGTATTCTAACGATTGAAGGTTCAGTGAGTGACACACCCCTTCATAGGTGCCTTATATAAAAGTATGATTAAATCGAGAGCGCTGATTGCAAAATACGGGGAATGTTCGGGGTCGCCAAGCCACTTTGAATGCCTGTAGAGAATAACTTTTGGCGTTTAATTATGATGTTAAAGGGGAATTTACGGGTACGATAATTACCAGGCATGCCTTATAATTATTGTAATTAAACAATGCTAAGGTGATTACAAGTATGATCATAATTAAGGGAAGGGATTCACATACACAAGGGGGGGAGATGAAACGAAGTCAAGTCTTAGTCCGAAACATTACTCTCCTCATATTTATCTGTTTGCTTTTATTTTATTTTATTATTATTTCGAAAATAACCAAACTCTTTATAAACCGTTTTTATTGGAAATACAATCGCTATCACTGTACAAATTAAAATTGCTCCCTATGGATACGATATCTTACTTACTCTATAACTGCGGGACTTTTGGTACACTTGCCAGGAATCCATCACCAGTCCACTTGTGATGCAACAATATCTCCATGGTCCAAGTATAGAGAAACGGGTTTCCAGATGAAACCTTTCCCTTACTCTTCATTCCATACATCATCCAAGATGACTCGATCTTTGCCTCAACGTGTTCCCGAAATCCTTTTGCTGTTTTCCTTTGCTTCTTCATCATCCTTCTGAGAGCAACACACTCAGAATCTTGGACAAAGCTATAGACAAGCTTTGAAGATACGAGTTTGTGTGATGAGCTCTTGTGAATTTATAAGATTTTGAAGCAGGGGTAAAATAGAGAAGTAAGTAGATTGAATCTTTTGGATTGTTGTTCACGGGATGTATATGGGCTCGGGTAGCTTTTATGATGACAGTTTTAGTCCTTGGGAGTATCGAAACGTCCATCTTTGATTGGTCATAGATGAAGCACCATAGGAAATTGAGTCAATAGCGTTGATAATGAAAGTTTTGAAAAATGTTTTTGAAAGACAACCAAATAAGAAACATAAAAACAGGTTTGAAAACACTTTTCGAAATACTTTTTGAGAAACAGAAAAGAAAATAGAAATAAGAAGAAAATGTGAGAAAACATTTTAAAAAGGAAAACTTTTAAAACAGACTTTTCAGACATAGCATAAAAGAAAACATATAATAAAGTTTTATGATTATTATCTGAGAAGTTTTAAGTCTTTTAAGTTTTTGCTTATTAAAAGAATTAAAGTTTTATTGGAGAAATTAAAGTTTTACTAGAGATCAATTTTCACAGATATTTAAGTCATAAGGTGAAGTGATGTTACCATTTGGTCTGCTTATTGATCTCTGGATGGAGGAATGCATTTCTGACATTGCACCTTTCTTTAAAGACTTTTTCTCCTTCTGAAGTTGCTTGTTATCAGCAAGTTCCAGTATGCTTTTTGTCCTTTGTGCTCCAAGAGATTCTTTGAACAATCATCTTGACCTATCCCTCAAGGATTGAGATAGACTTCAATGGCTTGAGTATCAATCACCTCAACATTCCTGACCCAAAATTTCAGTAAGTTCATTGAGAACCTTCTGAACAGGTTCAGAGAATTGGGATGTTACTAAGTCAAAATTGTCTTCTCAAGAATTGAGGTAGGCTTAGTGCATAGAGTGTCAACCACCTTAACATTTCTGACCCACAATTTCAGTAAGTTTATTGAGAACTTTCTGAACAAGTTCAGAGAATGGAGATGATATCACACTAGCCATCCTTTCAGACGATGTTGCCTTGATCCACCTTTTCAGACGATATTTCCTTCTGATGGTCTTCTTAAGATTATCTTCAAAACCTGTTTTCTGAAACATACACAAGCTAAAAATACCTTTCGGTAGCATCTGATATTACTTAATTGAATTTGTTAATCATTAAGGAAATATCTTAGAATATAGATTTTAATCTTGTCCTATTTTATTAAGTTAATAGATTTCATCTTTAGCTATACCATTTCTTAATATTTAAGGAAGTGTGTTATGTTAAAGATTCAATTAAATATTCGCAGTCATAATATGGACAATATAAGCAATCACAGATAAGAAGAAACTTAATAACTTATGAAAGAAACACATATCAACAAAGGAGCAAAGCAAAAGTTTAGATGTTATTATTGTATAAAAAGAAAATATTAAACATAACATATCATATTTAAACAAGAATAAGGGTAATGAAAAGACACAAGCGAATCAATGATCATCAGATGAGTTCTCAGCAGCATCAGCATTCTCCTTTTCAGCCTTGAGCTCTTGTAGCTCCTTCTCAGTCTTTTTCAGCCTCTTAGCAATCCGTTTTACCCTATCATTCACCTTCTTCAGATGATATGTGATGGGTTTCTGGCAAGCGAACCACAAATCCAACAGTATAATAGTAAGAAAGAGTATCGTAACCACATGGAACGGTTATTTATGTAGAACGAAATCGTATTTATCAAGAGAAAGCACAGTTTAGAGAGTATAATTGCAGAATGATAAAGAGAGTAGATAATTACTTGGATCAGGATTGGATTTCATCTCATCACACCCATTGTGCATATAAAGACTATCTATTATTTTAGGTTTATTCTATAATAATGTAGACAAACTTTATTGCTAAGGCCCCTCGCCAGCGACCTTAACACTCAAGGATAAATTATGCGGGATCTCCCAGGCAATAGATTTATCTCGGCTTATTTCGCTCTCTTTTATTCAGTTTGTAAAGAATTAGACGATAAACGAGGCCTAGTGCTGTAGACGCGCCTTCGCTCCAGTACTGTCACTACCTTATACTCATTAGGACACGCCTATGTTCGGATCCTGGATTGACAACCCCCTAATTCTTTGCTATCGATTACTAAGTCCTATTGGTCGAATGCTCCTTCACTTAGAGTACTCACACTGCCCCTCGCTCATTAGTAAACATCCATTTTCGGCCGTCAGTAGTAACCGAGTATTCTTATTCAATCAGAGAATGAGTTTCCTATGTCTAGGCTCCCCCATCCTCACTCCTAGTAATAACTGCTTTAGTTAAGACTAACCTATAACTCCATACGCAAGCGTGGGAATTAGGAATAAGCACAGAATAAGACATACCACTATTATAGATAGGGAGCTCATTGAAATAATAATATAGAATTTATATACACTCAAGGATAGAATCAATTACATCCAATCCTACTGGAGAGTTAACTACATGAAGTAGCCATACAAACCATCGAAGACGTTGTCACCATCTTCAATCCTCGTGAAAGCGCTCCTCCTCTCCTACTCTAAACTTAGCTTTGATACATAATCACTGAATTAAAATGACTGTCTATCTCGCTCACCAACTAACTTTTTTGACTGACGCAAGAGGTTCCTATTTATAGATTAGGAAAGACAAAGCAAATTTGGGAAGAGATCCTCTTAAAAACGACAACTGGGAAGCGATCTGCGTGTTCTGCGCTTCAAGCTGCGCTACAGTGTAGCGCAGGTTCCAGAGAGTTGCGCTTCACCTGCGCTATAGCGTGGGGTGAAGCGCAGCTAGCGTCCCGCAGCTTCAACTTTCCTCTTTTATTTGTTAATCTCTCCCCGAGACTGGTTTTCACGCGTTTGCCTTTCCTTGTTTCCCCTTATTTTCTGATATCTTTATATTTATTGTGCAATCCTTGTTTATTTGGGAAGCTTGTCTGCAATATCTTTGATTGATTGACTCTGATCTCCCCATTAATGATTCAAATCTTCTTCACATCTTTAATTAATTGTCTTCAATAAATCTACAATCTTGCATAAATCCTCCTCATTTAATGCCATTTAATCTCTGAATTAAATCTTTGCAATAATCCTGCAAAAATCAGCAATAAATCTATTAAAATAGCATCAAATTCAAAACTAGGATTAATAAATATAAATTAGTAAATATTAAATAAAAAGGGATAAAAATGGGGTAAAATTATCATTTTGTCCTTGATAAGTGAAATAAAATATATACTAATTTATCAACTATTTTTCACTTATCAATATGCACCCAACACCATCCTTTTCCTTCCATGAGCACCCAGATGAACAGAAACTCTTTTCTCTTTGGCATGGGAAGCAAAGAGAGGAGGGATAACCACCTGATTCTCTGGAGCTTCTTCTCGTTCAGATAAGGTTCCGTCTAACTGAGCGTACATTCCCGGAGTGAAGAAGTAAGGAGGCGGTTGGTCGAAGAGACTATCCATAGGAAAGCCCTTGTGCATCAAAATTTTCATAATCAGGGTGTTGTGGGGACAGAGGTTCTCATTGCCCATCTCCTTTCTGAATGACATCTGATACAGCAAAACAAAAGGAAGACTGATTTTCTGCTTCAACAACAGATGACCCAGCACAAACCTTTCTAGCTGACTGATAACCAAGTTATTGCTTCCTTTTGGAAGGAGCGATGGTTTAGCACAACAAGGCGAGTTCTGGGAGGATCTAGGAGTTGAGAATGCTTATAGGGAGCAAGACGTCTTCTGCCAAAAAGCAATTCATCATAGACAATTGTTCCACCATTCAGTGATTCCCATCGTTCAAAGAAATTGTCACCTCTTGCAGGAACACCAATCACTTTAGCCAACAATTTACAGTCAACAAATAGAGTTCTTCCCTGCACCATCGTCTTAATTCCAGTACTACCAGGTTCAATTACTAACTGGGAGTTGTCCCAAAATTCCAGAACACTTTCCTCTTTCCATGGAGAGGAAATGTTGTTGAAGAAGGGAGTCCAGCCGACTGCATCAAAATACTCAGAAATTTTATGACCAGTTTCGTCGAAATCAGAGAGACTAACCATCTTTGAAGGAATGATTCTCTCATCGATCAGTGAAGGATTTGAGTCACTTGATGTAGACATGTTAGCCAATTGAGTACGGTTGATCTGAGGGACTTGAAGAAAATAGACTTTGGCTCTTGAGGATTGATTGAATGAAGTGTAGTTCTCAAGATGATCTTCTAAGTTTTATAAATAGGCAAAGCGACGTGCTTGATGCATTGATGGTTACGGTTACATGCACTGAACAGACATGGAGAATTGTGCATCGTGCCGATAATGAGAAACCGGTTGATGATTCATTAACTCACATAGCGCCGTATCACATTTATTGATAGAATAATTAACACAAACGACTCTTCAACTAATATACATACAAAACAAATAATATGTAACAGTTAATTTTCACACAAGCATGTATACGCATGCATTAACAATTTCAATAACAACATGTAATTCATACAACATTTGAATAAATATATTTAATCTAAACTAAGATAGGAAGGATGTTACTTGTATGTGATCTGAGATAAATGTACTTTCCTTTTTCATCATGCTCTTCAGAAAGATGCTTCACCATCATGAATAATGAGCTTTGAGTGAATATTCTCTTTTCTCATTTCATTGTTCTTCAGAGTGGCTTCAGCTTGGTAGGATTTCCATCTTCTGAGGATCTACTCCTTCTGCATTTGTTAGATGCTCAACCCGAAGGTGAGCTCTGATACCAATTGTTAGAACCACAGGAAACACTAGAAGGGGGTTGAACAGTGTTTTAAACTTTTTGGGTAATTTTGGAAATCTTGAATTAAACCAACGCATAAAATAAAACAAGTTCAAATAAAACTTAAGATCAGAGTTAATTAAAGCTTGCGGAAGAAAAGAAGGATAAAATTGATAGTCTTTCTACTAAAAGCTTAAGATGATTTGAATAAACATTTAATTAAGTTGGTTTCATAGAGAAACTAAATTAATTAAAAACATCTCAAAGTATCTTCTGAAGATTATTACAAAGAATTTCTTCAGAACTGTTTCTAAATTACTTCAGATGACTGATGATCGTCTGAAGTCTGTTTCTTACTTCTGAACTGAGTTCTTTTCAGACTCACTTCAGAGAGTCATTTCAGAGGTTCTTCAAAGTACATTCTCTGTAATGCTTCAAACGATATGGGAGAGACTTAAGGTTAATTTATCTTTGAAAACTCGTTTTATTGAAATCGTTGACTTAGAGTTTTATATAGAAAATACTTTTCAATCCCCTCAGAAAATACGAAGCTAAAAATAAAAGAGTTTAAGGGAAAGAAAACTTAGCCAATAATTTATCCTGGTTCACCCACTAACCCAGTGAGCTACATCCAGTCCCAGGGCAAACAACCACTGGATTTTCACTATCCGAACTCAGATACAAGTATTCTTTTACACTAGCCTCTTCAGGCTTAACTACAAGTATTCCTTTGTTTTCATCCTGCGCTTTAGCGCAGGCTGTAGCGCAGATATCAGTAACTCTCTGCTTCTGTTACCCCTACCTAATTTCATGCACTCTTTATTTTATATCCCCAAATTTTACAGTTTCTTATTCTCACAGACAATTCCTAAGACTCAAAATTACTATAAAAAATGAAGAATAAAAAAAATAAAAACTTTCAAACACTGGGTTGCCTCCCAGGAAGCGCTTGTTTAACGTCTTCTAGCTCGACGCCTAGTTATGTAACCTCTTTATGGTGGCTTCAAGTGGAGGATGATGTTGGTCTCCATGTCAGTTCTACCTTTGAGCTCCCATCCTCCATGCCAATCAGTGACTCTTCCTTCATGGTCACTATCTTCCGCTGTATTTGATGTTGATCGCTTCTTCCTCTTGAACTTGAATTCCCAGATGGATTCTGGATCTTTTACTCTCATTCTAGGCTTCCTCGGAAATCCGGAACCTTGCAATTGTGGAGAGTTTGGGGAAGTGGGATTGTTTTGTTGTAACAGGGGTATTCCCCTATCAATATGAAACACAATGGTTTCATCCTTTGTACCCATTGCATACTTCCCTCGATCAACATCGATAATCATTCGAGCGGCCTTCATGAATGGTCTTCCCAAGATAAGCGGGACATCAGTATCCTCCTCTGCTGTCTCTGCAACGTAAAATCTACCACATATGCAAACTTATCTACTCTTATTTCAATATCCTCAAGTATTCCATGCAAGCTTTGAGCAGATTGATTTGCAAGAAGTAGTTTCACATTAGCAGGCTTGACCTTCACATCACTCAACTTATTAAAATACGATAGCGGCATCAAATTGATGCTTGCTCCAAGATCTAATAAAGCATAAGTTGAGGGTAGATTACCAAGAGATATGGGTATAGTGAACCTACCTGGGTCAAGTGACTTACTTGTGACTAAGACCTTCTCTTCATGGGATTCTTCTTTTGGTTGGGCTGCTTTGTCCTTTGATGAACTGCTTCCTCTTGAGGTGCTTGTTCTTCAAAGACGAGTTCAACTACCTCATCAAGGTCCTCCTCCTCTGACTCGTTGCCATCAGTAGCAATCAAGCTGCATTGCGCCTTGGGATTTGTTTGGGTCACAGCGGAGAAAAGTTGTTGCCTATGCTCTGCCATCTCGTTTGCTAACTGACCCACTTGATTCTCTAGAGTCTTGATTGCTGCCTCAGTTTTTGTATTGAATCTAGTAAATCCTTGCACTAATGCATCAATCTTCCCCTCCAAAGAATTCAGTTTATCGTAAGTTGAAAGTTGCTGCTGATAGGGTGGTTGTCGACCTCCATTCTGATTCCAACCAGAGTTTGTTTGGTTATTTCTCCATCCTTGAGAGTACTGGTTGTTATTATTGGATAAATTTCCTTGCCTTCCCTGATTTCCCATGTAATTGACTTGCTCAGGTTGTGTCTCTTGGATAGTGCATTCACCATTTGGATGGTCTCCTCCACAAAAGTCACAAATCAATGGTTGGGTAGGAACGGGTGGTGAGTAGACAGCTTTGAGTTGTTGGGTTAGTGCCTGCAAAGTATCAGTGAGTGCTTCTATTTGACATTTGATGAGCTTATTCTCTTCTAATAGAGCATCACTTTGATTCAATTTTAGCATTCCCTTTTTCAATTGTGCAGGTTGTCTTCCACTTTGAGCTTGCTGGTCATTCTGGGCCAAGTTGTTGATAATCTCTAGAGCTTGATCAACCTCTGTGGACAAGATTGTTCCTCCTGCTGCAGCATCTATAAAGGATTTGGAGTCTGAACGTAGCCCCTTACAGAACATGTTAAGTTGAGCTATGTCTTCGAAACCATGGTTAGGAAATTTGCACAGCAAGGACTTGAATCTTTCCCAAGCTTCATATAGTGGCTCATCATCCCTTTGTCTGAAGGTTGAGATCTTTGCTTTGGCTTCTATTTGCTTCCCTGGTGGGAAGAATCTAGTCAAGAATTTCTCCTCAACCACACCCCAATTAGTCAGACTTTGGTTTGGGTGTGATTGTAGCCATTCCTTAGCTTTACCTATCAAAGAGAAAGGAAATAAGCGTAAGTAAACAGATTCCAAACTTCCCTCATCAAAACCCATAGTGCCAATCAATTCATAGAAATTAGAAAGATGATAGTTTGGATTTTCATGGTCCAATCCAGCGAATTGATGTGCGCTAATCAGATTTAGATGTGCAGTCTTCAACTCCAAGGTTCTTGCATTGGGTGTGATGACAGGAATTGCACAGGATCTAGAATTGAGCAAAACAAACCAATTAGAACCAAAATTAGGCAATTAAATCACGAAAATAGGTGCTGGAACATCAGCTATTTCACGTGAGAAAATGAAGGAAAAAGAGAGAAAATGAAAGAAAAAGTGAAGAGGAAAGAAATGGAGGGACGCCACTGAAGCAAGAATCCTCCTGCAGCAGATAAGTCCAATCGCCAGACGCCACTAATTCAGGAGAATTAGATAAGTCTCACCATGGTTTAAGCAACAACCACCAAGCCTCACTCAACTCTCAAGAGAGGAGAAAATTTGGCATAATGCCTTTACTCTAAAAATGATGTGTGAAAATACAAGAGAGGAGGGCCCATTATATAGGAGGGGGGAGTGTGGGGGGCGGCCACTTACATGAGGGAGTGGGAGAGCAAATAAAAGATGAGTGAAAACTCATCCACAATGGGATTTGAACCCATGCTCCTAATGGTATTTGGCTAAGCTAAGCCTTTAGCCACTAATCCCACAAAAATGCGCCCAAAGCTACATAGGAAAGAAAAGATGAGCTAATTTTCTATCCTATGTGGGATTAGACCCCATGACCTCCTAAACCTTGTAACAAGGAAACCTACTAAACCAATAAAACCCCTATATAAGAGCCCCTAATTAAATAAAAGACAATTATATCCTAATTACATCATGAATTACTAATTACATCACAAAATCCTACTTAAGTTGAGTCTTGCATGTTGACTTAGGATTGACCCTCATCAAGGAAGACTCATGCTTGGTTCAGCTCCAAGCACTTCAAGTAGCTCCAAATTGGTCCTAGCCATTGTCAGTCCAGAGGTCCACTGACAGGTTGTTTGCAGATTCCTCTTTTGATATTTAGATAAAGGTGTTGAATTGAATATATTTTATTCAAACATCTTCCTTGTTGCTTCTGCTTAGTCTCCTGAGCTTTTCTTCTGCTTTGTTCCAGATTGCACAAATGAAGAAATGTCTCGTTGAGATGCTATCGTTTAGAGATAGCAAATAGTCTTCTTTTAATCCGTTGTGAGACAAGCTTCTTGAGAGTTCTGACATAGTACAACGTTGGTGCTGCAGTAAAGCTGCTACTGTTGTTGCTGCGAATGCTACGTTGCAGAGATTTCCTCAGTGGTGTATGAAGTTCAAATGCATCGGGAAAGGTCTCTGTGTTTGTTGCCACAAATGTGTTTCAAAACGTACGAGCAACAGAGACTTAGAAAAGTCTTCACGCAAGGTTTCAGCAAAGATGCCACGTCATTACTAAAGCTTCAGACAGCTTCCAACCTTCAGACGGGTTCCAGTCTTCAGACAGGTTCCAGTCTTCAGACGGGCTTGGCTCTTCAGACGGCTTCAACACTTAAGACAGGTTGATGATTTCAGACAGCTTCGTTGCTTTAGACAGCTTCAATACTTCATACGGGTTGCGTCCTTCAGACAACTTCAATTCTTCATACTGGTTGAAACTTCAGAGGCCTTCTTCCTTAGAATCGTAGCTTCGTTCTTCTTTGTATCTTCTTCTTCTTGTATCTCTTCTTCTTCGTTTCTTCAGTTCATTGTTGTTCTTCAGACAGACGTATATTTGAATCTGTACTTCTTCATATCTTTTGCCTTCAGTTCTTCAGATAGTCTTCTAATCTTCGATTCTTCAGATAGTTTTCAAGTCTTCATTTCTTCAGTCAGTCTTCAAGTCTCCACTTCTATTCTTCAGTTGCTTCAACTCTGTTACGGATTAATCTTTTTCAGATTCTGCACTCTTGTTCTTCTGATCTTCTGATTCAGATTCTGTTCACAAAATCTTCTTCTTCTAAATAGTATTTCATCCTGAAACATAATTAACAAACCAATACCTTTCTCAGTAGAACCTGTTTATATAATCTAATTGATTCTTTATATAATCTTATTTGTTCTTTATATAATCTTATTTGTTAATCATTAAAACTAACGGATGTTAAGTCTTATAATCATGTTTAATTACTTAGACAGATTTATAGACTTCACATAGAGGGCTCTTCCTTTTTAGTAGAAGGAATGAGGTTAGAGGTAACCCTAGAACCCTTAGGCTCTTCCTTCTCTTGGCTCTTTCCCTTATCTTCTCTTAGGGTTTCCTTGTTCCTAGTTGTAAAACTAGTGTTTCCTCTTTTATAGTTACCCTTTCTTTTAAGTTGAGTTTCAATTTTAATGGCTTGATGTACCAAGTCCTCTATTTCAACATAAGGATGCAACTCCACTATGTCCCTTATGTCAAAATTTAGGCCATTGATAAACCTAGCCATAGTTGCTTCACTATCCTCAACTATGTTTGCCCTAATTAAAGCAAGTTCCATTTCCTTAAAATATTCATCTACACTTTTAGACCCTTGCTTAAGAGTTTGGAGTTTAATGTGTAACTCCCTAGTGTAATGTTGAGGTATGAACCTCTTTCTCATGATGGATCTCATTTCCTCCCAAGAGGAAACTAAAGGAGCATTGCACCTTCTTCTATCAGCTTGAAGCTGATGCCACCAAACTAAGGCATAATTCTTAAACTCAAGAGAGGCAATTTTAACTTTTTCTTCTTCCCCATACCTATGGCAACTAAAGATTTGTTCAATTTTAAGTTCCCATTCTAGGTATTGTTCTACATCATTTCTACCATTAAAGGTTGGGACTTCTATTTTTACCCCTCTAAATCCTTGTTCCCTTCTAGGTTCCTCTTCTCTCCTATGTTCCCTTCTATTCCTCCTAGGGTTTTCCTCATAGTACTCTTCTCTATCTCTTCTAGGGTTTTCCTCATAATACTCTTCTCTAAACCCTCTATGTTCCTCACGCCTCCTAGGCCTCCTATGTTCCCTTTCCCTTCTCCTATAGGTATGGCTAGAGTGTCTCTCTCCCTCACTACTTTCAGCATGGTACCTATCTTCACTCCTAACCACACTATATCTATCCTCACTTCCTCCTTCTCGAGAAGAATGTCTTCTCTCCCTCCTATTCCCACTTAGTTCCTTCCTAAGTTCACTCATCTCATGCCTCATCATTCTGGCCATGTCATGAATTGCATGTTGCAACCCGGCCCTATACCTCAAAGTTCTAGGTGAAGGAGGTGGTGAGTTCCTACTACCCATTGTTTTTAAGTTTTTGATTTTAAGATTTGGACCTTTCCACTCAACTAAGTGTATACACTCAATGGAATGCAACACTCGTGTATGTCACTCTTTTTGGCTTTTTCTATAATGAGACTCTCTTGCCTCTTCTACTCGGTTGGAGGTTGATTGAAGTTGCAAAGACCAGATTGAGTCTAAGTCTTAACCCTTACCCAAAATAGAAGCGCGCTAACAAAAGAAAAGATCTACCGGAAGAGAATAGAAAAATCCTAAGACAAAACAGAAGAATTGATATGACAAACAAGAAAAGCTGGCACTCAAACAAGCTTATACACAAGAGCAGACAGCAAAACAGACAAGACGGAAGAAATTGCAAAGAGAATTGTCTTTAGTGATTTTTGAAAAAAGAGTTGCCAAAATTGTCGTTTTTAAGAAAAACAGCAAATACAACTCAATTACAGTATACAGGGAAATGAAACAGAAAATTACAGCAAAACTGTCACTGTGTTGTTGGGATATCTCTTTGTTTTGAATTTTCTATTTTTCTGAATTTTTTTTTTGAATTTTGACTCTTTTTGGATGTCTTTTGTCTTTTTCTTCGTTTGCACCCTTTTTTTTGCTTTTTACACCTCTTTTTCTATTTTTGGCACGTACGTACTCTTTATATTTTTTTGCCTTCTTTTTCTTTTTTTTGACTTTTCCCCAACAGAAAATTACAGAAATTTGTACACAATGAAAAGAAAATATACTGAACCTACTGTAATATTTTTGCAATTTTCTGACAGTAAACTGGTCCAAGTGGCCCAGAAAAGCAAAAATAATGAATAAACTGATTTCTAAAAATTGTAAAAACGTGATGGCAACTTGATTTCAAAAATGGCCAAAAAAATTGCTTAGCATTTCCTTGTTGATTATACAAGACCAGTGTGGTCACAGAAACGCGCTTGGTTCAATTTTAAGTTTGGAATTAAATTTGAAGGAAAATCAACAATTAGGATTTGTTGATCTTCTTCCAATACTATGAACCAAAAAAGATCCTATAGGTGAGTGTTTTGCACAATCAAACAGGGAAAGTTCTAGGTAGAGATAGCAGTCAATCCAAATTTGCAATCAGAATGCCAATCAAACAGACATAACAAGAGTAGAATATGAACAAAACATAAGCCCAAAAAATGCGCATAAAATGGCAAAAAGAAGGAGAAAGTTGCGCAAAAATAAATTGCAAGAAAGTAAAGGGGGAAACTGAAATTAAAAGGATGGGGAGGACAGAAATGTAAATGGCAGAATGTAAAAGGGGATGGCAGAAAGTAAAAGGATGGGGAGGACTGAAAAATAAATGACTAAAAGTAAAGGGGAAGTTGAAATTAAAAGGATGGGGAGGACTGAAAATAAATTGCAGAAAGTAAAGGGAAAGCTGAAATTAAATGGGATGGGAGAAGCGGAAATTAAATGGCGGAAATTAAAAGCGGAAAGTAAAGAGATGAATATGGGGGATGAACAATTAATGGTGAAGGGAGAAAATGTAGGTGAACGATCATTGGAAAAATGAAGACAACAATGCCTCCTCTTACCACACTTCACCAACAAACAAGCAATTTATAGCCATTATATGTAGAAATCACTCAAGAACAAGTATGAGCAATTAAGAAGCAATTTATCAAACACCTAGGGGGTGAGAATTAGCGGCCCAAAACAGCCCCCAACTAGCAAGATAATCACCCAATTCAATCAAGCAGACAAGCACAAAGTAGTAGTAGAAAGGCACCTCGGGCCCGGGAAACAGTCCAAGTCCAAATTACAACTGAAAGATGGATTGAATTACACTAAAATGAAGCAAAATTCTGCACATATGAGGTGCAGCCACACACCCAAACAGCCACCAAAAACAGCCCCAAATTGCTCAATCCATCAAGCTCTTGATACCAAATGATGACAGGAATTGCACAGGATCTAGAATTGAGCAAAACAAACCAATTAGAACCAAAATTAGGCAATTAAATCACGAAAATAGGTGCTGGAATAGCAGCTATTTCACGTGAGAAAATGAAAGAAAAAGTAAAGAGGAAAGAAATGGAGGGACACCACTGAAGCAAGAATCCTCCTACAGCAGATAAGTCCAATCGCCAGACGCCACTAATTCAGGAGAATTAGATAAGTCTCACCATGGTTTAAGCAACAACCACCAAGCCTCACTCAACTCTCAAGAGAGGAGAAAATTTGGCATAATGCCTTTACTCTAAAAATGATGTGTGAAAATACAAGAGAGGAGGGCCCATTATATAGGAGGGGGAGTGTGGGGGGCGGCCACTTACATGAGGGAGTGGGAGAGCAAATAAAAGATGAGTGAAAACTCATCCACAATGGGATTTGAACCCATGCTCCTAATGGTATTTGGCTAAGCTAAGCCTTTAGCCACTAATCCCACAAAAATGCGCCCAAAGCTACATAGGAAAGAAAAGATGAGCTAATTTTCTATCCTATGTGGGATTAGACCCCATGACCTCCTAAACCTTGTAACAAGGCAACCTACTAAACCAATAAAACCCCTATATAGGCGCCCCTAATTAAAGAAAAGACAATTATATCCTAATTACATCATGAATTACTAATTACATCACAAAATCCTACTTAAGTTGAGTCTTGCATGTTGACTTAGGATTGACCCTCATGAAGGAAGACTCATGCTTGGTTCAGCTCCAAGCACTTCAAGTAGCTCCAAATTGGTCCTAGCCATTGTCAGTCCAGAGGTCCATTGACAGGTTGTCATCAGGGTGGCAATACAATGCTAGAGTAGTGACGTGGTCCTTGATGGGAGATGTAATCTCCTAATGTTCTCCTTACTGGAGTTCCTTCTTCAGCCATTTTTTTGGGTTCCTCAACAAATAACCTCTTTCTTCTCCTTCTTGAGTTTCTACCTCTATTCCGTCGAGACTTTTAGAACCACAGGCAACACTAGAAGGGGGGTTGAATAGTGTTTTAGACATTTTAAGACAATTTTGGAAATCTTTAAAATAAACAATCACGTTAAGTGATCATTGTACAAAACCAATCTTAAGATCAGAGTTATTTTAAATACATGCGGAATATATGAAAGATTTAGATTAAAAAAACTTTCTCTTACACTTAAGATTGTTTTGATTTTAAACACACTTCTCTTAGTGTCTTTTGAAGAATATTACTAAGAGTACCTTCAGAACTGTTTTTGAAATACTTTAGATGATCAGAGACCATCTATATCATGTGTCAGAACTGAGTTCCTGTTGGGCTCACTTCAGACAGATATTTCAGACATTCCTCTGAATATATTCTTCTATAATACTTCAACCTACACTAGAGACGTTTTAATGTTATGTTTGTATGAAAACTTGTTTTATTGAAATTGTTGTGTTAAGATTATTATGAAAGATACTTTTCAATCCCCATCATAAATGTAAAGACTGTAAATAAAAGAGATTAAGGGAAAGAAAACTTAGACACAGAATTTATCCTGGTTCACCCACAAACCCTGTGAGCTACATCTAGTCCTAGTGGCAAACCACCACTAGCCTTTAATCATAACAACAACAACACATATGTGCCACTCCGAATCCCCCAGACCCTTGCAGCCACATATATGTTCCACTATCTGAAACCACAGATACACATGTTAACCTCTCCAGGCCAACACAACAAGTATTCTTTTCTATCAAGCCTCTCCAGGCTCTACCACGAGTATTCTTTCTTCCACCAAGCCTCTCCAGGCTCTCAGACACTTAACTAAGTGTTGAGTATTACTACTCAATCTAAGCTAGATGTTCGCTAGAACCTCTCAACTCAGATTCTTCTTGTACATAGAGATTACTGAGTACATACTCAGGATACAGTCATTAGAAACTAAATACAAGGATAGACAGTGATACAAGTGTTTGAATTTAAGTACAATCCCTGTCTTTTCTATGAGGAATACATCTTCTGAGAGTAGGCTAACTAAGATATGAAATTAAGCTCCAGCCTTATTCTCCAACTATTGGTTTCCATGGGCTACATTCTCACCCGTATCATTGGAATACCAAGGTATCTTCAAAGCTTCAAACCGTACCCGGTTTGATAGTCATTTGTACAGCATGATTGCCTTCCCGACAACCAACTCACTTGATCAACAGACCAACTGTACAATCTAACTAACTGACCAGCTGATCAGTAGCCCGATTGAGAATTCACTCTCTGATCAATTGTTGTTGACTTTTTCATGATGTATTTTAGCTCGAGTCAACTCTTGTTAATTGTAAGACACTCAGCCTAGTTAACAATTTTCATCCTGATTGATTTCAAGAATCTTCTTGATAAACAATCCCGATTGATCTAACTTGGTTGATCATTCTGACCAACTTGGTTGCAACAGCAGTTGCAGGTCGGCAGCATGGTTAATATGCTCAGCATGCCAGCATCTTCAAATTCAATCTTGAGGCTATTTATATGTTCTGCTTGAATATAGCCATTGAAGATGATTCATAATACCGTTGAGCTTTTGATGATGTGGCTCATATAGTCGTTGTGTAATAGCTTCTCAAACAGTTGCTTCTCCTTAAGCATATTGAGTGTTCAGAATACTCCCGTTCTGACACTTCTGTTGATGAGCTCTGTTTTGAGAGATGTGATGATTATGTGTATTCTCTCTCTTGAATTCTTCTGCTTTCTTGCATCTGTTTTATCCAGCTTGCATCTGCTTGCTCCAGCTTGCATTATCTTGCATCTGCTTGCATCTGCTTTATCTGCTTTATCCAGCTTGAATTATCTTGCATCTGCTTGCTTTCGTATTTCCTCTGATTCTCTTGAGAGTATGTATCCGTTGAATTTGCCCTTTTTGCTTATTCTGCATATACTCCTTTTTCATTTGCTTCTGACACCATTACTTCTTTGAATGAGATGTCTTGATCAATAGTCGTTGTTTGCAGATTCTTCTTTTGATATTTAGATAAAGATGTTGAATTGAATATATTTTATTCAAACATCTTCCTTGTTGCTTCTGCTTAGTCTCCTGAGCTTTTCTTCTGCTTTGTTCCAGATTGCACAAGTGAAGAAATGTCTCGTTGAATTACTATCGTTTAGAGACAGCAAATAGTCTTCTTTTAATCCGTTGTGAGACACGCTTCTTGAAAGTTCTGACATAGTACAACGTTGGTGCTGCAGTAAAGCTGCTACTGTTGTTGCTGCGAATGCTGCGTTGCAGAGATTTCCTTAGTGGTGTATGAAGTTCAAATGCACCGGGAAAGGTCTCTGTGATTGTTGCCATAAATGTGTTCCAAAACGTACTAGCAGCAGAGACTTAGAAAAGTCTTCACGCAAGGTTTCAGAAAAGATGCCATGTCATTACTAGACAGCTTTCAAACTTCAGACGGGTTCCAGTCTTCAGACAGGTTCGAGTCTTCAGACGGGCTTGGCTCTTCAGACGGCTTCAACACTTAAGACAGCTCAAGTCTTTCAGACAGCTTCGTTGCTTCAGACAGCTTCAATACTTCAGACGAGTTGCGTCCTTCAGACAACTTCAATTCTTCATACTGGTTGAAACTTTAGAAGCCTTCTTCCTTATGATAATAGAATTGTAGCTTCATTCTTCTTTGTATCTTCTTCTTCTTGTATCTCTTCTTCTTCGTTTCTTCAGTTCATTGTTGTTCTTCAGACAGATGTATATTTGAATCTGTACTTCTTCATATCTTTTGCCTTCAGTTCTCCAGATAGTCTTCTAAGTCTTCAATTCTTCAGATAGTCTTCTAGTCTTCAATTCTTCAGATAGTCTTCAAGTCTTCAATTTTATTCTTCAGTTGCTTCAACTCTGTTAAGGATTATTCTTCTTCAGATTCTGCACTCTTGTTCTTCTGATTCTGATCTTCTGATTCTGATTCTGTTCACAAAATCTTCTTCTTCTTCTAAAGAGTATTTCATCCTGAAACATAATTAACAAACAAATACCTTTCTCAGTAAAACATGTTTATATAATCTAATTGGTTCTTTATATAATCTTATTTGTTCTTTATATAATCTTATTTGTTCTTTATATAATCCTATTTGTTAATCATTAAAACTAACGGATGTTAAGTCTTATAATCATGTTTAATTACTTAAACAGATTTATAGACTTCACAGAGACGTCCTTTCGATTTCCGGGTCAAATAGTAGTTGATTAGGAGTCGTCTGACCTCTCAAAAGCATAAACACAAAACTTGAAAAAGGGTAAGTGTTGAAGATATTTTTATTTTAATTAAAGAGAACAATAAAATTCCTAAAAATATAAATCCTAAAAAAATAAAAAAAAATAAATAACGAAATAAGATAAATAAAATAAAATAAATCTTGATAAATAGACCTCAGGGATCTACACAAATTAGAACCGTTCCCCGGCAACGGCGCCAAAAATACTTGATGGGTTTCTGGCAAGCGAACCACAAATCCAGCAGTATAATAGTAAGTAAGATATCGTCTCCACAGGGAACGACAATTTATGTAAACCGAAATCGTATTTATTAAGAGAATTAACAGTTTAGAGTGAATATGGTTGTGAAAATATAGATAGCAGGTAAGATAAATGGGAATTAGAAAGGTAGAGTCAGAGATACTTTACTTGGATTAGGATTGAACTTCATCTCATCGCACCCCTCATGTATGTAAATACTATTTATTATTTTAGGTTTACTCTATAATACTGTAGACAAACTCTATTGCTAAGACCCCGAGTTACCAACGGCCTCACACACTCAAAGGTAAACTATGCGGGCTCTCCCAGGCGACAGGCTTACCCTCGGCTTATTTCGCTCTATTTTGTTCAGTTTGTAAAGAATTAATTGAAATATGTGGCCTACCAAATGAATGTATACCTTCACTAGAATACTGTCACTACCCATCGCTCATTAGATATACCCATCTCTCGCTTCCAGGATTGACAATCAACTAACTCTTTGCTATCGGAATACCAAGCCTATTGGTCGGATGCCCCTTCAATTAGAGTACTCACACTACCCCTCAATCATTAGCAAAACACCCATTTTTGGTACAAGTGGTAACCGAGTCCTCTTATTCAATCAGAGAGTGAGTTTCTTCAGAATCCGCTCCCACACTCTCGCTCTTAGCCAGAAATGACCCAGTTAAGACTAGCCTATAACTCCAGGCATAAACCGCGGGAATTAGGAATAAACATGGAATAAGATTACCAATATTATAGACAGAGAGCTCAGAAATAATAAAATAGAATTTACATACACTTGGATATAGAATCGATTACATTCAATCCTACTGGAGAGTTTAACTACTTGAGGTAGTCATACACACCACCGAAGATGTTGTCACCATCTTCAATCCTTGTGAAGCACTCCTCCTCTCCTAATCTAAACTTAGTTACAGTTCATAATCACTAGACGAGATTACAATACTATACTCCACACTGTCTAACTCTTTGGGCTGATGCAAGAGGTTCCTATTTATAGACTAGGAAAGACAAAGCAAATTTGGGAAGAGATCCTCTTAAAAACAGCAACAGGGAAGCAATCTGCGTGTTCTGCGCTTCAAGTTGCGCTACAGCGCAGGCTGTAGCGCAGGTTCCAGAGAGTTGCGCTTCACCTGCGCTATAGCGCGGGGTGAAGCGTAGCTAACGTCCTGCAGCTTCAACTTTCCTCTTTTAATTGTTGATCTCTCCCCGAGACTGGTTTTCGCGCGTTTTTCCTTCCTTGTTTCCCTTTATTTTCTGATATATTTGTATTTATTGTGCAATCCTTGTTTATTTGGGAAGCTTTTCTGCGATATCTTTGATTAATTGGCTCTGATCTCCTCATTAATGATTCAAATCTGCTTCAAATCTTTAATTAATTATCCTCAATCAATCTCCAATCTTGCATAAATCCTCCTCATTTAATGCCATTTAATCTCTGGATTAAATCTTTGCAAGAATCCTGCAAAAATCAGCAATAAATCTATTAAAATAGCATCAAATTCAAAAGTAGGATTAATAAATACAAATTACTAAATATTAAATAAAAAGGGATAAAAATGGGGTAAAATTATCATTTTGTCCTTGATAAGTGAAATAAAATATATACTAATTTATCAACTATTTTTCACTTATCAAGTGTCTTGTCCTAAGGACAATAGTTGTTGTTGTTATTTCCTCTCTTTGAATAAAGACGTATGATATTATAGTCGTTGAATCATATGGTCTCAGCTTCTGTTGTGACTTCTTCTATGTTGAAATTTGTCCACGTAGTTAGAGAGTTGAGAGTCTTTATTACTTTAGACAGTCAAGTCATTCTGTTCATAGAGTATGTGTTTAGTAAATTCAATCTTCATACTTTCAGAAGGTTGATAAGCTTTCAGATGGTTGCATTGTTTCAGCTTGATGTTATCAGCTTCAACATATGCTTCTTTCAGATGATAGCTTCAAGCTTATTTTGATTCTTCAGATTGAGATGCTTTCAATAAGATCCTTTCTTCTGGCAAGACTTTTCTTCTTTTCTTCAGACGATTGCAGATCTATTCTTCTTTGTCTCTTCCCATTCTTCTTAGTTCAAATAGCTTTCTTGTCACTTTCTTGTTCAGTCTTCTGATACATTCTGGGCAGCAGTAGGTCTGCGCATACAGTGCTTTTTCGTTGCAGGTGCAGCAGGCGTTGCAGACTTTCCTTATTTGTGCAAAGCTTTTGATCGAGGCAAGAAAGTGGTTTTGACTCTTGTGATGAATTAAGTGTATTTCTTGGGTAGAGTGTTCTTCACACATAGCAACGTCTTCAATAGGTCAAACTTTGATTCTGACACATTCATTCTTCAGATACACAGAATGCTTCGGATCAACTTTATATCTTCATATGATAACCGCTCTTCAGACGGAGTCAAGTCTTTACTATTGTCTTCAAGTTTTCAGACCGTCTTCAGGTCTTCAGACAGTTGAAACTTTACTTTGGTCTTCAGGTCTTCAGACAGTTGAAACTTTACTGTAGTCTTCAGGTCTTCAGATCGTGAATACATTTCAGATAGACAAGTCTTCTCTTCTTTTTAGATTTAGTGCTTTGCTTCATCTTTCTTGTAGATTTCTTCTTTTCAGATCCTGCTTTTGTTCTTCTCTTCTGATCTGATCTTCTTCTTCTGATTTGTTCTTCTTCTTCTGATCTGATTCTTCTTCTTCTGATTCGTTCTTCTTCTTCTGATCTGATTCTTCTAATCTTTTTCTGATCTTATAATTTGATCTTCTTTTGAACTGTTTTTCTTTTGATTCTTACTTTAGATGAATATTCCAACCTGAAACACAAACAACAAACCGATACCTTTCTCAGTAGAATCTGTTTATATAATCTTATTTGTTAATCATTAAAACCTAAGGATACTAAGTCTTGAGTCAAGTTTGAATGCTCAAACTGATTTATAGACTTCACAAACTCTCCCTTTCTTCCAAAGGCAAAATAAATAACAGTACTGAAAGGTTTTCAATAGAATATACTATATATTTGTGTCTACTTCTAGAGGGCTGAGAGGCAGATTTTGGATAATCTGACATAAGATATAGCAAGAAATAAAAAGAGGCAAGAAGCAAAACGCAATTAGTAATAAAAATAATCTTTAAAAAATTCACCAAATCATGGGGGGTCAAACCATGGCAGATCAAACAACTCTCAGTGAAGAAAACACTTACCATAATTTTGGTGCACTTTGGTGAAGTTGTAAATGACTTTTATTAAGGAACCATATCTCATCACGTTCAATGGTCCCATATGCCTATAATAAACATCAGTGAGAATCTTTTCAAAGAAAAATTAGAAAAAAAAAATTATGTACAAAATGGAACTTCTTATACTTACATCACATACAACCTATGTAATGCATGGAAGTTCACTTTTAAGGTCTAATTTTTTAGAAAGAGAACTGTTGAGTAGCAACTCTGCCACAGGCTACCCAAGATAGAACATATAACAAAATGGAAGAGAAACAAAAAGCAAATAAAGAAAAACTAAGTCAGATCCAATTATATTCAATGACCACTCAAAGGTTAACACTACTATCGTTAATATAAACTTCTCTTTTATCTTTTATCATGAACAGACTAATCCAAATTCATAAGCCTAATGCAGAACAGAAACCCATGTAACAAAGTTATTACATGGGCTTCCTTTAGCTTTTATGCATAAACATTGGTGCACTTCATGAGAACAACCAAGCTGATTTTTTTTACAATAATAATAATAATAATAATAATAATAACAACAACAACAACAACAACAACAACAACTTACACAATCTCTGTATATCGAATTCTCCATACAGGAAAACCAAGATGGCTCCTCACAGGTCCATAAACCAGTAGAAGGTCAGGTTCATGGCCTTTTCTACCTGACGGTAAAACAAGATCATTGTTAGCCTGTAAGTGTTGTATTTCACAAGGAAATCAAATGTTCAAAGTATTGGTAGGTTTAGGAAGCAAACATACCAGCAATTTGAATTGCCTCATTCACGCGATCTGTCGAGAAAAAATTATATGGTACCTCTATGGGTTTTGCATTCTTCAATTTTTGAAATATGGCTTCCTTAGACTTCTTCAACACTCCTACAATGTAGAGTTCAAGGAAAACATTATAGTATAGCCTAAGTAAAAGAAATATTACGTTTTACCATCATTGATTCTCCAAACCTTTCATACCATTCATGTCATAAAGGCACACATTTTTTACACAAATGAAGTCCAGCCACTGCAAAAGTTTAACAACTTTTGAATTCTGATGAGCATCTTCACTTTCTATGACAACGGCGAGGTACGGAAGCTTTCCTAAATGAAGAGACTTGTATTTCTTCAATACTCCATTAGAGATTAAATAGCTTTCTAACAAATTACCCGTCGCTTGTATGGAACACCATATGCTGACAATTATTTGCAGAAAGTACCATAATAGTTGAAGCCTAGGATTTCCAATCTGTACAAGAGCTAAAACCCATAATGAATGAACTTATATAATTTAGATAGAGTGGAAAAGTACGTGCTCTGCATAGGCCAAGTTAACAACCATTTATGTTAAAGACCATTGTCTTGAACAATAATTGGACAGAACAGAAGGCAATGTTAATATACATTATGTCATAAGCATACTTATTTTTCTTTTAGAATAGCTATATTCCCTGATTTAGCATTAAAAGTTTTTCAGTACATATTTTGATGACCGGTTTCTTTAAGAACATATGTTTACTGCAAATTTGTTAAATTTCATTACGTAGATAGGTTTTTTTTTTGTTTTTTTTCCATCTTATACTCTTATTTTGGTTTAATATTGTTCTTGCAAAACTTTATGCTAGAATTACCGCACTTGGAGCCTTTGAAGTCAACATTGCTGGAATTTGAAGATGTTTCTATGACAGTGTGACATTTGAAGGAGATAAATTGCCTGAAATTAAAACACAAGATCTCCAATTTCTTGTAAAGAATTACTCGTGAACCCAAATAAAGAACATGAAATTCAAGAACATAAAAATTGAACAAACACTTACAACAACAATACAGTGAAACAACTTCTGAGCTCCATCTCTGCAATTCATGATCCTAAAAGTATGAAAACACCAAATGCATCAATTTCTTAATATAAAAGTCCTGGGACCGATCTTTGCAAAGGAACAACATAGTGTCTAGGATTTTCTTAAATCGTATTGAAGAGAAATCATTTTGAAGAGTTAGATTTAGCATAGAACAGGATGGAAAAGGAAAAAGTGGTTCCATTACCTGCTTTTGTCGTATTGCTATACAACGACCACCACACAAAATAGGAGCAGCACAAGAGAGGCAGTTATTATGGGGCTACCACTCTGTTTCTTCTACACTCCCAACATCTCACCTTCTCTGCTTCTATTTTCTCACGTAGGATATATGATCATAGCCCAAGGCATAATAGTCTTTTCGTGATCCTAAACTCGTGCTATGTCCAGGAAAAAATAATAACTGGATATTATCTTACTTTTTATTATATTTTAATTTTTTTTGCATCTTTTACTTTGTAATAGTTTCATGAAAAAAATTAATTTTCTTCTTATACATATTTATTGTTATGATTTAGATGTTAATATTCTTTGATGTAAAAATTATCTCCTTGTAAAATATAAATATTTGTCTCAATAATTTATATAAAAACACGAAAAGCACAGATGTGGCGTGAAGGTGACTGCGATGATATGATGAAAGCACGAATAGAGCGTGAATGTGGGAGTGTTGATCTCGTGAATGCGACAATAGTGATTTCGTGAAGATGACAATGATTAGAAATGTTGTGATGAAAAAGAACAAAATGAAATAAACGAGATTCTTCGTTATATACGTTTGAGGTGAGGGAAGGAGTTGGTGTGCGTAAAATCATGAGAGCACGAATGGAGCGTGAATTTGACAGTATTGATCTCGTGAAGGCGACAGTAGTGATCCCGTGAAGATGTCAATGGTTAGAAAAGATATGATGAAAAAAGGAACAAAATGAAATAAACGAGATTCTTCGATATATACGTTTGAGGTGAGGGAAGGAGTTGGTGTGCATAAAATCTGGTCAAAAGAAGCAGGTATATGTCGGTTTTGATTATAAAAATCAGAATAATAAAACAAGTGCGTAAATAGTAGGTCTATTAGGGAGAGAGAAACTCAACTGTTAGATAAATAATTTTTCAAATTTATCATCTTTTTCCTTATCAAGTGTAAATTTATCTCAATAATTTAAGCATTAAAATTAAAATACTTTTATATAAAAACAGTGAGAGCACAAATAAAGCGTGAAGGTGATTGCGGTGATCTAATGAGAGCACAAATGGAACATGAATATGACAATAGCGATCTCGTGAATGTGGTAGTGGTTAAGAGTGATATGATGAGAATAGTAACAAAATGAAATAAATGAGCTTCTTTTATATTTATGTTTAAGGTGAGGGGAGGAGTTATTGTGCGTAAAAACTGATCAAAAGAAAGGTATAGGTGGTTTCTTATTTTAAAAATCAAAATAAAAAATAGTTGTGTAAATGGTTGATAATTTAGGGAGAGAAATTCAACCGTTACGTAAATAATTTTTTAAATGGATCATCTTCACCCTTACCAAGTGTAAATTTTATCTCAATAATTTATAATTTATATATTAAAATAATAATACTTTGATATAAAAATGGAGATTGCACGGATGAAGCGTGAAGGTGGCTGTGGTGATCTAATGAGAGCACGTATGAAGCGTGAAGGTGACAATGGTGATCTCATGAAGGTGATAGTGGTAAAAAAAGATATCATGAAAAGAGAAACATAATAAAATAAATGAACTTCTTCGATATATATGTTTGAGGTGAGGGACGGAGTTGGTATACGTGAATAATTTTTCAAATGTATCACCTTCAATAAAAGACGTGACAATACATCATTGAATTATGTGTAAAAAATTTTTACACTGACAGTGTACATATATTAAACTCATATAATAAATGAGTTGATTTACATTAAATTTAATGTGATTTTTCCAATATATCATTTATCTCTCTATTATTCATTAATGTTTTAACTTATTATCTCTTTTATCTATTCGATTTATTTATTATATTTACTCTATATTAAAATTGTTCCCACAGTACATGTGTCGTGTTTTCAAACTTCTATTTTTTTTATTTTTTTAGTTTCTTTATTTTCACTTTAGTAAAGTGATTTTTTTATGAATCACGTGTATCATCTACGAGATGCAGTCTTACTCCTATCGTTTTCTTTTTTTTCTTTGATTTTATTATCACACTTTCATTTTCTTTTTTTTATTATTATCACATTAAATGTTTTCTCTCATTATTAGGTTTTATTAATTTGTTTCATTATAAAAGTAATGTTTTATGAACCGCAGGTATCCTACACGGGAGGCAGTTATGATCCTACCGTTTTTTCCTCACACGTTAATTTTCTTTCTTTATTATTATTTTTATATTAAACAATGTTTATCATCATCCATTTGTGAATTTTTCATTATATAAAAACACACATTAAGAAATATAAGAAATGTGTTGATTTACATTAAATTTAATGTGATTTTTCTATTTATCATTTATCTCTCCATTTTATTTATTAATGTTTTGACTTATTAACTCTCTTATCTATTCGATTTATTTATTTTATATACTCTATGTTAAAATTGTTCACAAAGACGGTACACGTGTCGTGTTTTCAAACTTCCAGTTTTTTAGTTTTTTATTCTCAATTTAATAAAGTCATTTTTTTATAAATCACAGGTATCTTCCATGGGGAGTCAGTCTTACTCCTATTGTTTTTTTTTTCTTTTACTTTTTATCACACTTTTATTGTCTTTTTTTATTATTATATTAAAATATTTTATCTAATTATTCGTTTTTATTAATTTGTTTCATTACAAAGGTATTTGTTTATGAATCACGGGAGATAGTCTTGCTCCTACCATTTTTTTTCCTTTTTTTCTCATACATGGATTTTCTTTTTATTATTATTATTATTATTATTATTAAACAATTTCTCTCATCATCCATTCATGATTTTTCATTACATAAAAATACAAATTAAGCAATATAATAAATTTGTTGATTTTAATTAAAATTAATGTGATTTTTCCAATGAATAATTTATCTCTCTATTTTATTCACTAATGTTTTCGTTTATATCTCTATTTTCTATTCTATTTATCCATTTATGAAACAATACACGTCACGTTTTCTCACTCTTATTTTTTTATTTTCACTTCAGCAAAGTGTTTTTTAACCACATGTATCTTTCATATGGGACAATCTTATTTCTGCCATTTTCTTTTTATTATATTAAAACATTTTTTCTCATTATCCGTTTCTATTAATTTGTTTCATTACATAAAAAATAGATTGAAAAATAAAATAAATGTATTTATTCACATTATATTCATTGTGTTTTTTGCAATCTACCATTTATCTCTCTAATTTATTCATCAATATTTTCATTTATTGTCTTTCTTATCTATTCTGTTATATTTACTCTATATTAAAATTGTTCACCCAATACATTTATCACATTTTTCACTTCCATTTTTCTTTAGTTTTTTATTTTATTTTTTTATTCTCAGTTAGTTAAGTGGTTTTTTTATGAACACCAAGAACCACAGGGTGATTGGGGTTTTCGAACAAAGATTTTTTTCATACACTTTATATGTGTTTAAAGTGATTGATCAATATATTTTAAATTTATATTATATTAATAATGTATTAATTATTATTTTCTATAAATACGATAATAACATACTCTTCACATTTTATTAATTAATATAATATATGATTATATCATAAGTTAATTTTATTATAAAAATAAAAATTTAATAATACATTTAAAAACAAATATCACTCGCACGGAATGCACGGTATCGTGCCAGTAATATACCTAAATGCAATTACCGTCCGGGTAAATAACCAAATTTTGATGTGCCAAGATAAAAAAAAAAGCTTCAAATTAGGTAAAAGATGTACCATGTTTAAAATCATTTTTTATTTATAAAATCCTGGCACAATAATACATTCAATTTAATCATTGAAAATTTACAAATATCATATCCAATGATGTGTTGATACATCATTTAATGAGTTTAAAATACATGATGTGTCATATTCATTAAATGATGTGTCAATACATCATTGGATATCTTTATAAAATTATTTTACATTATCAGTGCATAATAATTAAACTCAAAGATAATTATGCTAATACTGTATTTGTGATTTAGGATCATGAAGCTTTTGACTATCAAAGTTAGCTACAAATGTTAAAAAGAAGTAGACGAGGTGCATTTCACTAATATTAATATTAACTACTCATTCATATTGCATTACATTTTATTTACATCAATTGATCATCCTCATATATTTTACCTTTACCTTTATAATACAAAGGAATTTTTACTTTTGAATTTGTTTTTCCCATATTCACATTATTAGATAAATATAACACATCTTATTTAATCTATTAATTTCCTTTTTTTAAAAAAAAATATTATGTTGAAAATTAATTATATATCATTGTCTGTTAATTATCATCCATTCTTCTTAGTACTTTATAAAATACTAGTTATAATAAATTGTTGTTCAATATATACATTTACACTAACCCAAGGGTTGGTCGAGTGGAGCAAGTCAGTGTCTCGTATCTGACAAGTTGCAGGTTCTAACCCCCACTCGTCCCCTTGTCATTTTAATGATGTTCTTATTTGTCATTTTATAAATTTAATTTTACTAAAAACTTTCAATGAAATTAACTAGCTTATCAACTTTCATCTAGAACCTTTCAGTTGATTTTTCAAATTTTATCAAACACACTCTAAATTAAAATTAAATTATTAATCCAAATTAATTATACTATATATAGGTATCAATAATATATGTTTAATCCCTACACGGCATAAACTAACGTATTGTCTTTTTTATTATTTTAAATGTTTTTTATATATTTTTAAAATATCATATAATTTTAAAATTTTGAACGACAATATATAAAATATTTGTGAGTAAATTGGGCCTTTAGTCCTTGACTTTTATAGCATCATGCAATTTAGTCCATGAGTTTATGAAAATCCTTCGTTAGTCTATGACGTTACTTTTTGTATTGCAATTAAGTCCAAAACATTAAATAATGTTAACTATGTGCTGAGATGTTCTTATTTGTCGTTTTATAAATTTAAGCTAATTTTACTAAAAACTTTCAATGAAATTAACTAGCTTATCAACTTTCATCTAGTTTTAACCTTTCAGTTGATTTTTCAAATTTTATCAAACACACTCTAAATTAAAATTAAATTATTAATCCAAATTAATTATACTATATATAGGTATCAATAATATATGTTTAATCCCTACACGGCATAAACTAACGTATTGTCTTTTTTATTATTTTAAATGTTTTTTATATATTTTTAAAATATCATATAATTTTAAAATTTTGAACGACAATATATAAAATATTTGTGAGTAAATTGGCCCTTTAGTCCTTGACTTTTATAGCATCATGCAATTTAGTCCATGAGTTTATGAAAATCCTTCGTTAGTCTATGACGTTACATTTTGTATTGCAATTAAGTCAAACAAAAATTATCAACTTTCATCTAGAACCTTTCAGTTGATTTTTCAAATTTTATCAAACACACTCTAAATTAAAATTAAATTATTAATCCAAATTAATTATACTATATATAGGTATCAATAATATATGTTTAATCCGTACACGGCATAAACTAACGTATTGTCTTTTTTATAATTTTAAATGTTTTTTATATATTTTTAAAATATCATATAATTTTAAAATTTTGAACGACAATATATAAAATATTTGTGAGTAAATTGGCCCTTTAGTCCTTGACTTTTATAGCATCATGCAATTTAGTCCATGAGTTTATGAAAATCCTTCGTTAGTCTATGACGTTACTTTTTGTATTGCAATTAAGTTCAAAACATTAAATAATGTTAACTATGTGCTGAGATGTCACATTAAGTGACACCCCACATGCTACATTAGAGACTACAATGCATTTTTTTTTATGAAATTAGGGACTAATATAAATTAAATTATCATTTGTGTGTGACATATGTGGTAAAATTTCACAAAATAGTGGAAAGACAAGGAGCTCAAGAATAAATACAATAGTCATGCTTATTGTAGCTTCACTCCTACTTTAACACTAGAATTATTCTTCACCTATTGTGCAACTTACAAGATTACACAATACGAAAACTTAAAAAATTTACAACATACAAAATTTAAAATAAAAAATCAGTAAAAATTACCCTCAATTTGGGACATCCATATAATAAACCATCCATATAATAAACCTCATTGAATTTTTTTCCAGTTTTGAAGACCCTAATAACTGCTCTCAAATTGCAGTAACATTCTTACCAACTTTTCCCCCTTTGCAACATTCATGAGAGCGTTGAGCCATCATTGTCATACCTCCTTTCAATGATGTTCATAACTTATATGTGAGTTTCACATAAAGAAAAAAACAAGAATAAAAATGAAAAATAAGGAACAAGTAAAAGCAAGAGAAATGATGAAAAAGAAACAATGAGAATGGCGAAGAAGGGAGAAGAAGAATGGAGAAAAATAGTGAATAGAGAACAAAGAGCGTGTTTGGTAAAACTAACTGAAAAGTTAGTTGAAAGCTTAGAAGTTAGATGAAAGTTGAAAAGCTAGCTGATTTGATTGAAAGTGTTTAGTAAAACTAGCTGGAATGGTAAAATGACATACAATGACATTATTAATTATTAAATAATGATATGTGAGAATGATTGAGGAATAAACTTGTAATTAATTTTCCGCTAGTAGTTGAAAATGAGAGTTTTTTTTAAAAAGCTACCTCAAGTAGCTTTTCAAGAAAAGCTAGTAGCTACCCAAAAAAGCTACCTTACCAAATTTAACTGAAATTGTTTTAGCTAACTTAAATGACTTATCAAAAAGACTAAAAAAATATATGATCATCAGGACCGGGTGCTTTACACTTTAGTTTCCATCTAAAGTGACACTAAACTCAGAAACCAAATTATATGACGCTTTAAAAATGGGTATTAAAATATGAGTTTACTCAAATATTTGAAAAGTACTTGTTTGAAGTAATAAGTTGCGCTAATCAATGCCTTCATGATTACTAATTTAATCAAAATTATATCTGATTGATGCACTTGCATTATTCAATGCGTTCATGAGTATGACTGATCTAATCAAAGTATGGAACCATAATGAAAGACTGAAAGTATGCAACTATATTTTAAGAATATTAAAAATGCATACTTAAAATGCCAAAATTTAAAGATGAATAAAGCACTATTTTGATTATGGAGAAGTTAGATTGAAATTAATTTATTTTCTGAAAATTTTTAAAAACAATATTATTTTTTTGTTAAATTATTATATTAATATTAGTTTAATTGTTTAATAATAAAAAGTTAACATTAATATAATATTTAAATCATAAAATAATTTAATATTTATTTAATCATTAATGACTAAAAAAATTAATCATTTAACATGTGTTTAATTCATTTAATTCCTTAATTTTTTATTTTTCTGTAATTATTTTCAAAAACAATTTTTTTTAAAAAAAAATTAAGCAAGAACAAAATTGTACTTAATCTTATGATTTATGGAAAAAGATATCTGAATTTCACATTTCATGACCAAAACAAATATTTCATATTTCATAGTTTAAATTTAAACGGCTGTGAGAAGGAAGAGGAGGCCTAAAATTTGAACAGATGGAAATACCTGCGCCGTTGCTTGCTTCTTCACGTGGGGAAGCATATCCTTTACTTTGCTCTGTTTCTTCTTTGTAGTCTAGCAGTGAAACGACGCTTAATAATTCATGCGACAATGGGTCCCTGATCAGCAAATATCTATTTAATGCCTCTGTTCTTCGACACTCTTCTCTCTTTATGGACTTTGCTTGAAGCTGAAGTTGGCCACCTTGATCGAAGCTGAATTTGGAGTTTGGGGAGATGATAACCTCTTTGGGTTTATGCCCTCTCACTTCTTCCCCCTTAAACATCGCCCGCACCACTCACGTAATTCACTAATTTCAATCTTTGGCTTGCATTTCTTGTTTCTTTGGTTTCTAGAAATTGCATGCCATTTTTCCAGCATTGATTTTGATTTCATGCTAACTAGCATTTGATTTTTTTTTTTACCTGAACCCTAGAAGTGTAACAGTTCCTTCTAGAATAACTAGCGCATGATATCATTAAATGGAGGTAATGGTGTGGGTTTCTCTCTCAGAGATTTCATTATCCAAAATTGTTTTCGAGTCTGTAGTGACTGTGAGTCAATCGCTTTATTTTATTTCTTTTCTATATTTATAGCAAGAGGTTCTACACTGGAGTTTAATAATTACCACACACACCACCTCATGTTAATTGTTCATCAAAATCCAATACAAGTGACACCATTTTCATGTTCAAAATTCTGAGAGTGGGGTAAAACTCAAACGTTGTGCTCATAATTTAGATCTGTACAAATACTTGCTTTTGCTCTTTGTACATGATCTCTCTCTAAATTCCTTTTTTCTATTTAAACTTTAGTGATCTGGACTATCGGCTTCCTAGAATTGTGTATTGATTGTTTTCATCTGTAATGCTTTGTAATTTTCTATTCTTCTATCTGGCAGACCACGAAAAATAAGCAGCATTTTATAAAGCAAAAGTCAGTAGATCCGACTCTTGGCAATCACAATTCGAATGGATTCACTGGGTTCAGTTTTGGGTCAAGAAGATCAATATATGAGAGGGTATATTTGGCGTCTCTCATTTAAACAATTGGCTCAACATTTCTTGAGAGACTTTGATGCAAATGTGGTGTCCTAACTGATATTCTGTGTCATTTGGAGGTCATGCAAACTATGGATGCCTTGGGATATAATTTAAGATTGGTTTTGTTATATGTATTGGGTGGAAAACTTTGTTGGAATTAATATTCTTTTGAAATATAAGGTTCAGTGTGTTTAGCTCTGTGGTGGGCAGTTCCTAGAAGTGATTATAGAACCCAAGTTCATTTTGGGTGAGCCACCTTCATTTAAAGTTTAAACATGAACATAGTAAAGGTAGCAGCTAACAAATTCATTGAGTTTTATATTGTTTTAAACTTAGCTCAATCTTCTGCTTGTCTTAGTTGTCTCTTCCTAGATTATAGTAATGAATGATTAAAAGGGAATTAATGAAAATGACATGAAGCATTTGAACTCTAGTCTGACTGATTTGCTATATGTTTAAAGGAAAATGAAAGTTTGTAAATCTGTTATCTACGTGTGTATTGTTGTGCATGTGGATAAGTTGTTACAGTGTGCTTTCCTTCAACTAGGTGAGCACTGGTTTCAAGGGCATAGCAGTTATGACAGATGACAAGTCTATAATGTCATCCACTGAAGAAGACTTGGAAAATATAGGCATCTTGCATATTGATCCAGCTCTAGAATCATATAAAGATCACTTCAAGTATAGACTGAAGAGATATGTAGATCAGAAAAAGCTTATTGAAGAACATGAAGGAGGACTTGATGAATTTGCACAAGGTGATTATAATTGTTGGCACTGTTTCACTTCTGTTTTCCTTTTCTATATATCTATGCATGCAAAATTAGCTAACTGCCAAGATTTTGTGCATAGCTACAAATTATATATCCATGATAAAGTCAGGGTATTACTCAACTGATACTTGGAAGTGAGTGTCAGTGGTATATAAGTTATATTATTTTGTTTGGCATGTACAAGTGAAGCTACAATAAAGTACATTTGTATGAATGCAATAAATTGGTTATGTTGAACACGTCAACCTCTTGGAAACAAATTCATTTAACTATCAACGGTTACTCATTTGTTGGATTGATTCTAGTTACATCTTTAATATAAATGTTTCTTTTTGTTTTCCATTCTGTCTTCTCTCTTAGGTTATTTGAAATTTGGATTTAACAGAGAAGAAGGTGGTATTGTGTACCGTGAGTGGGCACCTGCTGCTCAGTAAGTTATCCACAAGGATGCAAATTAGTCAACTTTGTTTGTCATTGTTTATTCAGTTTTCTTTTCAGATTTTTTACTTCTTTCAATGCAGGGAAGCACAAATTATTGGGGACTTTAATGGATGGAACGGTTCCAACCACCAGATGGAGAAAAATCAGTTTGGTGTTTGGAGTATTAAGATCCCTGATGCTGGTGGAAATCCAGCTATACCTCACAATTCTCGAGTGAAGTTTCGATTCAAACACAGTGATGGAGTTTGGGTTGATCGCATCCCTGCTTGGATTAAATATGCCACTGTTGACCCTACCAGATTTGCTGCGCCATATGATGGTGTCTACTGGGATCCACCACTTCCAGAGAGGTTCTGTTATTCACATGTGTGGAATATCTGTTGACTTGTTATTTCGATAAAGAATTAAGCATTGCATCTGGGAAATAAATGTATGCCACTTATTAACTGATTTTATGTGAACAATTTCTTACTTTTTGGAAATTAAAAATTGAATTTATTAAAAAAATAACTGAATTACAACTTGGATTAAAATATTGATAATAATTTCATCTGAATTATAAATGAACTTTCATCTTTGAGACATATATGAAATACAAATGTAATGTGAAATGAGATTTCTTATAAAGTGAATTTAAATTTTACGAATGAATTTTTCCAAAGTCCTATGGAATGTCATTATTTAAAATTGTCAATTCAAATCATGGTTAATAAATGGACTAATAATGAATTTTGTTAGAATAAAACCATTCATGTGTCTTCACCCAAAAGCTTAAGCTTTTGAGAAAGTTGGCTCATGACATGGTACCAGAGTCTTTATGACTAAGTGGTCAAGAGTTCGATCCTTGCTGCCCCATTATTCCAATAAAAAAAGGTTTAAGTTCAGCACAAGTTAGGCTTGAGCCCGTGCATTGTTCACGCTTCAAGTACAATAGGTTCTTGCGTGAGGTGGTGTGTTAGAATAAAACCATTCACGTGTCTTCACTCAAAAGCTAAGTTCATGACAATTTTGAATGTGTGTTATAATATAATTCATGCACAAAAGAAAGGAGTTTCAATTTTTTAAATTCCTCCACACACTGGCATGTTTTATTCTGCTTTTATGTTTGATCATAATAAATACAGTGTTTGCAAATTGTAAGAGAAAAAGAGGAAAATATCTATTGTGTTATAGATAAAAGTTGTAAATTTTTTAACCATGCCAAATGATTCTACCGTCCTTTAATCTATTTGTTATCTATATATTTCCTCACTAAACTCTTGATTAAGTTTGGATAAAATTATCTCAGCTGCTTGTTCACCCTCTTTTTTGTTCTGCAGGTATCAGTTTAAATATCCTCGTCCACCGAAGCCTAAAGCCCCACGGATATATGAAGCTCATGTGGGAATGAGTAGCTCTGAACCCTGCATAAACTCTTACAGGGAATTTGCAGATGATATTTTGCCACGTATTCGGGCAAATAACTATAATACGATCCAGCTGATGGCAGTGATGGAGCACTCCTATTATGCATCATTTGGATATCATGTAACAAATTTTTTTGCTGTGAGCAGTAGATCTGGAACCCCTGAAGATCTTAAATACCTGATAGATAAGGCCCATAGCCTAGGTTTGCAGGTTTTGATGGATGTTGTCCATAGTCATGCTAGTAATAATGTTACTGATGGACTCAATGGCTTTGATGTTGGCCAAAGTTCACAAGATTCTTACTTCCACACTGGAGATAGAGGCTATCATAAATTATGGGATAGTAGACTCTTTAACTATGCCAACTGGGAAGTTCTTCGTTTTCTTTTATCTAATTTAAGGTGGTGGCTTGAGGAATTCAAATTTGATGGATTTCGATTTGATGGAGTAACATCAATGCTGTATCATCACCATGGAATCAACGTTTCATTTTCAGGGGATTATAATGAATATTTTAGTGAAGCAACAGATGTGGATGCTGTTGTCTATCTTATGCTGGCTAATTGTTTGATCCATAGTATTTTGCCCGATGCAACTGTCATTGCTGAAGATGTTTCTGGCATGCCTGGACTTGGTCGAACAGTTTCTGAGGGGGGAGTTGGTTTTGACTATCGTCTAGCCATGGCTATCCCTGACAAGTGGATTGACTACTTGAAGAACAAGAAAGATGATGAATGGTCAATGAAGGAAATCTCTTGGAGTTTGACAAATAGGAGATACACTGAGAAATGTATCTCTTATGCTGAAAGTCATGACCAGGTATGAGCTTTGCCTTTTTGTCTAAAGTGTTACTAAATACTACAAGAATTTAGGTTAAATTTCAATTTGTGAATGGAAAAATGATGGAAACTACAGGGGATGGGTAATCATGAAATTATCTTATTTGATTTTTTAATGCCCACACTATCAATATCTTATAGTTTTTGCCTTGGGCAGGCCATTGTTGGGGACAAGACTATTGCATTTTTCCTAATGGATGAAGAAATGTATTCTGGCATGTCTTGTTTGACTGATGCTTCTCCTACTATTGAACGAGGGATTGCTCTTCACAAGGTTGTTTATCTGACCATAAAAACTGCTGGACTCCATTAATATAGAAATTGAATCGTGAAGCTGCTAATGCAATACACAATTATTGTTGCTTTAATGTTTTATAATTTCCATTTAGCCATTGTTATCTTAATCTTTTGCAGATGATACACTTCATAACCATGGCATTAGGTGGAGAGGGATACCTTAATTTCATGGGCAATGAGGTATGCATACTGCTTCACTTTAGTTACTGCTTGCAAAACTGCTGGTCACTGTTATTGCATGGCACACCTGACCTTTATCTTTTTATCAAATAAAAAGCAAATTGTTTATGAAAAATGAATTCCAGGGGTGGTGCCTGCACAGGAATGAACTGAATGTTTCCTTTTTTTTGGGTGGATGGGTTGCTTCTACAAGCTAGCCCCCTATAAAATTATTTGCACATTATTTATTTTTAATAGCAATTAAGCTGGTGATTTCCAGGCATCTTACTCTCATTGCTGTAGTTATATACTATGTTATAATCTGTTAAATTATAATTGAGGTCATTTTTAGTTTGGCCATCCTGAGTGGATTGATTTCCCAAGAGAAGGCAATGGATGGAGTTATGAGAAGTGCAGGCGTCAGTGGAATCTAGTGGATACGGATCACTTGAGATACAAGGTAATATGTGTGCCCACACGTGTGTGTTAATTTGTTTGCTTGTGTTTGGTTTTTTTTGGGGGGGGGATGCTATGGATCCCATATGTATTCACTGAACACAGAACATTGACATCTCTTTGTTGGCTTCATTTCTTCTGCAGAACTCTGCTTATTCTCTTCCATTCTTGCAGTTTGCTTTTTGTCTTTGAGATACGTGTTATATTTTTGTCTTTGGAATTTGTGCAGTTCATGAATGCATTCGACAGAGCAATGAACTTGCTTGATGATAAATTCTCATTCCTTGCATCAACAAAACAGATTGTGAGCAGCACAAATGATGAAGACAAGGTGAATATGCCCTCAAATGACTGTACTATACTCATCCATAATCTGATGTTTTTTTGCTACTTGCTAGTCAATAAAGAGATCATCTTATATTAAGACTGATTAAAATAAGACTGCTATTGCTATATACTGGTATTGTGAAACATAATGAAGAAGTTTCTCAGACACAAGTGATTCAAGAAGATAAAACCATTAACAAGCCATTGTCTACTCCGAGTTAATTTCAAGTGTAACTCTGTGCTATGTGATAATTAAATGCCTAATTTATTTCTTTTATAGGTTATAGTCTTTGAACGTGGAGATCTGGTATTTGTGTTCAATTTTCATCCAGAGAATACATATGAAGGGTATGTGTTCAAATTTCATTTGTTGTGGGGATTGATTTGTGCCCGGTTGTATGTTTGGTTTTATGTATTTTCTATAAATATTTCTGTAATAATAACTATTAACCCCAAATGATTTTGATGAACCGTTGAATATACAGGTATAAAGTTGGATGTGACTCACCTGGGAAATATAGAGTTGCACTGGATAGCGATGCTTGGGAATTTGGAGGACATGGCAGAGTAAGGATCCCTAATCTTTCTGGGGTGGAATTATCCAGTGGTGGAACTGTGTCAAGCCAAAAAGGGGCCACCCTGTCCTCTCCAAAATATATTTAGAAATTGCAATAGCATTCCTTAAGTTTTTGTTTATTATTTTTAATAAATATAAGACTAAACCAATAAACCCTCAAGTTAGTCTTTCACTGTTGCAACCGCCATTACATTAACGCCCTAAAAGCTTTGGTCACCAATTTAGTCCTTCAAAAATCTAAAATGTCACCACGTAAGTCTAACAAAAGTTTAGTCACCAAATTAATCCTTCAAAGATCTAACATGTCATTGTCACCACATTCGTTTTCACAAGATTTAGGTGACAAAAAAGCACGAATTTGGTGACTTATTATATCTCTGAGAGATTAATTTGGTAATAAAAATTTTGGAAGACTAACGTGGTATTGTTTTAGATTTTTGAGGGACAAATTTTGAGACCAAAGTTATTAGAGGATAAATGTGGTGATGCATATAACTTTGCATGATCACTTGAGGGTTTACTTCAAATATAAACCATTAAAATTTTGTTTTGTACTCCAAACTTTATAACCTCCCAGGGAGGTTTGGGGGGGGGGGGGTTGAAGTTGAACAACTACGGAGAAAAGGCAGAACCAACAAACATGAAATCATGAAAAATGTTCTGATTTTCCCCTGTAAGTGATAGTGAAGAAACAAAGTGGCTGTGAAAGGCCAGGAGAACGAAAAAGAACGGGAGGGTGCAGTTGGCTCATTACTGTGATTTTTAGAGTTCAACAGAGCTGCTATGATTCTATGGTTCTTGAATATAGGTGTTCCTCGTCATTTTTTCCCATTATACTGAGGTTGACCATTTTCCACTAGGTGGGGCACGATGTAGACCACTTCACATCCCCAGAAGGCATACCGGGAGTTCCTGAAACAAATTTTAATAATCGGCCCAATTCCCTCAAGGTCCTCTCTCCCCCTCGTACCTGTGTGGTATGTTATCTGGTACCCTTTAAAATCTCTTTTATTTATTTATTTTTTAAATTGTCCTCTTTTATCCAGTTTATTTGCATAACTTTATGGTTTTTTTAGCTATAGCAGTATCCAAGTTTAAATTTATTATTTCTTGCAAAACTATTCAAACTCGTCATAATTAGTTTAATCCTAGTGGCTTTATGATATTTGTTAATATGTAAGGGTACCTGTTAAGAAAAAATAAGCGTCGTGTCTGAATAATGAATGCATTAACTTCTATACTGGTTTATAGAAACACTTGTTAAAAACACCTAGAGTAGTCTGAATAGACCATGGATGCATCCAAAGAAGAGGCGAAGTGGGAGTGGGAATCCATGTGTAAGCCGCCCCCCTGAGTGGGACTCATTTACCCACTTTGTCTCTTCCCTTGTTGCATCTGGGCTTTGCAGCAGCTATCTTCTTAGAATTGCATCAACTTTTTTTTTTCTGGTATTAATTTTACTAAAGAACTATATAGTATGATTTATTTTTGGTACACAAATTTTCTCTATTCTTACCCGGGACAACAATGAATATCTGTCAATATGTTGAAAATACATTTGAGCTACAAAGTTTAGGGGCGTTTATTTTCAGAAAACATTTTCCATTTTCATTTCCTGTTTTCTAGTTTTAATTACAAAATATGTCACTTTTTTTTTTCATTTTATTTCATGTTTTAGTCAAAGTGTTATACATAAAAAAAAAATCAATATAAAATTGTTTTCATTGTTGGTACAAAATTTTGAAGATAAGAAACAATGAAAATAGTGTGATATTTTGTTATGGCTTAAATACCACAATGAGTGTCTTATTCCATCAAATGTGGGACTCATGGGACTCATAATTTATTTATAAATTAAAATTGAAAGTATTCTTGTAATTAAAACTAAAAAAATAAGAAATGAAAACAGAAAATGTGTTTTTTTAATACAAATGGCCTTTCCTTTTGTTCTTCTATACAACCATGTGAATTGCTAATTTAGTTTGGATGGAAAGTTGTAAATAATATGATGATTTCAAATGGAAGAACCTCAACTCTGCCCTTGCTCATCAGCCCATGGCCATGGGTGGTTGATTTGTCATGTCAAAATTAGGTTTGAGTTACGGAGTTAAAGCTTTTAATTTGCACTTCCCTGCAAAATATGAATTGCTAATTCATTTTAAATAATTCCAAAGGTATATTATAGAGTGGAAGAAAGCCAAGAAGGAAACAGCAATAACAATTTAGTTGGAGCGGAAGAGACTTTTGCTACAGCAGATGTTGCAAAAGTTCCTGATGAATTATCGGCTTCTATAGAAAGTGAACATATCGATTTGGATGGGGCTGCAGCAGATGCAGTTGTTGAAAAAATTCCTGATGCATTGGTTCCTAAAGAAAATGAAGATAGCAATTTGGATAGGATGGAAAAGACGTTAGCTGCAGCAGCATCAGATGTTGCGGAAATTCTTGAGGAAACAACTTCGGTTGAAAGTGAAGTTGTTCGTGACAAACTAGAAGATGCAGACACCTGAGAATCTTTTTCTGTTGTGAATCTTAGCAGTTTTTAGTAGCCATTATTCCAGTGCATGGGATCCAGTGGATGAGAGACAAGCAGGATTTTGGATATCATTAAAAGGAATTCGGTGTAAAATCTGGAGAAGCTGTTTGTCCGACAAGCAGGATTTTGGATATCATTAAAAGGAATTCGGTGTAAAATCTGGAGAAGCTGTTTGTCCGTCAAATCGTCATGTATATTATGTATGTATAAATAAATATTACTACCACTCATGTACATTTGGTTTCGATACTGGTGGTTATGGTTATGTGTACATATTATATTGACCTATGTTTTCTCCTTTTCTATCCCTAAGGATTAAACTTATTCGTCCACTTGAGATTAGCATAGTAACCAAAAATAAGCTTCAGTTGCTCCTGGATCAGTGCTCGTCCTTTTTTTCCTCTTGCCGTCTGGTTATGTTAACACATTCTTTGTTTGTTTTGTTTGTAGACTATATAGAGTATCATTAATTAATAAGGGTTAAATATGTTTTGTAACTTCAACATATTATGATTTTCTATTTTAATTATTCTTAATGATTTTGAAACACTAACAAGTTTTGGGCTTTTATTTTATTAATTTGAAATTCCATGAGGGTGTGTTTGTGAGTTTTGAGAGGAGGGAAATGAAAGGATTGGAGGGAGAAGGGAGGGGGAGAAGAGGGGGGAAAGACTTTGTAAAATATTCAAACTCACAAACACAAAGGGGGAGGGCTTCCAATAAACCCTTCTCTTCCCTCCCTTTCTCTCCAAAATTCAACTCACAAACATACCCTGAAAAAAAAAATGGATTGAGTATTTGGCAGAAAAAATAAGGTTAACAAAGATGTCAAGGTAGAGATAGGAATTTTGGGATGTATTTGAGAGTTTAGAGGGAGTGAGAAAGAAAGGGGAAGGGAATGGTTAGAGGGGAATGATGGGGAGAACTTTGTGTTATATAATAATATAATAATAGGTGGACAGACAACAATGTCAATGTGGAGATGAGGAATTTGGAGTGTGAGAGTTTGGAGGAAATGAGAAGGGAGGGGGAAATAGAGAGGGAGAACTTTATAAGTTATATAAAGAGAAGAGATAATAATACTCACAAACACAGGAGATTAAAGGGTTTTATGTAAACCGCTCCTTTCCCTTTCTTCTCAATTTTTCTACTCATAATTTATAAGTTTGCAAAGAGAGAGAGAGAGATTAGAGCGGGATCTCTTAACCACCGTGTTTGGTTATTGGAGAGAGAGTAGTGAGATAAGATTTTATACCATGGGACCCACTAAAATGCAATCTCCGCATGGATGAGAAGAAAGTGGGTTGGGGAGTGTGATTTATGTACAATGTCAATTTTACCCTTTTATTTTTTATGTTACACAACCTTTTCACAACTTTTTTAAGGGTATTTCTGTCACTAAAAAAATCAATAAATCTATCTTCTTTTATTTTTCCACAACCAAACAACTATTAAAATTAATTTCTCTTCTATCTATCTTCTATTTCTCTAATACCAAACAACCTCAAATTCTACTTAATTTCTCTTCTATTTCTCTCTTCCTCATTTCTCTCTTCTTTATTTCTCTTTACTATTTCTCTCTTTGAACCAAACACAACATTAGAGTTAGTGTTTACTATGTACTTAGGTGCCCAAAATAAAGAAGATAATGATTATTGTATTACGATTTAAATCATTTTTCTTTTTTGTAGAATCAACTTTCCTATTGCTAATTAATGTATATATTAAGTCTTTGTTTGGTGAAAGTGAATTACCGTAGAAATATTAGATAGAGGACAAAAATGTTGGAGAAATGAGCTTCCACCTCTATTTGTGGACCACATAAATACTCAAGAAATTGTAAAAAGTAATGGGTCCCACCCCTTTAACATTTCTTTGCTCAACTGTTGCGAAATAGCAAAGACATGTTGTGAAGAATGTTGCCCTGGGAGAGGGGTTCACATCCTCTCCATTCCAATGAGAAATGGACATCTCCAGTCTTTTACATTTGGAGTTAACACGTGGCTTTAATAAACTCAACGGTTGAGATTTCTTTTATTTAATTTCAATTGAACATTATATACCACCAAAAAAAAGTTGAATGCTTCAGCCATAAAACAAAAACTGATCGTGGCCGAGATCACGGGGATGGTCCGAGCGCTAAGCGTGGTGGTCCGAGGGTCCCTGCAGGCGGTTGATCGCTCTCCAGTGGTCACTCCGGTACGGGGTGTGCGGTGGTGTACCTGCGAAGGCACTCCAACGCTCAAGTTAGTGGGAGAGATGATATGAGGGTGAATGGTGATAGATCGATTACCTCTGGCTTATGGGGGTGAGGCCCCTTATATAGTCATGGGGTGTTACGACAGGGGGGAACATGGCAGGTGGAGCAGGCACGCCTTCGCCGCCCTTCTCCTGCTACGGCCGTAATCCCCGGTGGCGTGTGTCAGATACTCTTACCTTTATCGGGGGTTGTAGGGGGCGCATTAAATGCGATGAGACTTGGTAGGTAAGCTACCTCTGGGGCTCTAGTCATAGGGTCCGAGGCTTCGTCGTTGTGGTACGGGCATTCGACCGATTATGCTGGGCGATCGTCTAGACCGACGCGGCATTGAGTTGGTTCTTACGTTCGGGACATGGATCAGGCGATCGTCTCATGAGGAGCCGCTTACACCGAGGTCCGGATCAGTTGCCCTCCAGCGTGATGGTGATCGAGCGGCTCACCATCGACGGTGTTGCTCGGCCCGAAGGTGCTTATGCCGAGGTCCGGATCAGCATTGCCCCCCAACGCAGTAATGGACGAGTGGGCCACTACCGACGGTGATGCGTATGTTGTGATCGATCTTTTCGATCGGTCTGCCTAGGCTCTAGACCGACGTGGTCGTTTAGCTGCTTTGATGCGTCGCGTCACGTCTTGTCGTCTGACCCTTCGTCTGGGTCGGACATCGTGTGTCAGTTACTTTTAGGTGACAGTTCGTGAGAGTGTCACCACGTGGCGTGCGATCAATGGCCAGGCTTTATCGAGACACACGTTAATAACTGCTCATTATTGTTGAGACGTGCGTCGCACACGTCTCAGATTGTTTTTACGCTTTCGCCCTTCGTTTGGTGGGTGCAATTACATATTGGCCCTCGGTTGGGATTTGGCTGCCAATTTTCTCCCTGTGGGAAATTACCCTTTTGCCCGTGCCCTTTGCTCGTGACTTCCTGTCTCTAAGGGAAAAAGACTGTTCAACCCTTGGATTTAAATTTATCTGTAGGGGGAGTTACTTGCTCCTTAGTTCGTCTTCGCTGCTTCCCCGCTTCCTCTGTCTTCTCTGTTTTTTCCTTCTGTTTTCTCCTCCATTTTCGTCAGAGATTTGGAATCCCAAGCTTTCGTTCTCCCTTCTTCGATTGAGCGTTCACTTGAGTTGCCCTCTTCCGCCGGTGCATTCTGGTGGTGGTTTCTCTAGCAGTGGGGTTCTTCTTCCTTCCATAAGCTTTCTGCCACCATGGTCCGCCGCGCCTTCTTTGCTTCTCCACCGTATTTCTCAGGTACTGCTCTTTTCCCCACCGTTTTATTTGAGTTTCTGCTTTTTCTTTCGCGTCATGGATCCTTCTGGGGTATATGGTGGTGGGGAAGGGAGTAGTGACTCTCTGGAGGTGCTTGACGCGCCTCCGTCCACATGGCCGAGGTCCACATCAAGGCCGAGCGCCGGACGTCCGCCTCCCCAGGCGTTGACTATACCCTCCATGTTTCGTTACTATGAAAGTGCGGCTGCGTCGGCTCGTGAAGAGGCCCGCGGACTCTCTCCGGCCGTGCGGTCGGTTTTCGTGGGAGGTCTCTGCGCATCCTCTTCAGAAACCGATCCAGAATCGCTAGAGGAGAGTGCCGAGATCTCTGACCATAGTGATTCTTTTATTGAAGGTGATTATTACGGGTATATGGACGCTGCTAGCACTAGTGGGGGAGAGGTCACTAGCCGAGAGATGCGGGTCGCCGATCGCTACACCTGGGTGGACTCCGAGGTGCTCGGCACTGTCTCTCGGTATTGTGGAGAAATCGAGGCGACTCTTCGTGCGTCTTTGTTGGTGATGGAAGCATCTCATGATGAAGATTACCAGATATCTCCTCCTTCAGCATCCGATCGGGTTTGTCATCTGGGTGAGACGAATGCTGGTCACCTCTTTATGTATGCTTTCATGGTGCATAGGTTGAAGATCCGGTTGCCGTTCTCGGCCTTCCAAAAATCCATGTTGAAACATTACCGTGTGGCGCCGAGCCAACTTCACCCGAACGCCTGGGGTTTTATTAAGGCTTTTGAGGTCCTTTTTGTGCATTTAGGGATTACCCCGACGGTGGGGATTTTCACCTATTTCTTTGACGTTTGTCCGAGGAAAGCTGGGCCGAAGGGGTGGGTCAGTCTTCGAGCACACAGTGGTCGGCCGCTGCTGTCGTTGTATGTGGATTCGGCTAAGTCTTCCAGGGTCTCGTTCAAACGTGATTTCTTCAAAGTTGTCCCGAAGACTGGTGTTCTTCCTTTTTGGAGGAATTCTTGGGACGAGTTGGAGCCGTCGTTCAGCATCTACTGGAACAATCATCACTATGATTGGGGTCTGAAAACTTATTCCACATCGCTCGACGGCCTGAGTGAAGCCGAGAAGGATGCGGTTGTTTCTCTTGGAGGAGGCTATCAAAGAGAGGGGTGGCCGCCGTTATTCTTCTCGGGTGTTGGTGGATTCGCTTCCCGATCAGTTGACGGCCGCCTTAGGTTTGTTGTCTTGTAAGCTGCTTGTATTATAGTGTTAATTATAGACTAACCCATTGTTTCTCTTTGGTTTGCAGAGGAAGAACAAATGAATCTCCGGGACTTGATGTTGAAGGCCAAAACTATCGGCGTGGATGGGCCGAGGGGAAAGGAGTCCAGGAAGAGGAAGATTGCTGATGGGTCGGCCTCTACTCATTCGGGTAGCCAGAGCTTGCCTCCTCCCCACCGACCGTTGAGACCGAGAAGGTTCAGGAGCTTCAAGCTGGGGGTGAGGATAAGAAGATTGAGGCTGAGAGGAGGAAGAAGAAGACCAAGATTCCTCCCAAGGGTGATGCCGATCGTTCCGAGGGTGCTGGAGGGACTTCTGCTGGGGTCCCAGTCTTGACCGGGGCGGAGATTTTTTATGATGATTTCTCCCCCGATCATCCTGCTGTTGTTTCTCAATTCTTTTCCCCGGAGATCCGCAGCAAGTTTGTTAAGGGTGAATTCTCCGTCCACCAGTGCCTTCAAGATGCCCAGGTTACTTACTTGCAGCAGGTTAGCCTGTTGCAGTATCTGCACAAGGATGTCCTTCCAGCGGCCGAGCGGGCAAAGGAGAGTTATGACAAGGCTTTGAAGGCGTCTACCTCGGCCATGGAGGAATGTGCGAAACTGACAAGTGAGAAGGAGGCTCTCACTGTGCAGCTGGGGATGATCGGAAAGGAGAAGAAGGTTCTCGAGATGAAGTTGGGGGAGATGGAACCCCTGAAGAAGAAGGTGGAGGACCTTGGCAAGGACCTTCTGGCGGCCGAGGAACGGCGTAAGGATGATTTGAGGCGGCAGAAGGAACTTCATGACGCCGAGGTCAAAGAACTTAAGCAAAAACTGGAGGCTGCTTTGGAGGGGGAGCGGAAGCAAGTGCCCGACACATTGAAGTATGTGGAAAAAGCTTTTGATGTGGCCATCGAACAGGTCAAGGTACGCAACCCGGCTTATAATCTCGACACACGTGGAATGTCTTATGAATATGAAGTCATCGATGGAGCCGTGGTCCTGGTCGATGGTGACAACAAAATCGAGGTTCCTCCAGAGGGTCTACCTTCCCCGACCGGTACTCACACTGGTGCTTGAAGCTCTTGGTTTTTTGATGTAATTTCCTTTTGGTCGGCTTCGGCCTCATTTTGTAATGACTTAATTTTACTACCATTAACGAAGTTTCTCATTTTCGTTCTTCCGATCGTATTGTTTGTATGTCTTTTACCCTGGCCTTTTCTTATGTTCAAGCCGATCACATGGCTTCGTTGATTTATATGTTTGCAACGTTTTTCGTCGTACTTTATGTCCGATCACGGTTGTTAATGTGTGCATCATATTCAGATGAGAAATTTCGTTTGCGACCCTCATATTTAGGTTACTCGTTGCTTGCGTCAGACCATGTTTATTCAGCGGTGTACGCCCTGGTTTTCAGGCCGAGGGTTTAGTTTCACTGATTTGTGAGGTTATTAACTGAGTATCTCGGTTTTTCAGGCCGAGGATTTGGGTGCTTGCAAGTATTTGTACTGAATTCCCTGGTTTTCAGGCCGAGGGCGTGTTCATAATGATCCTTTGGTTAGGCCGACTGCTTTGTACATTAATTCCTTTAAATAAAATACATCCTTAGGTTATGGGCGTTCCAGTGCCGAGGGATGTCATTACCACCAAGTGTTTCCAGTCGGTAGGCGCCTTTCCCTGTTGATTCTGTGATGCGGTAGGGTCCTTCCCAGTTGGGAGCTAGTTTTCCTTGCCGCATGTTTCTTCCTCCAATGTCGGCCCTCCGTAGGACGAGGTCTCCCGTCTTGAACCTTCTTTCAACTACTTTGCTGTTGTACTTGGCCGCTGCTCTTTGTTTTGCAGCTACCTCTCTGATGTGGGCGACCGCGCGCCGTTCTTCTAAGAAATCCAACTCTTCCTGAATGAGCCGGCCGTTGTGTTCCTCGTCGTTTGTCTCAGTTCGCCAGCTGGGTTCGCCAATTTCAACCGGAATAACAGCCTCGGCTCCATGTGCTAGTCGAAAGAGGGTTTCCCCAGTGGACGAGTGTGGGGTTGTGCGGTATGCCCATAGAACATGGTCCAGCTGATCGGCCCATTTCCCCTTCGACTCATCCAATCTTCTCTTTAACCCTCGGAGGATCACTCTGTTGGCTGCCTCTGCCTACCCGTTTGTTTGGGGGTGTTCTACAGAGGTAAAGTGCTGCTTGATCTTCAGACCTTCCAACAGCTCCCTGAACCGCCGATCGGCAAACTGGGTCCCATTGTCAGTTACTACTGCTTTTGGGATTCCGTATATGCTGATGACATGTCTATAGAAGAACTTCTGGATTCTGGCAAAGGTGATGGTCGCCAAAGCTTCGGCTTCGATCCACTTGGTGAAGTGGTCGATGGCGACGATAAAAAATTTGACTTGACCTGGGGCCGGAGGGAAGGGTCCAAGGATGTCCATTCCCCATTTGAAGAAAGGCCATGGAGTTGAAGTGGTAGACATTCCTTGTGCCGGGGCGTTGTGGAAATCGGCATATTTTTGACAGGGATCGCACTTTTGAACATATTCAGCCGCATCTTTCTCCATTGTGGGCCAGTAGTAGCCGGCCCGAAGTGCCTTTTTAGCTAACGATCGTCCACCGAGGTGCTGACTGCAACTTCCTCCATGGATTTCTGCCAACACGTAATTTGCCTCACTAGGGCTTAAACATTTGAGCATGGGGCAAGAGAAGCCCTTTCGGTACAAACGATCGTCCACCAGTGTATACCAGGCAGCTTGTCTTTCTATCTTCTTGGCTTCTCTCCGAACGTCAGGGAGTGCTCCTGATCGGAGGTATGAGATGATCGGAGTCATCCAGCAAGGCTCCTGATCGACTTGCATGCAGTGTTGCTTCTCATTGATGCTCGGTCTGGCGAGTGTCTCCTGGATGACCGACCTATTATTCCCTGCCTTCTTCGTGCTTGCGAGCCTGGAGAGGACGTCGGCCCTAGTGTTTTGATCCCTCGGTACATGTCGGAATTCGATCGTCTTGAACGCGCTTGCCGCCTCTTTTACTTTGTCAAGATATTTTTGGAGGATGGGTTCTCGGGCTTGGTATTCACCATTTACTTGAGAGACCATGAGTTGTGAATCGCTGCAAAGGACGACTTCTTCGGCTCCAAGATCTTTTGCCAATTGTAAACCAGCCAAGCAGGCTTCATACTCGGCCTGATTATTGGAGGTTTTGAAGTCGAACCTCAGTGATTGTTCAATAGTTACTCCGGTGCTATCTTCTAGCACCACTCCTGCTCCGGCCCCTTTTATGTTTGACGAACCGTCGACGAAGATGGTCCAGGCGGCTGGTTTTTCTCTTTGGCTGTCGGTCATCTCCAAAACGAAATCCGAGAGAACTTGGGACTTGATGGTTGTTCGAGGCTAATAAGAAATATCATGCTCTGATAGTTCGATTGCCCAGGTGATCATCCGCCCGGCGAGGTCTGGCTTGTGCAGTACCGAGCGGATGGGCAAATCCGTTCGGACGACGATAGGGTGTGCTTGAAAGTAGGGTCGGAGACGTCGAGCGGCACTGATGATTGCATAGGCTGCCTTTTCAAGCTTCTGATATCTGAGCTCAGGTCCTTGGAGGCTTTTGCTTGTGAAGTATATCGGGCTTTGAGTGGTTGGTGACTCCTTGACGAGCACTGTGCTCACAGCTTCTTCTCCCACTGATAGGTATAGGTGCAGTTTTTCCCCAAGCTGGGGCTTCACCAGTATTGGTGGTTTGGTCAGCGATTCTTTGAAGCTTTGAAAAGCTTCTTCGCATTCAGAAGTCCACTCGAATTGCTTCCCTTTCTTCAGTAGCTGATAGAGCGGAAGGGACTTGTGGGCTGATCGGGCAAGGAATCGAGTAAGTGATGCTATTCTTCCAGTCAGCTGCTGTACCTCTTTGACCGACGACGGGCTCTTCATTTCTAAGATGGCTTTGCATTTGGCCGGGTTAGCCTCTATCCCTCTGCTTGTTAGCATATAACCAAGGAAGTGGCCGGCCGGGACGCCGAACGTGCACTTGAGAGGGTTTAGCCTCATGTTGTGCTGCCGGAGCCTTTGGAAAACCTTCTCCAGGTCGGCCACGGGGTCTCCTCCATCGGCAGTTTTCACGATGATGTCATCGACATATACTTCCACTACTTCTCCGATCAGCCCGTCGAAGACTTTGGTCATCATCCTTTGGTATGTTGCCCCAGCGTTTTTCAGGCCGAACGGCATCATGGTGTAGCAGTATGTGCCATCGTCAGTCAGGAAGGCAGTTTTCTCCTCGTCATGAACGTACATGGGGATTTGGTTATAACCAGAATAAGCGTCCATGAATGAGAGAAAGCGGTAGCCTGAGGAGTTATCAACTAACCTGTCAATATTTGGCAAAGGAAAGGGATCCTTTGGGCAAGCTTTGTTTAAGTCAGTGTAATCGACACACATTCTCCACTTGCCGCTCGATTTTCGGACCAGGATGACGTTGGCAACCCAAGTGGCGTATTGGATCTCCCTAATGAATCCGACTTTCAGTAGCTCGGCTGTTTGGTCTTTGATGGCTCGTTGTCTTTCTGGTCCGGTCTTCCTTTTTCTTTGCGCGATCGGCTTCATCCTGGGGTTGACAGAGAGCTTGTGGCAGCAGAACTCGGGGTCAATCCCGGGCATATCGGCTGCCGTCCACGCAAATAGGTCCGAGTTGTCCACGAGCAGCTTTTCCATTCTTTTTTTGAATTCTGGGGGCAATTGAGCCCCCATCTTTGTATCTTGTCCTTCTTTCTCGCCTACATGGATAGGGCAAGTTTCTCCTTCTGGTGAGACTCTTTCCGAACCTCGACCGTCTTCTCCCGAATCAACCCTCGGGTCAAGGTCAACGAGGGAGACATTATGCCTGGACCTGGTGACCGGGGCCTTCGTGCTTGGTGATGGTGGACTGCTTTTTAGACTAAGGTTATAGCAAAACCTTGCCGCTTGCTGGTCGCCTTTGATCGTGGCCACCCCTCCTTCTCTGGTTGGGAATTTCAACGCCAGGTGTACTGTTGAAACAACTGCCCCTATGGCATTGAGGCTTGGTCTTCCAATTATGGCATTGTAAGAACTTTTGCAGGGGACCACAATGAACTTGCTCCTGATCGCCTTGCTTCCTCCTTTGCCCGTCAGTGTGACGATCGCTTCCATGTACCCGAGGGGTTGGATACGATCGCCGGAGAAGCTTACGAGGTCGCTGTCATATGGCAAGAGGTCACTTCTGCTGATCCCCATTTTCTCGAAGCAGTTTTCGTAAATGATATCGGCCGAGCTGCCCTGATCTATCAAAACTCTTTTTACCTCGGCGTTCGCAATGACGGCGGTGATCACCATGGGGTCGTCGTGTCCGGGGAGAGTGTCGCCGAAGTCGCTGCTATCAAAAGTTATGGTGGGAGTTACCGGCAGTGGCACCGTCCGGCGTGTCCTGGACCGGTCGTCATCCACATGTTGTACCTCCCTCAGGGCTCTTTTCCTTGAGTTGCTTGAGGATCCTCCTCCGCCGAATCCCCCGGCTATCATGTTGATAGTGATCCGAGGCTGTTGATCCTGATCTCTCGGCGGTGATCTGTCCCTTGCCTTTCTATCGGGGCCTCCGCGGTGACCGGGAGCGGTGTGTCGTCTTCTTTCTTCTCTGGGGGGTGATCTACGGTCCTTTCCCCGATCGCCCTGTCCCCGGCTGCCCCAATCTTGCTTCTCTTTCTTCACATATCGGCCCAGGTTCCCGTCGCGGATCAGCTGCTTAATGGCATCCTTCAACTGATAACAGTCATCAGTTTCGTGCCCATGGATTTTGTGGAAGGCGCAATACCTGCTCTTGTTGCCGATCGGAGACTTGATCGGCGGGGGTCTTTTTAACTTCGGCTAGCTCCACATGGTGGACTTCTTGCCAAATCCTCGAAAGGCTGCTATTGAGGGGGGTATAGTTGCCCTCGTATCGTCCCCTGAACTTCTTCTTCTCTTCCCTTCTGTCTTTTTTGTTTCTTTCTTCTTTCTCCGGTGCCCGGACTTCTTTCGCGGTCGTCGTTTTAGTCGTCCCTTCTAGGTGCAGTTCTTCGTTCACAAACTGGCCGGTCGCTCCCGAAATGCTGTCATATTGTGGACCCTGATCCTCCTTAGGGAGATAGCAAGTGGGGTGCCGGTACGCAGTGCTTCGACTGCGCAATGGAGCTGTACCTCGTCCGCGACGTTAGGTGTGAGGGCGATCTCCTTGTAGAAACGGGCCAGAAAGTCTCGCAGGGTTTCAGATTCTCCTTGTTTCACCTTGGCAAGTGTGTGGGAGTCGCGGGGAATCTGGTTAGCCATGCTGAACCTTTTGGCGAAGGCTGCCGCTAGATCGTCCCACTTGTCGACGGAGTTTTGGGGGAGCGTTCGAAACCAGGTCAAGGCTTCTTCGTCCAAAGTCCGAGAGAAGCTCATGCACATAATGTCGTCTTGAGCACCCAAGAAAAGCATCTCATTGAAGAATCTGTCCAGATGTCGGCCTGGGTCGGTCTCCCCCGTGTAGGAGGCAATGTTGCTAAAAGGCCTCAAGAATTTATCCGATATCTCTACCTGTGCCAGTCTTGTGGTGAAGGGATGGGTAAAAGGACGATGCAAGGTGATTAGGCTCGGAAGGTCCGAAGTCGTGGCCGTGGGGGTTGCTGTGACGGTCGGAGCAACCTGGACGACTGGTGTGGTTTCGGCGATCGGTGTGACCGGGGTAGCCTTGGGCGTGGCTTGCACTTCCGCTTCTGTCTCCTTACTTGGCTTTACTGCTTCTTCATTTTCTTTTTTGGCCGACGCTGCCTGGGTGTCCCCGTGTTGTGAGGGAGTCGTTCTTCGGCTACGTCTGCGGGTGTGGCTCATCCGCTCGGTTGTGCGCTCGGATGAGGATGCCTCGTCCGAAGAGGTTCCAGATGATGAATAGCTGGACTCCCGAGAGGGGAGGTCCCTGGTATGATATGTCCTCCGGGAGGTGGAGCTCCTCCTGCTCCCCTCTTTCCGGCGAGATCTCCTCCGCGGGGCTGCTGGAACTAGGGACTCCAGGTATTTGATCCTCCTCTCCAATTCTCTTACGGTCCCGCTCTTCTTCTTCCTCTTCCTTGGCGGGGTGGGTGGCTCCTCCTCGCTTGTGGGGGGGTTTCTCTCCTCTTGGTTCTCTTGGGTGGCTTCCTCCTTCTGACTATGTTTCCGGGAGGTTCTAGGTGATAACTCTCTGATGAACTCCCGGTGGTGTGCACAGAGGGTGTTGTCTCCTGAGGAGTGGCCCTCAAGGTTTGACGGGGGTCAGTCCTCGTTCTTGCTTCTTCCACCGGCGCTACTGCATGAGGCGGTGGGGGTTGGTTGTTGGTGGCTTCCATCTTTGGATGTGCGGACCAGATCTCAGCAAAGGAGGTAGAAATGGTGGAACTTTGTTACACGTCCCCACAGACGGCGCCAAATGATCGTGGCCGAGATCACGGGGATGGTTCGAGTGCTAAGCGTGGTGGTCCGAGGGTCCCTGCAGGCGGTTGATCGCTCTCCAGTGGTCACTCCGGTACGGGGTGTGCGGTGGTGTACCTGCGAAGGCACTCCAACGCTCAAGTTAGTGGGAGAGATGATATGAGGGTGAATGGTGATAGATCAATTACCTCTGGCTTATGGGGGTGAGGCCCCTTATATAGTCATGGGGTGTTACGACAGGGGGGAACATGGCAGGTGGAGCAGGCACGCCTTCGCCGCCCTTCTCCTGCTACGGCCGTAATCCCCGGTGGCGTGTGTCAGATACTCTTACCTTTATCGGGGGTTGTAGGGGGCGCATTAAATGCGATGAGACTTGGTAGGTAAGCTACCTCTAGGGCTCTAGTCATAGGGTCCGAGGCTTCGTCGTTGTGGTACGGGCATTCGACCGATTACGCTGGGCGATCGTCTAGACCGACGCGGCATTGAGTTGGTTCTTACGTTCGGGACATGGATCAGGCGATCGTCTTATGAGGAGCCGCTTACACCGAGGTCCGGATCAGTTGCCCTCCAACGTGATGGTGAGCGAGCGGCTCACCATCGACGGTGTTGCTCGGCCCGAGTGCTTATGCCGAGGTCCGGATCAAAAACTAAATTTGTGTTTGAGATACAATGGCTACTGTAGCTATAATAACCAAAAAAATTGAACTCTTCTTCAACCATCACGATACAAGTCGTTCCTCAACTTCTTTTTCTTTTTTTTTTGTTATGGCCAAATACTAGATCGATGGCATGGGACTTTAGGTGGTTCTGGCTCCCAAAACAATCTTATAGCTCCAAAGTTCAAACCTTTGAGATTCTAGCTTGTTAAGACCAAGTTTTGGAAATGGGAGGGTTTTGCAAGGATGGAGGTGGGTTGTATCCAAGATGTTATCAATCACCATCCGTGTTCTTTTTTCCACATCAGAGATTGGTCATTATTATTTTGAATGTGTCTATTAGTTATTAGACGAGCTTAGTTTTGGGGCAGAATTCCTCTTCTCTGTTCTGCATAGAGCGGCATGGTTGAGGAGAGGGTGGCGACACAATGGCGTGGCGGTATAGTGGCTAGGAAGGGTGGTTGAGGAGAGGCGGCGACACAATGGCGCGGCGGCGCAGCATGGCAATCAAATCGGAGGAGCTAAAGCAAGTTTTTCCTTTTATTTCTGTTCTCCATTATGTGCAATGGTGTCAGGGGCGTGTGTTTAGGGTCAGGGCTGCAGCTCCTCTACTATTGATTTTCACTTATCCTTTTTAGTTTTGTTTTAAATTAAATCAAAAAATTAAAATCTGAGCCGTTGAATTTTCTTAAGGTCACGTGTCATCTCCATGTTCAAAGAACTAGACTTTTCCATTTCTCAACGAAATGGAGAGGATCCTCACTCCTGGGAGAGACAATTGACTGTAGCCTCGCTTTCACCACATTAAGCATAAAAATTATTATATGAACACAATTAATAATTATTTTAATTGAAATAAAAACATAAATCAAAATAAGAAAGAGAAGAACACAACCAGAAGTTAAAAGAAAGAGATTTAACATCTATTTGGTTAAAATTTTAGACCATCAAAACCCCGTTTTGACTGGTCAAACGTGGTTACAGGATTTATTAATTTTGTTTCGGTAATTTGGACTCAGACAGTAAATGAATTTGACCTGTCTGAACGTGGTTTGGTGCAATTGGTTTTCCACTTGATTCTGCCCAACTACGTTTGTTGTTTTTACCTTGCTACCCTACGTTTGATTCTGCCCAATTATATTTATATAAATTTGTGTACTTCTATTTATCTAATAAAATAAATAGTAAACCCATTTTAGTAATTTTATATCCAAAAGTGATTCTACTTTTATCTCATCCAAACAAAATCAATTTGTCTCAACCCACTTTTAGAATTATATATCCAAACAAAAATCAATTCTTCCAAAACCAATTCTACCAAATCAATTCTACAAAAATCAATTCTACCCAAATCAATTCCTACAAAACTGTAAACCAAACGGACTCTTAATAATTAATATGAACATATTTGATCCTTGAGAGAATAATTGATCACTTTTTGAATAGAAATGAATGTATTTTAAGAGGTTTTTTAAAGTCATGCATTTCTACACTGCCTAATAAAGTCATTTTTAAATGTTAAGAACTAAACTGCCTAATGTTAAAAAAGTTAGCGACTGATTTGTAGGATTTTTTTATCTATGTGTCACTTAACGTGACAACTCAGCTCTCCGTTGACGGAAAATGTGACGTTGAATTAAACTAATGAACGATGAAGAATGTCAGGAACTAATATGATCATTTTAAAATGTCAGGGACTAAATTGCCCGGTGAAAAAAAAAAAAATTCAGGGAGCAATTTGTGCATTTACTCATATATTACCTTCTGTGCCACCCAGTAGTCGCTAGTTGCTGATACCGCATCTCTCCTCCAATTCATTTCCACGCTTTCATCTCATGTTAAAGACTACCTAATCCTCTTCTCTGAACATTCTCCTGCTCTCTACCAGTCTACCTCAACTTCCAGTTTTTTATTTTTCATTTTAGTTCAAATACCTTGATTTCTATCTCTGCAAATTATGCTGCAAAAATTCATAAGTTATGCAAATTTGCACAATCTAGTTAACCATGGAGTAAGGCAGTATTATTCTTGAAGGACTAACTAGTTGAGGGTGATGCTTCGATTGCCTGCACCTCTCTCCCTCATATCCCTTTGATCTCTCGTAATCTTCTATATCTCATCAATTGGCAGGGGCAGCACAGCAGGCTGGTTGGCCATGTCAAATTCAAGGTTTTTGAGCTAATTCACAAGCGTGGAAAATATCAAATAGCATTTACCTTCCATGGCTTCTGGGTATTTCTGCTTCGCCATGGAATTGGATTTCAACACTAGCAGTGAAAACATAGAAGGATTATGTTATATTGGGGTTCATAAGTTTTTCTTTACTGTTAGAAGTAATGCGCAAATCCCAGTCAAAAAATAAAAATTACAGGAATACAAGGGTGTTCTACTTCTATGCCACATTGTATGAATTGGTTGCATGAATAATAGAACTCAAAATTAATTCCCCAGTAGTAAATAAATCAAATCATATCCACCAAGAAAAAATTATCTATCAATTTATAAACCCCTTCCAGTTTCTTTCCACAACTTTAAACAAAACAGAGAACAAGATTCAACCCAATATCTAATTAAATCAAGTTCTCAATTATATTAAAAGAAAAACTAAAAGTCCTAGTAATTTCAAATCCTTCCTAATCTTCTTGTTCCCATCTTCTTCTCCCCACCGATAATAGATTTATCAAATTTTGCAGCAAGAGGAGGTTTCTTATTTTCCTTGCTCATGCTTCTGAGCATGTACCTTGGAGTTTCACTCACCTCCACAGAGTAAGCCGCAGAAACAGATTTTCTGAGAGTTCCAAGTTTTCTTGAACTAGTCTTCTTTCCAGATTCCATTGTAACACCCAGAGCGTGAGCGTGAGCGGGCTTAGCCTTGCTACCTTCATCCACCGTCACTCCCTTCTTCCTCTTAAGCCTCTCGTTCCTTCTAGCAGAGTATTCATCATAGAATCTCCCCCTCTCAAAGAGAACACCTGGTTTCACACCGCAAGAATTATTGCCAACAGTCACGTTTTCTGAATCCGCGGCGTTTCCGAATTCATCCCGAACCATCTTTGCCAGAGCCCTTAACTCGCACGAAATCGTGTGGTATTCAGGTCGTATCTCTGGAGATCGAACCGGTTTTTGAGATTTGGCCAAAGAACCTGTTTCAAACGCACAAAGAAAAAGGTAATAAAAAACTAGGGTTTAGAAAAAGAAAAGCAGAGATTGAGGGATTAGTGGAGAAGAAAAAGAACCTGGTGGAGTTTGAAGAGGGGTAGAGGTCGAAGAATGAAGGGCGCGGCGAGATCGAAGACGAATCGGCGATTTAGGGAGCGGAGGCCTGCGAACGGATTTCATGGTTGAATTAGAGAAAGAGTACATTGGATGAGAGACAAAGATCTAAACACAAGGCCTTTCCTGTTGTGTCTTTTTATTTCATTGAAGAAAGTCGTAGGGTTTGAATTAAAGAAGACAGATATAGAAGGGAGCGTCTGTAACGGTCATATTTTGGATCGGACGGCTCAAAGTTGTTGATTTGAAATGGTAGATATTAGCCTTCATTATAAAATCAGATTTTTGATTTTATTTTTTATTTATTTGTTTGTCTTTGTTTCATGTTAGACTTCATACCATATCCGCTACATTAAAAAAAAAATATTCAGGGTAGGTTTGTATTTTTGCTTTTTCCTTGTTGTGTTTTTAAGTGACGGAATCTTTACGGGGAATGTTAAGATGGATTCTATATTTTGGTTCTATTATAAATATTTATATTATAAATTAATATATTAAAAAATTAATAATATATTTTATAAATTTAGATTTTTTTTTCTTGTAGTAAAGTGTGAGATATTGATTGAACCATACATATATTACTAAAATTGTAGAATTATAAAAAATAAAAGATGTTTTTATTTCATATTATATTTTTATTCTTCTAATATATTTCATAAAATATACTAAAATGTTTTTATAATAGATGAATAAAAATATTTATTTATTTTTTGGTATTAATATTTATAATTTCTCAAACAAATTAAATTATTTATTTTTATAAGATAAAAATTAGTAAAAGTTGGAGGCTATTGTAGTTATAAGATAAATATTTTATAAGATACAATAAGAGGATAAATTATTATTATTATTATTGATTTCAAAAAAATATATTATTATTATTATAATTATATTATTATTATAAGTCAACAATTATAGTGATATTTTAACAAACATAATTATTATAACTAATTATTGATGATTATTAATGTTAACAATTTAAAAGAGAAAGTGACTTACTATTTTTAGAAATTTTTTTGAAAGAAATTTACTCTTTTATTCTTCTTTTATGTTTGAAAGGATGATTTCATTATCTTACTTTTATATATATATATAAAGATAAAAATAAATTTTCTTCTTCTTTTTCCTCCATCTCTCCCCCTAAAGCTGTCAAAATGGGCTGCCCGGCCCGGCCGAATCGGGTAGCGGACTTTTATGGGCCGGACTAAAATAATTCGGTTCTTTGAAATTAGAGCCCGAGTCTGACCCTATACGGACGGCGGGCTTGTGCGAGCCGGCCCGGTTAAAAACTAATTTATTTAAAAATGTTGCTCATTAAAATTGTAAACAATTACATTTTTAAAATCAATGGAATAAAAGTCCGCTATTTTCTTTGTATTAGACAAATATTAAATAGTATTACCACAAGCATATGGGAGTTTAATCACGTGTCCAATAATTTTCTTCATTTATCTCATAGTCAATTATTCCCAGTATACGTGTTCCCTATTCTGATTTGAGGAAGTAACCACCAAAATATATAATTTGAATAAGAGACATTTAATATACTACTATCGCGTCTATAACAAATTTAGGAAAAATACTAATGAAGTGTGTAGCTTAACATTATAAAAAACAAGTGCTCTGATATTACATGAATTTTTATAATACTCATAAGTCATAACAGTATGGGATTAATGTAAGGTGAATGAAATGAGATATTATTCGGCTAAATTGAAGAGAAAGTAATTTCATCACGATTTCATCCCATCACAACAAGTAGCATTTTCATTCAACCTTTAATATATAAATTCAATTCATGATAACAATTTAATCTCCACGTTTACGTGATTAGTGAATAGAGCTGCATCTAAAAGAACATTTCACTGGGAGAAAAACTAAAAAGGGCCTAGGCCAGCAACGCATGCGTTCGGTCAGTCCAGTCCAGCAAGTTATCTTTTTTTTAATTAATTCGTGTGAAGTCTATAAATCAGTTTAAGTATTTAAACATGATTATAAGACTTAACATCCTTTAGTTTTAATGATTAACAAATAAGATTATATAAAGAACAAATAAGATTATATAAAGAACCAATTAGATTATATAAACAGGTTCTACTGAGAAAGGTATTGGTTTGTTAATTATGTTTCAGGATGGAATACTCTTTAGAAGAAGAAGAAGATTTTGTGAACAGAATCAGAATCAGAAGATCAGAATCAGAAGAACAAGAGTGCAAAATCTGAAGAAGAATAATCCTTAACAGAATTGAAGCAACTGAAGAATAAAAGTAAAGACTTGAAGACTATCAGAAGAATTGAAGAATAAAAGTAAAGACTTGAAGACTGTCTGAAGAATTGAAGATTAGAAGACTATCTGAAGAATTGAAGACAAAGAAGACTATCTGAAGAATTGAAGACCTAGAAGACAATCTGAAGAACTAAAGGCAGAAGATATATGAAGAAGTACATATTCAACTATACACCTGTCTGAAGACCAACAATGAACTGAAGAAATGAATACAAGATGAAGCGGACTGAAGTATTGAAGCTGTCTGAAGTACGCAACATGTCTGAAGTATTGAAGCTGTTTGAAGTACGTAACATGTCTGAAGCAACGAAGCTGTCTGAAAGACTTGAGCTGTCTGAAGTGGTCAACCTGTCTTAAGTGTTGAAGCTGTCTGAAGAGCCAAGCCCGTCTGAAGACTGGAACCCGTCTGAAGACGGGAACCCGTCTGAAGTTTGGAAGCCGTCTGAAGCTTTAGTAATGACGTGGCATCTTTGCTGAAACCTTGCGAGAAGACTTTTCTGAGTCTCTGCTGCTCGTACGTGTTGGAACACATTTGTGGCAACAAACACAGAGGGCTTTCCTGGTGCATTTTAAATTTCATACACCACTGAGGGAACCTCTGCAACAGTTGCAGCAACAACGGTGGCAGCTTTACTGCAGCACCAACGTTGTACTATGTCAGAACTTTCAAGAAGCGTGTCTCACAACGGATTAAAAGAAGACTATTGCTATCTCTAAACGATAGTTATTTCAACGAGACATTTCTTCATTTGTGCAATCTGGAACAAAGCAGAAGAAAAGCTCAGGAGACTAAGCAAAAGCAACAAGGAAGATGTTTGAATAAAATATATTCAATTCAACATCTTTATCTAATATCAAAAGAGGAATCTGCAAACAACGACTATTGGTCAAGACATCTCATTCAAAGAAGTAATGGTGTCAGGAGCAAATGAAAAGGAGTATATGTAGAATAAGCAAAAAGACAAATTCAAACGGATACCTACTCATATATACTCTCAAGAAAATCAGAGGAAATCTGAAGAAAGCAGATGAACGCAGAAGAGAAAGCAGAAGAAAATCAAGAGAGAGAGTTAGCAGAAGAATATCAAGAAAATCTCTTAAAGGAACAGAGCAGAAGAAAGCAAGCAGATGCAAGCTGGATATAAACAGATACAAGAAGGCAAAAAGAATTCAAGAGAGAGAATACACATAATCATCACATCTCTCAAAACAGAGCTCATCAACAGAAGTGTCAGAACGGGAGTATTCTGAACACTCAATATGCTTAAGGAGAAGCAACCGTTTGAGAAGCTATTACACTACGGCTATATGAGCCACATCATCAAAAGCTCAACGGTTTTATGAAACATCTCAATGGCTATATTCAAGAAGACTGTTAGTTATGACTTAGGAATGAGTTTGTTAGGTTGTTATTCTGTTAGGTTGTTATTTCAGTTAGGTCAGTTAGTCGTTGCTATCTAAACTGCCTATATATAGTACCTGTGCTGTATAGGGAAAAGAGAGAGGATCAGCAAGAACGATTACAGAGAACCTTGTCTGAAGTGAAAGGTGTAACCTTGTCTGAAGCAGCTTGTCTGAAGTTTCTTGTCTAAAGCTGATTGTCTGAAATAAGAGAAACGTTTTTCTCTTGCATTTTTTTTCTTCTCTTCTCTCGTGTTCTTTGATTCTTTTATTCTTTTAAGCTTTCAATTGCTTGTTCTTACCCAACAAGTGGCGCCGTCTGTGGGAAGGTTGAAAGGAAAGATAATCAAGAATGCAATGAAGTTTGATATTGAGAAGTTCTCTGAAGCAATGACCTTTGGCGTTGGGGAAAATCAAGATGGAGGCTATCTTGATACAGCAAGGATGTCAAGAAGCGTTAAAGGGGGAGAATGCACATGCATCATCTTTGACGCAGAGCAGAGAAAAAGAATATGATGGACAAGGCAAGGAGGTGCAACTGTTCTGTGGTCTTGGTGATAAGGCAACTCAGAGAGGGTGGCGAAGGAGAAACAGCTGCAGAGATTGCTTTACTGTACGGAAAGATCAGATGATTACTCTAGAGGAGGTTGTGACCTCAGTTCGAACCAAAGAGTTGCAGAAACTTCAAGATTCGAAAAGTGTAGAGGAGGTTCCCTCTGGTCTAGTTACAGTGAAGGGCAAGGGAAAGAGGTCAGAGAACAAGGGGAAGAAGGCAAAGCCTGAAGGCAAGAAGCAGATCAAATGTTACAAGTTTCAGAAGTTGGGTCATATCAAGAAGCATTGTCCTGAGAAAGATGCCCAGGAGCCTAGGATACAGGAAACTGCAGGTGTTGCAGAGGCTTCTGAAGGATATGAATCTGCAGGTGTTTTGGTAGCTTCGTCTGAAGACTCTCTGAAGAGTTGGGTCATGGATTCAGGGTGTACCTATCACATGTGCCCTGTGAAGATTACTTTGAGACCTTAGAACTGAAGGAGTATGGGTCTGTACTTCTTGGGAACAACAAAGCTTGCAAGGTGCAGGGCATTGGGGCAATCAGATTGAAGATGTTTGATAACAGAGAGATGTTGTTGCAGGATGTGAGGTATGTTCCAGAGCTCAAAAGAAACCTTATGTCCATTAGCATGTTTGATGTTATGGGGTATTCCACTAAGGTGGAGGGGGTGGAATGATGAAGGTGTCCAATGGAGCATCCATAGTTGCTAAGGGGAGAAGAAGTAATGGGTTGTACATTCTGGAAGGATCAATTGTCGTTACAAGTCAGTCAATGGTAGACAAGACTAAACTGTGGCACCTACGTTTGGGCCATGTTAGTGAGAAAGGCTTGGTGGAGTTGGAGAAGCAACAACTACTGATGGGTGATAAGCTTCAGAAGATGGATTTCTGTGACCAGTGTGTTTTGGGTAAGTCTCATAGAGTGCAGTTTGGGACAGGTAAACACATTCCAGCAGACCCTTTGAATATGCTCATGCTGACCTGTGGGGTCCATCTAGGACTCAGACACATGGTGGAGGGTCTTATTTTCTGAGCATTATTGATGACTTCTCAAGGAGGGTATGGACTTACATTCTGAGGAACAAGACTGAGACATTTCAGAAGTTCAGAGAATGACATACTCAAATAGCTAATCAGCAGGGGACCAAGCCGAAGGTACTGAGAACAGACAATGAGCTGGAATTTGTTTCAGATGAGTTTAACAGTTTTTGCAAGAACCAGGGAATCAAAAGGCATAAAACTGTGGCAGGGACTCCTCAACAAATGGACTTGCTGAAAGGATGAACAGGACCATTCTGGAGAGAGTCAGATGCATGCTTTTGGGAGCAGGAATGCCTAAGATCTTCTGGGAGAAGCTGTAAACTGTGTGATCACTGTGTATTGATTAACAGGTGCCCTTCGTCTGCTTTGGGGTACAAGACACCTATGGAAGTTTGGAGTGGAAAACCAGCTGATTACTCCAATCTGAGGGTGTTTGGGGCTTTGGCATATGCACATGTCAAGCAGGATAAGCTGGAGGCACGGGCTGAGATGAGAAGTGTATCTTCCTTGGATATGCTGAAGGAGTCAAGGGATATAGGCTATGGAGGTTAGAACCTAAACCTTCAAAGCTTATTATCAGCAGGGATTGTAACTTTTGATGAGACAAGAATGGGAATGCTTGGTGGAGACTCTGAAAATGGATAGAGAAAGCCCACATTGAGATGGAGGCATCTACGAGCAAACTCAGGGAGGATCGTCTGAAGGCTTCAGAAGGTGCTACTTCAGACGATACTTCAGAAGGTTCAGACTTCAGACGATCTGAAGACCTCAGACGGTCTGAAGACCTCAGACGGTCTGAAGACTTCAGATGGTCTGAAGACTTCAGAAGGTCTGAAGATTTCAGAAGGACATAACGCACTGTGAATGACTATCAGCTAGCTCGTGATAGAGAAAGGAGGGTTCCAAAACCTACTAAAAGGTTTGGACACGCTGACCTTATCTGTTATGCTCTTAGTATGGCTGAAGATATACAGGGTTCAGATGAACCAAGAAACTTCAGGGAGGCACAGGAGAGTCCAGAGAGGCAGCAATGGCAAGTGCCATGGAGGAGGAGGAACTTGATTCGCTGGAGAAGAACAACACATGGAGACTTGTGGACTTACCTGAGGCACAAAAGGTAATCAGATGCAAATGGGTCTTTAAGAAGAAAGACGAGATTCCTGGTGTTGAGAAAGCGAGGTTCAAGGCAAGGCTTGTGGCTAAGGGGTTACACAGGTTGAGGGTGTGGATTATAATGAGATATTCTCACCAGTTGTGAAGCACTGTTCTATCAGGATTTTGATGTCAATTGTAAACCAGTTTGATTTACACCTGGAGCAATTGGATCTCAAGACAGCATTCTGCACGGAGATTTGGATGAAACCATTTACATGGAACAACCAGAGGGGTTTGCTGAAGATCAGAGAGTGTGTCTACTTAAAAAATCATTGTATGGTCTGAAATAGAGCCCAAGGCAATGATATAAGAAGTTTGATGATTTCTGATGAGAATGGACTTCAGCAGGTGTAGTTATGACAGTTGTGTCTACATTTTAAGAGAAGAACAAGACATTTTGTACCTACTCTTGTATGTAGATGATATCTTGGTGGCTAGCCGTAACAAGCACATGATCAATCAGCTAAAGACAAGGTTAAATTCAGAATTTGAGATGAAGGATCTTGGAGTGGCCAAACGCATACTTGGCGTTGATATAGTAAGAGATGAGTTAAAGGGTGTACTGTGTTTAACTCAGGAGGCCTATCTGAGGAAGGTTGTGAAGAGGTTTAGGATGCATGAATCTAAACCTGTGGGCACACCCTTAGGACACCACATGAAGCTCTCAAGGAGTCAAGCTCCTGATTTAGAAGATGAAAGGAGGAAGATGAATGATGTTCCTTATTCTAGTGGAGTTGGAAGCATCATGTTGGGATGGTTTGTACCAGACCAGACTTGGCTCATGTGTGAGTGTTGTCAGCAGGTTCATGGGAGATCCTGGACAAGCACATTGGGAGTCTCTGAAGTGGATCCTTAGATACCTGAATGGAACTCTGGATTCAGGATTACTATATCAGAAGAAACGGTACCTCTCAGAAGGTGGAGCTGCAATTGAAGGGTTCGTTGATGCAGACTATGCAGGGTGGTGGATACACGAAAATCCTTATCAGGGTATGTGTTTACTCTATTTGGAACTGCAGTGAGTTGGAAAGCAAACCTTCAACCGGTGGTAGCACTGTCTACAACAGAGGCTGAGTATTGCGTTGTCTGAAGGAGTGAAGGAAGGTCTGTGGTTGAAAGGCATGCTGAATGAGTTGGGAATTGAACAGGAATGTGTTCAGATTCATTGTGATAGCCAGAGTGCTATTCACTTGGCCAATCATCAGATGTACCATGAAAGGACCAAGCACATTGATGTGAAGTTCCACTTTATCAGAGAAGTGGTTGAAACAGGGGTAGTAAGGATTGTGAAGATTGCTTCTGAAGATAATCCTGCTGATATGTTGACCAAAGCACTACCAAGATGCAAGCTTGAGAGATGTAAACTTGGTGGGCTTCGTCTGAATAATGTCATTCCAAAGTCAAGGTGGAGATTGTTAGTTATGACTTAGGAATGAGTTTGTTAGGTTGTTATTCTGTTAGGTTGTTATTTCAGTTAGGTCAGTTAGTCGTTGCTATCTAAACTGCCTATATATAGTACCTTGCTGTATAGGGAAAAGAGAGAGGATCAGCAAGAACGATTACAGAGAACCTTGTCTGAAGTGAAAGGTGTAACCTTGTTTGAAGCAGCTTGTCTGAAGTTGCTTGTCTGAAGCTGATTGTCTGAAATAAGAGAAACGTTTTTCTCTTGCATTTTTTCTTCTCTCTCTCTTCGTGTTCTTTGATTCTTTATTCTTTTAAGCTTTCAATTGCTTGTTCTTACCCAACAAGAACATAAATAGCCTCAAGATGAATTTGAAGATGTTGGTCGGGCCAACTTGTTGTTGTTGTTGTTGTGGTGTACAACCAAGCTGGTTGGCATGCTGAGCATATTAACCAGGCTGCCGACCTACAACCAAGTTGGTCAGAATGATCAACCAAGTTAGATCAATAGGGATTGTTTTTCAAGAAGGTTCTTGAAATCAATCAGCATGAAAATTGTTAACTAGGCTGAGTGTCTTACAGTAACAAGAGTTGACTCGAGCTTAAATACATCAGGAAAATGTCAACAACAATTGATCAGAGAGTTAATTCTCAATCGGGCTACTGATCAGCTGGTCAGTTAGTTAGATTGTACAGTTGGTCTGTTGATCAAGTAAGTTGGTTGTCGGGAAGGCAATCATGCTATACAAATGACTATCAAACTGGGTACGGGTTTGAAGCTTTGAAGATACCTTGGTATTCCAATGATACGGGTGGTGAGAATGTAGCCCATGGAAACCAATGGTTGGAGAATGAGGCAGGAGCTTAATTTCATATCTTAGTTAGCCTACTCTCAGAGGATGTATTCCTCATAGAAAAGACAGGGATTGTACTTAATTCAAACATTTGTATCACTGTCTATCCTTGTATTTAGTTGTAATGACTGTATCCTGAGTATGTACTCAGTATCTCTATGTACAAGAAGAATCTGAGTTGAGAGGTTCTAGCGAACATCTAGCTTAGATTGAGTAGTAATACTCTACACTTAGTTAAGTGTCTGAGAGCCTGGAGAGGCTTGATGGAAGAAAGAATACTTGTGGTAGAGCCTGGAGAGGCTTGATAGAAAAGAATACTTGGTGTGTTGGCCTGGGGTGGCTAATACTTGTATCTGTGGTTTCAGATAGTGGAAAATACAGTGGTGGTTTGCCTCTGGGACTGGATGTAGCTGATGACAGGAATTGCACAGGATCTAGAATTGAGCAAAAACAAACCAATTAGAACCGAAAATTAGCAAGTAATTCACGAATTATAGGTGCTGGGCAGCAGCTATAATTGCGTGAGAAAGTGCAAGAAAATGAAGGAAAATGAAAGAAAAAGTGGAAGAGAAAGAAATGGAGAACGCCACTGGTGCAAGTCCCTTCTTGCAGCAGATAAGTTCAATCGCCAGACGCCACTAATTCAGGAGAATTAGATAAGCTCACCATGGTTTAAGCAACAACCACCAAGCCTCACTCAACTCTCTAAAGAGGAGAAATTTGGCATAATGCCTTTACTATAAAATTGATGATGGCAAATACAAGAGAGGAGGCTCCTATTTTAGGAGAATGAAGGGGAGGGGGCGTCCAAATGAAGGCTCACAAGGGGGGAATAAAAGGAAATAAAAGATGAGTGGAAACTCATCCAAGGTGGGATTTGAACCCACTCCCCTATGGCTTTTAGCTAAGCTAAGCCTTTAGCCACTATAACCCATGAGTTATGCGCCCCACTCTACATAGGAAATAGAAAGATGAATTATTTCTATCCTATGTAGGATTGAACCCATGACTCTCTAAGCCTTAGTTAAGGCAACCACTCCTAACTCAATAAAATCCATAGCATGGGCGCCTAAGGAAGAGGAAAATACAATAGGAGAGAGAGAGACCGATCCTAGTCTAGGGTGGTGCACAGGACCGATGTGTCCTATTCCTGGGTCAAGGGTGTCCTTCTGTAGGGCAGTGGTGTCCTTCTGTAGGGTAGTATCCCTAAAAATTTAGGACACTGTCATCACATCCCCTCCCCCTTGGAAAGCATTTGTCCTCAAATCTGAAGAAAGAAATGAGAAGATTATCAGGGGTAGAAAAGAATTCAGGGGAATTGGATGACAAGAAAGAAAAAGGTGGAACTTCCCTTTCTGGATTAGTGAATCCGAGGTAGGCCTCATCTTGGACATCCTTGCGCACCCTAGTTACAAAAGAAAAGAGGCTTATTATTCCTAAGCATATAACCACTAATGCTTGTAACAATAATACTTGGGAATCATGTAGGGAGCTTTAGTGAAAGAAAGAGGGTAGAAGAAGGGGATGAAGAAATAGGGGAAAGGTTAGAGGAAACTCCCTGGTGGTGTAACCACTCCCTCCTTCCATATCCAGCAGCTCTTTTCTTGAATCCCTTCAAACAATCAAGGTCAAGGTCAGCAGTTTTAAATTGGTGGAGCATTAGCATAGCTTCCTTTTATTTTTTTGTTTTTCCTTGTTTTTCACTTTTTTACCATCACTTTTGATGCTTCTTCTTCTTCTTTTCTTTTTATCCTCACTCTCTATCTTAAGCCTTTTTTTCTTTCAAGCTCTATCTCTCTCTTCATGTGGGCTTGATCCTCACATATTTCTTGAATGGACATTGGCATTAAATTGATTTTTGTTCCATCGTGTTTGAAAGTGATTTGATTAGAGTAACCCATCATGAATGGCCCTCTTATCAAATTGCCAAGGTCTACCCAAAAGAATATGTGTGGCATCCATAGGCACAACATCAACAAAGAATATTATCATCATAATCACCTATGGAAATAAGATGAGAGTTTGCCTATTTACTTCCCTTTCCCCATCATCACATATCCAAGATAACTTGTATGGTCTGGGGTGGGGTGTGGTAGATACCAAGTTTGGCTACCATTCTTGAACTTGCAATGTTAGTGCAACTTCACTATCAACAATTAGGGAACAAATGCGTCCCTCTATCATACATCTAGTGTGGAAGACAGTTTTCTTTGTTCATCTTCTCTAACCATTTGATTTCCTAGGCTCTCCTAACCATGCAAAGTTTGCCTTCGGCCCTATACACTTCTTTCTTAACTTCATTTTCATCTTCTTCACTAGTTTCTTGTTTATCTTCCTCACTATGTTCATTTTCGCTTTCACTATTGTATTCACCATTTTCCTTAACCAACATTGCCCTTCTATTTGGGCATTGGAAGCTATGTGTCCCTTTCCATCACACTTGAAACATTTGATGTTTCTTGTGGAAGTAGAGGGCTCTTCTTTTTCTAGTAGAAGGAGTGGGGTTAGAGGTAACCCTAGAACCTTAGGCTCTTCCTTCTCTTGGCTCTTCCCTTATCTTCTCTTAGGGTTTCCTTGTTTCCTAGTTGCAAAACTAGTGTTTCCTCTTTTATAGTTACCCTTCTTTTAAGTTGAGTTTCAATTTTAATGGCTTGATGTACCAAGTCCCTCTATTTCAACATAAGGATGCAACTCCACTATGTCCCTTATGTCGAAATTTAGGCCATTGATAACCTAGCCATAGTTGCTTTCACTATCCTCAACTATGTTTGCCCTAATTAAAGCAAGTTCCATTTCCTTAACATATTCATCTACACTTTTAGACCTTGCTTAAGAGTTTGGAGTTTTAATGTTGCAACTCCCTAGTGTAATGTTGAGGTATGAACCTCTTTCTCATGATGGATTTTCATTTCCTCCCAAGAGGAACTAAAGGAGCATTGCACCTTCTTCTATCAGTTGAAGCTGATGCACCACTAAAGGCATAATTTTAAACTCAAGAGAGAGGCAATTTTAAACTTTTTCTTCTTCCCCCATACCTATGGCAACTAAAGATTTGTTCAATTTTAAGTTCCCATTCTAGGTATTGTTCTACTCATTTCTACCATTAAAGGTTGGGACTTCTATCTTTACCCCTCTAAACCCTTGTTCTCTTCTAGGTTCCTCTTCTCTCCTATGTTCCCTTCTATTCCTTCTAGGGTTTTCCTCATAGTATTCTTCTCTTCCTCTCCTAGGGTTTTCCTCATAATACTCTTCTCTAAACCCTCTATGTTCCTCACGCCTCCTAGGCCTCCTATTTTCCCTTCTCCTATAGGTATGGCTAGAGTGTCTCTCTCCCTCACTACTTTCTGGATGGTACCTATCTTCACTCCTAACCACACTATACCTATCCTCACTTCCTCCTTCTTGAGAAGAATGTCTTCTCTCCCTCCTACTCCCACTTAGTTCCTTCCTAAGTTCACTCATCTCATGCCTCATCATTCGAGTCATATCATGAATTGCACGTTGCAACTCAGACCTATACCTCAAAGTTCTAGGAGAAGGAGGTGGTGAGTTCCTACTACCCATTGTTTTTAAAAGTTTGTGATTTTAAAATTTGGACCTTACCACTCAACTAAGTGTATACACTCAAAGGAATGCAACACTCGTGTATGTCACTCTTTTTTGGCTTTTCTATAATGAGACTCTCTTGTCTCTTCTACTCGGTTGGAGGTTGATTGAAGTTGCAAAGACCAGATTGAGTCTAAGTCTTAACCCTTACCCACAATAGAAGCGCGCTAACAAAAGAAAAATATCTACTGGAAGAGAAACAGAACTCCTAAGACAAACAGAAGAATTGATATGACAAACAAGAAAAGCTGGCACTCAAACAAGCTTATACACAAGAGCAGACAGCAAAACAGACAAGACGGAAGAAATTGCAAAGAGAATTGTTTTTGGTGATTTTTGAAAAAGAGTTGCCAAAATTGTCGTTTTAAGAAAAACAGCAAATACAACTCAATTACAGTATACAGGGAAAAGAAACAAAAATTACAGTAAAATTGTCACTGTATTGTTGGGATATTTCTTTGTTTTGAATTTTCTATTTTTCTGAATTTTTTCGAATTTTTGAATTTTGACTCTTTTTGGGTGTCTTTTTGTCTTTTTCTTCGTTTGCACCCTTTTTTTTTGCTTTTACACCTCTTTTTCTATTTTTTGGCACGTACGTACTCTTTATATTTTTTTGTCTTCTTTTTCTTTTTCTGACTTTTTTTCCCAACAGAAAATTACAGAAATTTGTACACAATGAAAAGAAAATATATTGAACCTACTGTAATATTTTTGGAAATTTTCTGACAGTAAACTGTCCAAGTGGCCCAGAAAAGCAAAAATAATGAATAAACTGATTTCTAAAAACTGTAAAAACGTGATGGCAACTGATTTCAAAAATGGCCAAAAAAATTGCTTAGCACTTCCTTGTTGATTATACAAGACCGGTGTGGTCACAGAAACGCGCTTGGTTCAATTTAAGTTTGGAATTAAATTTGAAGGAAAATCAACAATTAGAATTTGTTGATCTTCTTCCAATACTATGAACCAAAAAAGATCCTATAAGTGAGCGTTTTGCACAATCAACAGGGAAAGTTCTAGGTAGAGATAGCAGTCAATCCAAATTTGCAATCAGAATGCCAATCAAACAGACATAACAAGAGTAGAATATGAACAAAACATAAGCCCAAAAATGCGCATAAAATGGCAAAAAGAAGAAGGAAATTGCGCAAAAATTAAATGACAAGAAAGTAAAGGGGGAAACTGAAATTAAAGGATGGGGAGGACAAGAATGTAAATGGCTGAAATGTAAAGGGGGAAGCGGAAATTAAAAGGATGGGGAGGACTGAAAAATAAATGACTGAAAGTAAAGGGGGAAAGCTGAAATTAAAAGGATGGGGAGGAGCGGAATTTAAATGGCGGAAATTAAATGGCGGAAAGTAAATGGCGGAAAGTAAAGAGATGATATATGGGGGATGACAATGTAAAGGTGATTGGGAGAAAATGTAGGTGAACGATCTTTGGAAAAATGAAGACAACAATGCCTCCTCTTACCACACTTCACCAACAAACAAACAATTTATAGCAAGTATATGTAGAAATCACTCAAGAACAAGTATGAGCAATTAAGAGACAATTTATCAAACACCTAGGGGTGGGAATTAGCGGCCCAAAACAGCCCCAATCTAGCAAGAATTCACCCAATTCAATCAAGCAAACAAGCACAAAGTAGTAGTAGAAAGGCACCTCGGGCCCGGGAAACAGCCCAAGTCCAAATTACAATGAAAAGAGGGATTGAATTACACTAAATTGAAGCAAAATTCTGCACCAAAAGAGGTGCAGAATGCAGCGCCCAAACAGCCACCAAAATGCTCCCAATTTGCTCAAATTCAACAAGCTCTTGATACCAAATGATGACAGGAATTGCACAGGATCTAGAATTGAGCAAAACAAACCACTTAGAACCGAAAATTAGCAAGTAATTCACGAATTATAGGTGCTGGGAAGCAGCTATAATTGCGTGAGAAAGTGCAAGAAAATGAAGGAAAATGAAAGAAAAAGTGGAAGAGAAAGAAGTGGAGAACGCCACTGGTGCAAGTCCCTTCTTGCAGCAGATAAGTTCAATCGCCAGACGCCACTAATTCAGGAGAATTAGATAAGTCTCACCATGGTTTAAGAGACAACCACCAAGCCTCACTCAACTCTCAAAAGAGGAGAAAATTTGGCATAATGCCTTTACTATAAAATTGATGATGCAAATACAAGAGAGGAGGCTCCTATTTATAGGAGAATGAAGGGGAGGGGGCGGCCAAATGAAGGCTCACAAGGGGGGAATTAAAAGGAAAATAAAATATGAGTGGAAACTCATCCAAGGTGGGATTTGAACCCACTCCCCTATGGCTTTTAGCTAAGCTAAGCCTTTAGCCACTAAACCCATGAGTTATGCGCCCCACTCTACATAGGAAATAGAAAAGATGAATTAATTTCTATCCTATGTAGGAGTTGAACTCATGACTCTCTAAGCCTTATAGTAAGGCAACCTCCTAACCAATAAAATCCAAGCATGGGCGCCTAAGGAAGAGGAAAAATACAATAGGGAAGACCCATCCTAGTCTAGGGTGGTGCACAGGACCATGTGTCCTATTCCTGGGTCAAGGGTGTCCTTCTGTAGGGCAGTGGTGTCCTTCTGTAGGGTAGTATCCCTAAAAATGTAGGACACTGTCATCAGTAGCCCACGGGGTTGTGGGTGAACCAGGATAAATTCTGTGTCTAAGTTTTCCTTCTCTTGATCTCTTTTACTTACAGTTTTCATATTTACGTTGGGGATTGAAAGTACTTTTCATAACAAGCTTAACTCAAGGATTTCAATAAAACAAGTTTTCATACAAACATAACATTAAAACGTCTCTAGTGTAGGTTGAAGTATTATAGAAGAATATATTCAGAGGGCTGTCTGAAATATCTGTCTGAAGTGAGCCCAACAGGAACTCAGTTCAGACACATGATATAGATGGTCTCTGATCATCTAAAGTATTTCAGAAGTAGTTCTGAAGGTACTCTTAATAATATTCTTCAGAAGACCCTGAGAGAAGTTTTTAAAATCAAAACAATCTTAAGTGTAAGAGAAAGTTTTTCAACCTAAATCTTTCATATATTCCGCATGTATTTAAAATAACTCTGATCTTAAGATTGGTTTGCACAATGATCACTTAACGTGATTGATTTAAAATAAAGATTTCCAAAATTGTCTTAAAATGTCTAAAACACTATTCAACCCCCCTTCTAGTGTTGCCTGTGGTTCTAACAATTCGGGCTGCCCGACCCAAACCCATTTTTGGTTCGGGCATTTTCTTTCGGGCTAAATGATCCGACAAAAATATGGGCCTCTAATTTAAGAACTCAAGCCCTCCCATATGGCGGGTTCGGACGGGCTGGCCCGGTCGGGCCAGCCCATTTTACCGGCTTTGTCTCCCCCCCTCCCCCTTTTTCCTTTCTCCACCCCTGTCTCTCCCCGTTCTCTTTCTTTCTTTCTCAATATCAAAATGAGAGTAACTTATGGGTTAGGTGGCTATTAAAAACAGATCACTTTTCCTTTCCTTCCTCCGCTCTTCTTCCTCTTCCTTCTCCTTATTGTCCTCTTCCTCCCTCCCCCTCCACTCCCCCTCCTTCTTTCTCCACATAAAAATCAGAGTATCTTATAAATTGTGACTCTTAAAACAATCCACTTATCCTTCACATTCTCTTTTGGTTCTATTTTCTGTTCTGAATTCTATTTCATTGGAATGTGCAACGTAACGGGAGAGATTGTGAGTATTTGTGAGATAGAATTAAATATAGTTGTTTTCCTGCATTGGATGGATTGGTTATTATATCACAATTATCTTTTTTTTTGTATGACATTAATTAGCAATATATATTGATTAGTATGATTTTACTTAATAACTTAACTTAAACCAAATAAAAACTATATGATTTGAATTATACATGATATATACTCTAGCGTTGGACCGTGTATCAACATTGGGCATAAGTCTAATTTAATTAAACGTTCATTTCTCTAGGTATATATATTTTCATTTCTTCCAAAAATATTTTTTCTCTTATTGCCAGCATTGTACGCACAGGTTATAATTATAAATATATATTAATTGTGAATAATAATTAAATGTTAATTAACAATTGTATATTTTGTAGTATATTGATTATTTCTCCTAATAGTTCTGCAAAAGTGTTATCGTGAAAAAGATGGTTCTGGTATGAAATAACGTAAAAGTCTATAGCTACTATCTTGTAATTAAACTTGAGCGCAATGCTGCAAAATTTTAAAAATAAATAAATAAACGTATAGCAGATATGAAAAATACGAAGGAAAATATAAGTCGATTATCAATATTAATTTCAATTATGTTATTATCATGAGTGTGTGAACTGTTTCCCACTTGGAGGAGGCAGTTTCGATTACCATGAGTCAAACTTATAAGACAGTGTCATGTAATCACCCACTATGTGTTCCTAAAATATGTTCCCCAACAGCAATAGGTATGTGTCTCTATGTTATACACTGTTAGCGCAAAACCCTCTGAGATTTAGTTTTAATGACAACAAACCTGTTGATCAAACTTAATTGTTTCTGTTCTTGAGTTACTGATATTTTGTATGTGAGATCTTAGAAAGACAGGATTCTCATGAAGAACTCAGAAAGATCAACCATGTCCAAGCTCAGACTGAGATTGATAGGCAACCACAGATTGAGATTGGTAGTAATCCTCAGACTTAAGCATGGAGATAAAAGATCAGCCTGAGATTGAGCAATCAATGCAAGTCTTTCCTGAGATTCTGAAAAATCAGAATCCTAATGATAAGAAACATCAGACTTCAGAATTATCTTTGAAGAATGGGCAAAGCTTAGAATGTTCCATATGGTGAAGGTAATTTCAGAATAATGCCTCAAGACATATCTCTTATCAGAAAGTCTTCAGAAGCTTAGAATGGTTGAATCTGAAGATAGCCTAAGTTGAGAGAGATGCACATCAGAATGCAGTCTTAACTACAATCAGAAAGGGTCTCTACTAAAAATTCCAATCATCAAGTCAAGTCAAGATGAGCTCAAAACAATGAACTAAGTTGCATCAAGAAGACCAATATTTGAGACTCAAGATAAGCGAAAATATAAAATATAAATATCTGAGATGTCTTGTTTCTACTAACTGTGTGCTCAAGTAATTGCAGAATTTAGCTTCTCATATTGCAGGATAATTTTCTCATGTGTTAAGACAAGCTGAGATGCTAAGGAGACTTGCAATCTTAAAAATAACACTTGAGATGCATGATGATATGAAGCACAAAAGCCATACTCAAGATCTGCTAAGAGATGAGACTCAGACTTAGCTTCAGAGTCAAGAGATGAGATCAGAATAAAATATGCTAAACAAAGAAGAGATTCAAAGTCAGCTTGAGACAGGCCCAAACTCATTGTAAGATCATACTCAATCCAAGCACGACAAAGAAGCACTTTGAAATATGAAGTTGAGCAAAGATGAGATCCAAAGTCAGACTTGAGATGCAGACTCAACTTGAGATGCGGAATCAGACTTGAGACGCAAAGATTAGATGCAAGCATATATGACTAAACAAATATAGTGAAAGATTTAAATTACAGAATGTTTATATAAGTTTTTCAGATAAGTTTTATTTAGGGTAAACACTCGTGAGAACTTATGAAAGCTCCCCCTAAACTGGACGACTTTTCTTCTGAAACAAGTTTTAGTTATATTTCTCCCCTTTTTATCAAAATTTTATCTTTACCAGATAACTTTCTGGAAACATTTTCCTTTCTTTCTTCTTTTTAATAACTTTATAACCGGCCAGCGCTGACCTATCTCTGATCACTAGTTGCTTTCTGCCTTTTTCTCCTTTCTTTCTCGAACAGAGCTTCTTGAAATAAGGAAAATAGATTTTGTTACTATTTCCTTTCTGGATGAAGGCATAAGACATTTAGACAATTTTCTAGTTGTTAATCAAATGGTCTTTGCCTTTGTTGAGACTTCTCAACGTTTGAGATTTGTCCACGTAGTTAGAGGGTTGATAATCTTCATATCTTCATAATGTTATATGACATGTCTGGATTCTTCTTCAGATAGATTGAAATGCCACGTCACTGTATTTGTAGAGTATGTGTTTAGTAGATTCATTTTATCATGCACATACTTTCAGAGAGTTGAATTACTCCAGCATAGATTGATTCTCCTTCACTCTTCTTCATCAATTTGCTTCTTCTAGATTTGCTTCCTCTATTCTTCATATTGTTGCTTCGTTGTTTTTCCTTGTTTTTTATGATCTTCCATGAGCTTGATTCTGATCTTCATTGGTTGATTCAACATGTTGACTGCTTCAGCATGTTTATCATTTCAGCATGCTTGACTTTTCTTAGTCTTCCTTGATGACATCCAAGTAGTTTGATCTTTCAGATAGTTGCTATGATTGAAGGTTGCTTTCCTTCTAACTGAATTTCTTTCTTCAGTATTGTCACTTAAGAGTGATTGGATTCAACTTTTGTGTTCTTTCTGATTTGCGATCTTCTTGAAGAAAGTCTTTATTTCATCTTGCAGATGTGATTCTTTTCTTCAGTCCATATGCTTTCAGCAGGTTGATCAATTCTTCAAATAGTTTGTTGTGTTGTTCTTCTCTTGAGTCTATTGCTTCTTCTTTTTTCTCTTCTTCCATTTGGTTCTAGTTCTTTTCTTCTAGTCTTTGTCTTCTAGTATTTCTCTTGTCTTTGGTTGGTCATATTCAGAAAGTTGCTCCAATACTCTTCTCCTCGTTTTCTTGATCTTCTGTTCTCCTTCAACAGGTTTCTTCTTTCAGCAGGTTGCTTCTATAGAGTTCCTAAAATACACAGAAAAATACCTTTCTTAGTAGCACTTGTTTTCTTATCGTCTAGTCTAATTTCTTACTTATTAAAACCAAGGATAATAAGTCTTGAATTTAGTTTAAATACTTAAATTAATTATGAGACTCAACATTATCTTGGGTAGCCTGTGGTAGAGTTGCTACTCAACAATTCTGCTGCTAAAAGATTAGACCTTAAAATGAACTTCCATGCATTGCATAGGTTGTATGTCATGTAAGTATAAGAAGTTCCATTTTGTACATAGCTTTTTTCTAATTTTTTTAATAGATTCTCACTGATTTTTATTACAGGCATATGAGACCATTGAACGTAATGAGATATGGTTTCTTAATAAAAGTCATTTACAACTTCACCAAAGTGCACCAAAATTATGGTAAGTGTTTTCTTCACTGAGAGTTGTTTGATCTGCCATGGTTTTACCCCCCATGAATTGGTGAATTTTTTAAAGTTTATTTTTATTATTAATTGCGTTTTGCTTCTTGCCTCTTTTTATTAGTTGCTATATCTTATGTCAGATTATCCAAAATCTGCCTATCAGCCCTCTAGAAGTAGACACAAATATATAGTATACTGTAACATCCCGCAAATTAGGAACTTTAATAACTTATTAGATTGAAAATAAGAGGGTTATGTATTAGTAATTAAGGGAATATAAGTTGAGGAATTAAGGTAATTTGAGGAGTTATGGATTAAACTCAAATATCAAAACCAAGTTTTAAGTTTTAACTTAAGTGAACTTAGGGAATGAGAGTTATGGTAATCGATTACAGAGGAGTTGTAATCAATTACCCGAGAGCTAGTTTTTAGGTAATCGATTACTCACAGGTTGTAATCGATTACCTGAGAGCTGAGTTTTTGGTAATCGATTACAAGCGGGTCTGTAATCGATTACCCGAGACATGAATTTTATGTAATCGATTACGTAATCAATTACCTGAGGACTGAGTTTTTGGTAATTGATTACCAAGGGTTGTAATCGATTACCAGATTCCCAGAAACGTTTTCTAGTGTAATTTTCACCTATGGTAATCGATTACAGCATTACCGTAATCGATTACCAGCTGTCCAGTATAAATACTTGGACATACAAAATCTGATATTATTCATTTTCCCTCTTCTTCCTTCACGCGTTTTAGAGAGAGAGTGTGTGGTCTTAGAGAGAGAAAGCTGATTTGGGAGCTTAAAAAGGGAATTGGAGCTAGAATCATCAAGTGAAACACTTCAATCTTCCATTCTACCTTTGATTCTCAAGGATTGGTGAGTATAACTCACACACCCACTTTACCCCCTTTGAGTTTGATTTCTCCCTAATGTTTGAACCTACTCTTTAATTCCTCTTCTATGTGATATTTGTGGTTAGTTTAGTAATGTATGCATGAAATTGAGTAGTTAGTTAGTATTTTTATTGAAAAACCTTAGGGTAGCGAGATTTACGAAAGTAGCGAGATTACGAAATTGACGAAATGTTCAATGCATGAACCCTACCCTTCGTTTCCCATTTCTATTTAGTTAATTTGATTGGATTTATGAAGTTTATACTAGAATTGAGTAAATTATGTTAGGAATTGATTATAAATCCCTCGAATTTCGAAGTTACGAAACTTACGAAAGTTTCGAAACACTCGAATTACTTGAAATTCTAGTTTTGGGTTATCAATTCATGTTTACCCGGTTTCGACCGTGAGTAATATAAGTCGTGTTGAGTCTGAAAAATATCATAAAGTGGTTTATGATGTTTTAAGACAGAAATATTTCCAAGTTTTAATGGTTAACAAATTTGACTTAAAATATTTATCATAAGAAACACATATAATTCAATCTCTTATATATGATTTCAGCAAGAGCCATCAAAAGCCTATTTAAAAAGACTAAGTGTTGAAACTGTCTGAAGAAGTTCAACCTGTCTGAAGCATCAAGGCTGTTTGAAGACTCTTGATGACGTGGCACCTCTTGTCTGAAGTTGTGAAGATCTGTCTGAATCTCTTTTGAATCACGCACGATCTCTGCTACAACAGCTGGCACTCCTTGTTGCATTTCAAGCACGTTCTCTGCCACAACGCGTCCTCTGCTACGCAGTAATTGCAGCAACAACAAAAAGCAGCTTTTTGGCAGGAGCAAAACCTTGCAACGTGTCAGAATATGTCAGAGAATATTCTGTACTGCAGTTGGCTGTCTCACAACGGCTAACATGTATTTCACAAGCAATGGTTTTCTTCAACGGACCAATCATTTGGGTATAAATACCCCCATCTTTGAAGATTATTAAGTGAGAGAAGAATTGAAAAAGAACTGAAACTCTGCAAATTTTTCTGCTGCAACACTAATTATTTTATCATCTTGTACACACAAATTATTTTATTCTGAGCATACCTCAGTAATTTCTGTACAATCTATAACTGTTTAAGTCTCAAACTGATATAGTTTGTGAGCTTAAGCATTTCTCTCATTTGTATTTGCTTTTGAGCCTGGAGAGGCTTGTCTGAAAAGAATACTTGGTTGTTGAGCCTGAAAAGGCTTGTCTGTAAAAGAATACTTGTAATCTTGAAAGATTAAGAGAAAATCCAATTGCTAGTTGGCATTGGGACTGGACGTAGCTCACAAGTGGTAGTGAGTGAACCAGGATAAATTCTGTGGCTAAGTTTTCTTACCCTTATCTCTTGTAAATTCAATTTAAACTAATCAAGGGGTCTGAGTAATTAATCTAATATTTTAAAAGGCACAAAACATCTTTTAAAAGTATTTTACAAGCCGTCTGAAAAACTTCAGACAGCCCTTCAACAGCCTGTCTGAAACTTTCTTTTTGAGAACCTGTTTGCGAAAAGCTTTCTAAACTATTTAGAAACACTATTCAACCCCCTTTCTAGTGTTTCCCTATGTTCCTACAGTTGGTACCAGAGCTTGACTCAGGGTTGAAGCACCTAACAAGTGTTTGAGGACTAAAAGATCCTTATGGAAGCTTCAAACAGAAACAGGCAATACATCACAGAAGGAGCCTCTATCACATGACCCCCAGCTTTCAATGGTGAGGATTATCACTACTGGAGAGATAGAATGAAGTTGTTCATTGAAAGCACCAACACTGATGTTTGGGATGTGGTCACTGATGGAGACTATGTGCCTATGCAAAATGATGTGCCTATACCTAAGACTGAATGGTCTTTGGAGCAGAAGGCTAGAGTCCAGATGAATGCTAAAGCCAAACTCTATCTGATATGTTCCTTGAACAAATCAGAATATGAGAAGGTTCATGGATGCACCTCTGCTAAGGAGATCTGGGATACTCTTGCAGCAGCCCATGAAGGAACTGAGACTGTCAAGCAATAAAAAATAAGTATGCTCATACATCAGTATGAGATGTTCAAGATGGAAGAATCTGAAACCATTGACTAGATGTTTGGAAGGTTTCAGACCATAACAAATGGACTCAGGTCCTTAGGCAGAACTTATAATTCTGGAGACAACAACAGAAAAATTCTAAGGAGTTTGCCTAAGTCCTGGAGACCCAAAGTTACTGCCATTCAAGAGGCAAGAGATTTGAATTCTCTTAGAGTGGAAGAACTGTTGAGATCTCTTAAGGTCCATGAGCTTGAGCTTGGAGAAGATGACAACAAGAAGAAGTCTTTAGCCCTAAACTCCAAGGCCAAACAGTCTAGGCATGGCAACATCAAGGCTATGCAAGCTGAAGCAGCTTCAGAGGCAGATGAAGACTCTGAAGATAGCTCAGAAGATGATGATGATCTTGCTCTTCTAAGCAGAAAGATCAAAAGAATGTTGCAGAACAGAGGAAAGTTCAGAAAGAACCAACCCTCATCATCCAGATCAGGAAAGACAGGTAAAGAGTCTAACACTGATAAAATCATTTGTTTTGAATGTAAACAACCAGGGCATATGAAGGCTGAATGCCCAAAACTGAAGAAAAACAACTTTAAGAAGAAAAAGTTTTCAAGAAAAAGAAAGGTCTTATGGAAACTTGGGAAGATCTTGATGAGACAACCTCAGAAGAGGAGGAAGATACTTCAGAAGAGGCAAATCTGTGTCTCATGGCCAGTCTACCATCTTCAGACAGCTCTGAAGCTGAGGTATTCCCTCTTACCTTACAAGAGATGTATGATGATCTGGTGGAAAGTTCCAAGGAACTTTTCCAAGAGTATAAGAATCTATCCAAAGCTCGCACAGAAATGTGTAATAAGTTTGAGGCTCTTGAGATAGAACATATTATGCTCAAGGAAAAGGCCCTTGAGACTGAAAACTGCAGTCTGCAAGCTGTGTCTGAAGAAAATGAAAAACTTCAGAAACAAGTTGCAGAACTAACAAAAGATCTAGCCAAATTTGTCAAAGGAACAAAAATTTGAATATGATGCTTGGAAATCAAAGGCATTCTCTTGACAAAAGTGGACTAGGCTTTTGGGATTATAACATGTCTGAACCTCCTACTGTCTTAAATTTTTCTAAAGGCAAAAAGAAGGTTACTGGGTGTTCTCACTGTGGTAGGCCTGGACACAATGTGACTCAGTGCAAACACAAGAGAAAAGCAAGACCCAAAGCTAACAAAATAGGACCCAAAAGAACATGGGTACCTAAAAACTTAATTTTTCCTGTTGCAGATGTGTTTAACAGGACAAAGGAGACCCCACAAATGGTACCTGGACAGTGGGTGCTCACGACACATGACAGGAGAAAGGTCTTTGTTCCAAAACCTTAGACCTAAAGAAGGAGGAGTGGTCACCTTTGGTGGAAACCAGCAAGGGAAGATCACTGGCATAGGGACTGTAGGTATAATTCCTTCATCCCTTATTAAGAATGTGCTTCTTGTGGAAGGACTTCAACATAATTTACTGAGCATAAGTCAATTATGTGATAGTGGTTATGTAGTATCCTTTACCAAGGAAGGATGCATAGTCAAAGACACCTCTGATCAAACCCTCTTTACTGCTAAGAGACACAACAATGTGTATAAAATTGATCTAGAGGATCTAGCAAGTCAAAATGTAAAATGCTTCATTTCTGTTGAAGATGAAAAATAGATTTGGCATCAAAGACTTGGGCATGCCAGCTTGAGATTAATCTCAAGATTAGCAAAACACAACCTTGTTAAAGGATTGTCCAAGCTTTCATACAAATCTGACATTTTATGTGATAGCTGTCTGAAAGGGAAACAAACAAGACACTCTTTCAAGAGTAAAGATGTTGTTTCAACTAGCAGACCACTAGAACTTTTACACATTGACTTGTTTGGTCCTATTAGAACAGAAAGTCTTAGTGGCAAGAAATATGGTTTGGTGATTGTTGATGACTATTCTAGATTCACATGGGTGATATTCCTTAGAAACAAGGATGAGACTTTTAAGAATTTCACAGTATTCTGTAAGAAGGTACAGAATGAAAAAGGATTCTGTATTTCTGTCATAAGAAGTGATCATGGTGGAGAGTTTGAGAATGCAAACTTTCAAATGTTCTGTGATGAGAATGGGATCTCACACAATTTCTCTGTGGCTAGAACACCTCAACAGAATGGGGTTGTTGAGAGAAAGAACAGAAGTTTGCAAGAGATGGCAAGAACCATGCTCAACTCAAGCAGTTTACCAAGAACCTTATGGGCAGAAGCTGTTAGCACAACTTGTTACCTTCAAAACAGAATATTGGTAAGACCAATTCTGAAAAAGACTCCATATGAATTGTGGAAAGGAAGAAAACCCAACATATTATATTTCCACACCTTTGGATGTGAGTGTTTTATACTCAACACCAAGGATGATCTTGGAAAGTTTGATGCAAAGTCAGACAATGGATTTTTCATTGGATATTTTGAAACATCTAAAGCCTATAGAGTTTATAATTCTAGAACTTGTATAATTCTAGAACTTTAACTGTGGAGGAAACTATTCATGTAAAATTCAATGATAACAAAGAGACTGATAGAGAACTATCAGATCTAGAGGATGATTTTGCAGGAATGGAGCTGAATGATCGCAGCAGTTTGAAGGATGAGCAGTCGTCTGAAGTTCCTACTGTTACTGAACCTCTTTAGACAAATGTTGAGTCTCAGACAGATTTGATACCTCCTCAGAGACATGAATGGAGATACAAATCACATCATCCTAAAGAGCAAATCATTGGCAACACTTCAGAAGGAGTAAAGACAAGATCAAAATTCAAGAATCTGAATTCACTTGCTCTCCTGTCTGAAATTGAGCCAAAGAACATTGATGAAGCTCTGCATGATGAAGGGTGGATCCTAGCCATGCAAGAAGAGCTGAATCAGTTTGCTAGGAGTGATGTCTGGACCCTTGTTCCTAAACCCCATGGGAAAACAATTATTGGAACCAAATGGGTGTTCAGAAACAAGCTGTCTGAAGAAGGCAAGGTAGTCAGAAACAAGGCAAGATTAGTTGCTCAAGGATACAACCAGCAAGAAGGTATTGACTTCACTGAAACCTTTGCCCCAGTGGCCAGGTTAGAAGCAATTAGAATTCTTTTATCTTATGCTGTAAATAATGGCATCAAGTTATATCAAATGGATGTTAAAAGTGCCTTCCTCAATGGTCTCATTGAAGAAGAGGTTTTTGTTAGACAACCTCCTGGTTTTGAAGATGTAGCTTTTCCTGAACATGTTTTTAAACTTAAGAAAGCTCTCTATGGTCTGAAACAAGCCCCAAGAGCTTGGTATGACAGATTGAGCAGTTTTCTTATAACCAATGGATTTGAAAGGGGAAAAGTAGACATAACCCTTTTTAGAAAACAGTCTAACAAAGATCTTATTCTTGTCCAGATATATGTTGATGACATTATCTTTGGTTCAACTGATTCTTCACTATGCAAAGAGTTTTCTAAGTTAATGCAATCTGAGTTGAAATGAGTTTAATGGGTGAACTAAAATTTTTCTTAGGACTTCAGATTAAGCAAGATTCTGATTGTATATGGATCCATCAAGAAAAATATACAAAGGAAATGCTTAAGAAGTTCAACTTAAGTGATTGCAAACCCATGACAACTCCAATGCACCCTTTTGCATCTTTAAATAAAGATGAGAATGAAGAACCAGTAAATCAAACTTTGTATAGAGGAATGATTGGTTCATTATTGTATCTAACAGCAAGCAGGCCTGACATTATGTTCAGTGTATGCCTCTGTGCTAGATTCCAATCTGATCCAAGAATTACTCACTACAAGCTGTAAAAAGAATTTTCAGATATCTCAAAGGTACTACTAATCTTGGTCTGTGCTATAAGAAAAGTAAGGATTGCAGGCTAGTAGGTTACTGTGATGCTGATTTTGCTGGAGACAGAGTTGAAAGAAAAAGCACCAGTGGTGGATGTCATTTCTTTAGAGAGATGATTAGCTGGTCAAGCAAAAGGCAGAGCGCAATTGCATTATCAACAGCTGAAGCAGAATACATCTCAGCAGCCAGTTGTTGTTCACAACTGCTATGGGTGAAGTATCAGCTTAAGGATTTTAATATTTCAGTATTTGTTATACCTGTGTTGTGTGATAATACTAGTGTTATTCATCTGTCTAAGAATCCCATTCAACATTCTAGGGTTAAACATATAGAAATCAAACATCATTTCATTAGAGACTATGTTCAGAAAGGTGTTTTTGATATTCAGTTTATTGATACAGAGCATCAATGGGCTGATATATTCACAAACCTCTAACTGAAGATAGATTTAAGTTCATTAGAGATAATTTGAACATACATGCATTTTGATTGTATGAAAATTGATGTGTCTGAAATTCCAGCTTGTCTGAAACAAGTGACTTGTCTGAAATTTTGGGTCGTCTGAAATTAATATGGATGTCTGAAATCTATCACTTGTCTGAAACAAACAAATGACGTGGCAATAAGGGACAATTTAATTTCCTTTATTTTTGTCTCTTCCACTTCGCACGTTACCCTATGTCTGCGCAGCCAGTACATGTCATTCTTGCTTCAAAGGTCTATAAATACAGAAGGCAGCGGGTCAGAGTAAATTTACCACTTACTCTATTCTCAGAACTCTTGCTATTCTTCGTCTTCAAGAAATCTCTCTCTCTCAAGTTTCTTCAAACCCTCATCAATGGCACCTAAGAAGTCAGCTGGAGGAAACATAGTGAAGACTAAGGGTGTGTATCTTGATGACCTTGAAGCTCTGGGAATGGATCTTTATGCAGAATTTAAAGCAGCCGGATAGGTTGAATACTTCCACAACAACCGTACACAATGGCACGAGCAAAGTGTCTTGGATTTCTGGAGTACAACTAGAGGTATTCCAAACCCTCAAGGGATTTATACAAGCATCAGAGCTACTGTGCTTGGTATTCCCATTTTTGTTGATGAAGACATCTTGGCTATTGTTTGTGGTGTCAAGACTGAAGGAGCTGTGTTCTCACCGGGCTGGGAAGCTAGAAATGGTGGTCAGAAGCGTTTCACTGAGCTTCTCTATGGAACATCAACACCTGCAAGTCTGGATGCAAAACACATGTCAGACAAGGCTAGGGTACTGCATGCCATTTTAGGGAACTCCGTAATCCCTAAGAATGGAAGCAGGAACCATGTGTCTGAGTTGGAAAGGTTCTGCCTCATCCATCTGTTGCAGAAGCAGAAGATCAACCTTCCCAACATTATTATGTTTCACATGCAGAAGAGACTCAGAGACTCTGCAGGAAGCTTTCCCCACAACACCATCATCACCAAGGTGTTGAGGCATTTCAAAGTTCCCATTGAAAGGCTGTTTGATCACCTTTCACTCCCTGTGTTTGGTGAATCAAACCTCAAGAGCATGGGAGTAAAGCTTACTCCAAAACCTCCCTCACCTACCATAAAGGAGAGCCTGCTGATGGAGAAAGCTGAGAGAAGAAATACAACAATGCAGATTTTGGAGAATGAGCTCAGAGGTGATATCAGAAGACATGAGTTCAAGCCCTCCAAGCCCTCTCCTCAATCCAAACTGAAAAATCTACCTGTAAGGAGTTCTGCTAAGGTGGCAACTGCATCTGTGCAGAATCAGATTTCTGAACCTGTTCAGAAGGCTTCTCATAGGTCGTCTAAAATTGTGGGTCAGCTGTCTGAACCTACACAGACTTCACAGCCTACTTCTGAAATGGAAGGACAGGCTGAAGAGTCAGATGCAGTTGATGTTGTTGGTGCTGAGCCTTTGGCTAGCTGCCCTTCTGATCCTGTACTCATTCAGGTGGTAGCCTTGGTTACTGCCCTGGAGCAGGAGGAGTTGGAGAAGAAAGAAGAGCAAGAGAGGACTGATAGAGCTCTTGCTATTGCATCTCAGCTAGCTTATGCTGAAGCTGATAAAGAAGAAATCAGGGCTGAAAATTCAAAGAAAAGGAAGAGGTCCAGTGCACCTCAGAGGAGAAGAACCAAGAGTAAGTTGATTGCACCTGTCATTGAGCCAAGGATGACAAGGAGTATTGCATCTCAGCTTGAAGAAGAAGATACAGCAGGGAAATATCAAAACTTTGTCAAGGCCCATGAATACTTTAAAAGAAGAAGGACAGAAAAACAAGCTGAAAAAGAGCAAGCTGAAAAAGCAGCTAAAGAGAAGGAAACCTTTGTAGCTGAGACACCAAAATCTCCCTACAAGAGGATCAAAGTAAGGTTTGATAATGTTACACCTTCACCTCCTTCCTCACCAGAAAAGCAACCATCCCCTCAACCTCACCTAAACCAGAAAAACAACTATCACCATCTTTACAAACAGTAATCATACCATCTGAACCAACACAAACCACACCTTTAGAAATTCAACCATTTGAACTTTCTGAACCTACCTCACCAAAACCCTCTGAAAACCAACTATTTGTTCCCCCATCACCTCAAATAGTCCAACCTTCTGAACCCTCACCCCCTCAACCTCAACCATCAACACCATCATCTATACCCTCACCTTCTTCATCACCACCTCATACACTTTCATCTCTTCAACTCTCACTCCAAGAAGAGGTACTTGTTGAAGAAGAGCAATCACTTGCTGAGGCTATGCAGCTATCTCTTTTTCCCTCTGATCCTTGCTCATTGCCTAAGTTTGGCAACCTTTCTGAAGAACTGCAGTACTTCAGAGCAGCACCTGCTATATCTCTACACCATGGCCTCACCAGAAGAACTGTTGCTGAAGAGAGAGCCAAATACAATGCTGAATCAGGTTGCTTAGAAAAGATCAGAAAGGGTGTTGTCCCTCCAGCACATACATGGGCACCTATCAACCCTTTTTCTGAAGATTCATGGAAGCTGAGCAATGAAGAATGGTTCCTTGTAAGGCAGCTCAACACAGAGTGTGAACTGTTTCAGAGAGAGCTACACATGGGAGTTGGGATGATAGGCTATAGGCCACCTAGAACATGTTCCATCAGGCCAACCACTGCAATCTTGGTGAAGCCTGACAGAATTGTTCCTAGGTATCCCTTAAAGGAAGGCCAGGATGAGAAGTTCAAAGCACACAAAGTTTACTCAGTATCTGCACCCCTGTCTGAAATGATGAGTACAACAGAGTGGGATGCTTTACCAGAATTTATCAGCAGTCAGGGAGGAGGCTTAGATCAGTTGCTGCAAGACTGGATGTGGGCTTCTTATTGGAAGATCAGAGAAGATGCTGGATCTTCTTCTGGATCAACTGGTCCTGATGCTGAATCTGAAGTGGGACTTGGCAAGACTACAAATGTCCAATACCACTATCTGAAGAATTACTGTCCCCCACCTGCTGACTCCTTCAATGAAGACTGGGTTTTGCTGAAATTCATTGGCACTTTATTTTGGCCAGTGTTCAGGCCATCTATTTACAATTTGAAACCAGGCTTCGGGGTCCTGAGATTTGTCTGTCCTTACATCCAAATCATTCTATATGAATCTGAGCAAGACTTGTCTGAAGAGAACTTAAAGCTAAAATCCAAAGTCAAGAAGCTTGAGAAGAAATTTACTGAACAAGAGAAGAAGTCTAAGCATCTGATTGCTAATCAAGAGCAAATTCTTCATGAACAGCAGCTTATCAAGTCTGGGCAACAAGAGCTGAAGACATCAGTAGAAGCAGCAATAAACAAGGCCAAGGAAGAATTAATTTAATTTCTGACTGAAGCCTTGCTGAAGAAAAAGGATTAAACTGCTTTGCCATTGTCTGATGTTTATCTCTTTTATGACAAGTGACTGATTTCCTGTTTTAATTAATTCTACATCTATGAAATACAATCAGTGTTTTATCTCATATTTGGAGTTCATGCTCTTTGCTATGATATCTGCTTATATCTTAAGTTCATGATATTTGTTGCTTATATCTGATATCTGTATTGCTCTGTTACTGTTTTTGCTCTGATTTTCCCTTTTGATTGATGACAAAAGGGGGAGTATTAAAACTAACAAAATCTGGAGTGATTACAGGATTCAGGTGGAGTACAGCACATAAGCTCTAAGCTTTCTGAGCAAATACCTTAAACAAAACCTGCTAAAGGATAAGGATATATGTATTTCAAGGGGAGTTATTTTTATTTTTTTACTTATTACAGATTTGTATATTTTAAGAAAATTTGTCATCATTAAAAAGGGGGAGAATGTTGAGTCTCAAAAATATCATAAAGTGGTTTATGATGTTTTAAGACAAAAATATTTCCAAGTTTTAATGGTTAACAAATTTGACTTAAAATATTTATCATAAGACACACATATAATTCAATCTCTTATATATGATTTCAGCAAGAGCCATCAAGAGCCTATTTAAAAAAGACTAAGTGTTGAAACTGTCTGAAGAAGTTCAACCTGTCTGAAGCATCAAGGCTATCTTAAGACTCTTGATGACATGGCACCTCTTGTCTGAAGTTGTGAAGATCTGTCTGAATCTCTTTTTGAATCACGCACGATCTCTGCTACAACAGCTGGCACTCCTTGTTGCATTTCAAGCACGTTCTCTGCCACAACGCGTCCTCTGCTACGCAAAAATTGCAGCAACAACAAAAAGCAGCTTTTTGCCAGGAGCAAAACCTTGCAACGTGTCAGAATATGTCAGAGAATATTCTGTACTGCAGCTGGCTGTCTCACAACGGCTAACATGTATTTCACAAGCAATGATTTTCTTCAACGGACCAATCATTTGGGTATAAATACCCTCATCTTTGAAGATTATTAAGTGAGAGAAGAATTGAAAAAGAACTGAAACTCTGCAAATTTTTCTGCTGCAACACTCTGATTATTTTATCATCTTTGTACACACAAATTATTTTAGTCTGAGCATACCGCAGTAATTTCTGTACAATCTGTAACTGTTTAAGTCTCAAAACTGATATAGTTTGTGAGCTTAAGCATTTCTCTCATTTGTATTTGCTTTTGAGCCTGGAGAGGCTTGTCTGAAAAAGAATACTTGGTTGTTGAGCCTGGAGAGGCTTGTCTGAAAAAGAATACTTGGTTGTTGAGCCTGAAGAGGCTTGTCTGTAAAAGAATACTTGTAATCTTGAAAGATTAATAGAAAATCCAATTGCTAGTTGGCATTGGGACTGGACGTAGCTCACAAGTGGTAATGAGTGAACCAGGATAAATTCTGTGGCTAAGTTTTCTTACCCTTATCTCTTGTAAATTCAGTTTAAACTAATCAAGGGGTCTGAGTAATTAATCTAATATTTTAAAAGGCACAAAACATCTTTTAAAAGTATTTCACAAGCCGTCTGAAAAACTTCAGACAACCCTTCAACAGCCTGTCTGAAACTTCTTTTGAGAACCTGTTTGCGAAAAGCTTTCTAAAATATTTAGAAACACTATTCAACCCCCCTTCTAGTGTTTCCCTGTGTTCCTACAAGCCGGCCTTCGCGCTGTGAGTAAAAATTTAAGCAAACTAAGTAAAACATGACTTCAGTCCAGTAATGGGTGGGATTGGTCCCCGGGAAAGACGTTTGCCGTAGTCTGAGCTCAGGTCTAACTCTAATTTCAGTAATAAGTTCATGCCTGCTGGGCACAGCAGTGAGTTGCATTATTATTGCATTATAATGATTTGAGTACTAAGTGTAGAAACACAGGGAAACACTAGAAGGGGGGTTGAATAGTGTTTCTTAATATTTTTGAAAGCTTTTTCAAAACAACAAGTATAAAACAGCTTCAGACAGGTTTTTTAAGGACTGTCTGAAGTTTTTAAGACAGCTTCTGGAAATATATTTTAAAAGGTTTCTTAGCTTTTAAAATATTTAGAATTACTTTTCAACTCCCTTAAATTAGTATAAGCGAATTGACAAAAGTTAAGGGATAGAAAACCTAGCCAAGGAATTTATCTTGGTTCACTCACTACCACTGTGAGCTACGTCCAGTCCCAATGCCAACTAGCACTTGGATTTTCTCTTAATCTTTCACAAAGATTACAAGTATTCTTTTACAGTCAAGCCTCTTCAGGCTCTACAACCAAGTATTCTTTACAGCCAAGCCTCTCCAGGCTCTTACAGACAAGTATTCTTTAGACACCAAGCCTCTCCAGGCTCTAGAACGGTTTTACAGAGAAAAGATAAGTTTAAGCTTTTTAAACTAAACCAGTTTTAAGCTCAAACAAATACAATGTACAAAGATGACTAAGGTATTCTCAGGATATACAAATGTGAGTACAAAGAATATTATCAGAGAGTTTTTACAGGGTAAAAACTAGCAGCGATTTGTTTCTCTTTGATTTTCTTTAAAATGAAATCCTTCTCTGTTCTTCTCTATATGTATGTGTATGTCTCTGTGTGTCTCTATATGTGATGGTCTTCATGAGGGGTATTTATACCCAGACTTCAGTCCGTTGAAAAACCACCGTTTAGAGATAGCATTAAATGCTATTAAATCCATTGTGAGACATGCTTCTGAGAGTCCTGACTTTTCTGACACAGAACAAGGTTGCATCTGCCAAAAAGTTGCATCAAATGTTGTTGCAGAGGCTGCGTTGCAGGAATTTCCTCAGTGGTGTATGAATTTCAAAAACACCAGGAAAGACCTCTGTGTTCCTTGCCATAAATATGCTTGAAAAGGTACGTGCAGCAGAGACTCAGAAAACGTCTTCACAAAACTTCAGCAAAGGTGCCACGTCATTAATGAGACTTTAGACAGCTTCAACACTTCAGACGGGTTGGGCACTTTAGACGGCTTCAACATTTCAGACGGGTTGAACCTTCAGAAGGCTTGATACCTCAGACAGTTTGAAACACTTCACAAAGTCTTTTTGTAAGGTCATAGTGGCTTGCTGAAATCACAGATAAATCATTAAAACATATATATATATATATGATGAATTATTTTAACCCAAATTTGTTAGTCATTAAAACTTGGGAATTATATTGTCTTGAAACATCATAATTTACTTATGATATTTTGAGACTCAACATTCTCCCCCTTTTTAATGATGACAAATTTGCTTAAAAAAATACAAATCTGAAAGAAATGATATGTATAAAAGAATGATAACTCCCTCTCAGATGATGAACACTTAAATTGATTTACTCTTTTCAGTTTTATCAGTTTCTTATATGGTCCCCCTGAGTCCTGTAATCACTTCAGATTCAGATTTTGTTAGTTTTTATACTCCCCCCTTTTGTCATCAATCAAAAGGGTATCCAGAGCACAACAAACTCAGACAATAATTCATAACAAAAAAAAATAATGAAGGATAACAGCAAACTCAGACAATAAAGCACAACATTCATGAGTAAAAACTAATAGATTATAGCAAATAGTTCGGACAAACAGAAATTTAAACACTTGAAAGAAATGAACTAAGAAACATGGCTACACATCATAGACTATCCATCTTTCTTCAGCAGAGCTTCCTTCAAGAAAGAAATCATCTCATATTTGGCTTTGTCAATCTGAGAAAGAAGAGCAGTCTTCATATCCTCTTGGCCATATTTAATCTGTTGTTGCTCTTGAAGGATTTGGTCTTGCTTAGCAACAAGGTCTGCATTCTTCTTCTCCAGCTTCTTTATCTTCATCCTTAGCCTTCTATTTTCTTCCTCAGGATCAGGATCTGATTCATAGAAGATGATTTGAATGTACCTACATACAAATCGCAGCACTCCAAAACCTGGAAACAACCCATACTCATGAGGATGATAGACAGGATGAAAGAAGGTGCCAATGAGGTTTAATAACTCCCATTCTTCATGAAATGGTGCAGTCAGAGGGGGAAAGGGTTGTCTGATAAACATATACTGCACATTGAGGTGCTTCCCATGACCAACTAGTGAATCTTCATCAGGTCCAGATGACCCAGAAGAGGATCCAACATCCTCTATTATCTTCCAATACGAAGCCCAAACTCTGTCTCTGAGACTGTGATCCATGCCTCCTCCTTGCTTCTTTATATTGGCAGGAAGCTCTCTCCACTCCCTTGGAGTCAAAGGCTTGAAGGGGGCTGAGTAGACTTTAGGTTCTTTAAACTTATCTTCAGAACTCTCCTTCAAAGGGTACCTAGGCACAATCCTATCAGGTTGCACCAGAATTTTGGTGGTTGGCCTGATTGAGAAAGTCCTAGGAGGCTTGTAGCCTCTCATACCTATGCCCTTGAGACAGTCTCTTTCAAACAACTCTCCTTCTGTATACAGTTGCCTAGCAAAGCTCCAATCTTCATTGGATAATTTCAGACAGCCTTCATCAGAGAAAGGATTGAGTGGAGCCCACTTATGGGAAGGTGGTACCACACCCTTTCTGATCTTCTCTAACTGTCCTGAGTACTGCTGATCAAAGCTTCCCTTATACTTATCTCTTTCAGCTTCAGCAGTGTGCTTGATCAAACCTTGATGCAGAGAGATGGGAGGTGCATATCTGAAGTACAACAACTCTTCATAGAGGTTTGGGAACTTAGGAACCCTTTCCCTTTCAAAGAAAGGTCCCTCATACCTCTTATGGGGCATTTCAGCTTCTTCCACATACTGATGATCAGTGAAGGGGAATACATAAGGATCAAAAGTGGGTTCTGTGAAGAAATCCATACTTTTGGGTCCAAGCCTAATGTGTTCAGGCAACATACTCCTTTCCATACCTTGGAACTTGATCCTTGCTGAATCTCCACAACAGGTTCTTCAGATTGAGCTGACTCTGAAGATGATGAAGATGATGGTGAGGATGGGGGTGATGGAGGAGATGATGGTGATGGTGGTGCAGGTTCTTCTTCTTCAGTAACCATAGGTTGATCATCAACCTCTATTTCTTTTTCTTGTTCTTCAGCAGGCCTCTTTTCAGGTGAAAAGGGGGGGTGAAGGGGTCACATTGTCAAACCTGACTCTAAGCCTCTTTACTGGAGTCTTAGCTTTTTCAGGTTCAGACACCTGCTGGTTTTCTCTTTCAGCTTGCTTGGCTTCTCTACGTTTTTGAAAAAGATATTGGCTGTGACAAACTTCTGGTACTTGTCAGCCATCTCCACAGCTTCTTGTTGATTAGTCACACTTCTTGTAACTCTAATAGTAGGTTCAGGAGCCACCTCAAGAAGTCTACTTCTCTTCTTCTTCCTCTGAATAACACTGGATCTTCTTCTTTTCTTAGAACCTTGAGCCAAGGTTTCTTGCCTTTCATCATCAGCTAAGGCAAGCTGTGTAGCCACAGCAAGTGCATGATCAGACTTCTCTTGTTCTTCTTTCTGTTCTAGCTCCTCTTGCTCCAATGCAGTAGCTATGGCAGCCGCTTGGATTAGTTCTGGATCAGAGGGGCAAGTAGCCAAAGGTGATGCTACTACAGCATCAGCAACAACAATCCTATCCTCATGAGCCTTTCCTTCTTTGTCTGAAGTAGGCTTAAGAGGCCTTGCAATTTCATACCCTTGACCCACAATTTCAGATGACTTTGGCAAAGCCTTCTGAACAGGTTCAGTTGTCTTAGAGTGCAGGTTAGGGATTGTAGCAGACACTTTTGCTGCATTTCTTACTGGTAACTTCCGCGGCTTTGGTTGAGGGGAGGGCTTAGAGCCTTTGAATTCCTCCTTTCTGATGTCTCCTTGCAGCTCTCTTTCCAGTACCTCAATGGTGCTTTTCCTCCTTGATGCCTTCTCCAGTAACATACTCTCATTCAGAGTAGGAGATGGAGGTCTTGGTACTAGAGCATTCTTTAGATTCATGCTCTTAAGATTTGCTTCACCAAAGAAATTAGGGCCTTTGTGATCATACAACCTCACAATAGGCACTTTGAAGTGTAAGAGTACCTTGGTTATGAGCAGATTGTGGGGAAGATTTGCACCGGAATCTCTGATCTTCTTCTGCATGTGAACATAAGGATGCTTGGAAGATTCATCTTCTCCTTCTGCAGCAGATGAATCAAGCAAAATCTTTCTAGTTCAGACACATGATTTCTGCTCCCACTCTTAGGGATTATTGAGCACCCTAAGATGGAGTGGAGTACTCTCACCTTATCTAACATGAATTTGGAATCAGGACTTTCAGGCACTTCAGTTCCATACAACATCTTGGTAAATTTCTTCTGACCACCATTCTTCTGCTCCCATCCAGGAGAGAAAGATGCTCCCTTTGCCTTTACACCAGTGACAGTAGACAAAATACCTTCATCCACGAACACAGGAACACCCAGAACATTAGCCCTGATGCTTTCGTATATCCCTTTGGAGTTAGGGATTCCTCTTGCTGATGCCCAGAAGTCAATCACACTCTGCTCATGCCACGAACAGTAAACCTTGTCAAAGAATGGCGTCCAGCCCACAACATCAAACTCCTCAAACAAGTCCATCCCAAGGTTACGAAGATCCTCAAGGTCCACACCTTTGGATCTAACCACATTTCCACCTGAACTTGAAGACTTCTTTGGTGCCATTGAAATTGCAGAGAAAGCTTGAGATGAAAACGGTTGCGAGAGAGATGAAGAAGCTTAAACAAAAGTTGAGAGAAAGTGTAAGGCTTCTCCAACACACTAACTCCTTGCATTTTAGAGACCCATGATGTAATGATGGCATGTACTGGCTGCGCAGACGTTGGGTAACGTGCGAAGTGGAAGAGACAACATAATGTATTTAACCGTCTCAGATAGCCACGTCATCTAGTTATATCAGACAAGTGAGAAATTTCAGATACACATATAGAATTTCAGATACCCTAAAATTTCAGACATGTCACAATTTCAGACATCCTGAGATTTCAGATGCTCTTTTTCATACAGCATACAAAATCAATTAGAAAATGCATGTATGTTTAAGTTATTGCATATGAGCTTAAATCTATCTTCAGCCCAGGGGTTTTGTGAATATATCTTCCCATTGATGCTCTGTTTCAATGAACTTTATATCAAAAACACCTTTCTGAACATAGTCTCTAATGAAATTATGCTTGATTTCTATATGTTTAGCTCTAGAATGTTGAATGGGATTCTTAGACAAATTAATGGCACTTGTATTATCACACAACACAGGTATAACAAATATAGGAATGTTAAAATCCTCAAGCTGATACTTCACCCATAGCAGTTGTGAACAACAACTGGCTGCTGAGATGTATTCTGCTTCTGCTGTTGATAATGCAATGGTGCTTTGCCTTTTGCTTGACCAGCTGATCATGTTGCCTCCAAAGAAGTGACATCCTCCACTGGTACTCTTTCTTTCTATTTTATCTCCAGCAAAGTCAGCATCATAGTATCCTATTAACCTGCAATCCTTGTCTTTCTTATAGCATAGACCAAGATTAGTAGTACCTTTAAGATATCTAAAAATTCTCTTGACAGCTTTGTAATGAGTAGTTCTTGGATCTGATTGAAATCTAGCACAAAGACATACACTGAACATAATGTCAGGTCTGCTTGCTGTTAGATACAATAAAGAGCCAATCATTCCTCTATACAAAGTTTGATTAATGGTTCTTCATTTTCATCCTTACTTAAAGATGAAGAGGGATGCATAGGAGTTGACATGGGTTTGCAATCACTTAAATTGAACTTCTTAAGCATTTCTTTTGTATATTTCTCTTGATGGATCCATATACAATCAGAGTCTTGCTTAATCTGAAGTCCTAAGAAAATTTTAGTTCACCCATTAAACTCATTTCAAACTCTGATTGCATTAACTCAGAAAACTCTTTGCATAGTGAAGAATCAGTTGAACCAAATATAATGTCATCAACATATATCTGGACAAGCATCAGATTTTTGTTAGACTATTTTCTAAAAAGGGTTTGTATCTACTTTTCCTCTTTCAAAACCATTTTTGATAAGAAAACTGCTCAATCTGTCATACCAAGCTCTTGGGCTTGTTTCAGACCATAAAGAGCCTTTTTCAGTTTGAAAACATATCAGGAAAAATAACATCCTCAAACCAAGGGGTTGTCTAACAAAAACTTCTTCTTCAATGAATCCATTGAGAAAAGCACTTTTGACATCCATTTGATATAGTTTGATCTCATTATTTATAGCATAAGAAAGAAGAATTCTAATTGCTTCTAACCTGGCAACAGGGGCAAATGTTTTAGTAAAGTCAATGCCTTCTTGTTGATTGTACCCTTGAGCCACCAGTCTTGCCTTGTTTTCTGACCACTTTCCCTTCTTCAGACAACTTGTTTCTGAACACCCATTTGGTTCCAATAATTGTTTTCCCATGGGGTTTAGTAACAAGGGTCTAGACATCACTCCTAGCAAATTGATTCAGCTCATCTTGCATGGCTAGGATCCACCCTTCATCATGCAGAGCTTCATCAATGTTCTTTGGCTTGATTTCAGACAAGAGAGCAAGAGAATTCAGATTCTTGAATTTTGATCTTGTCTTAACTCCTTCGGAAGTACTGCCAATGATTTGCTCTTTAGGATGATGTGACTTGTATCTCCAGTCAGGTTTAAGAGGTGATACTAAGTCAGTCTGAGACTCAACATTTGTCTGGAGAGGTTCTGATAGATCTTCAGACACCTGTTCATCCTTGGTGCTGTTGTGTGTGTTTAGCTCCATTCTTGCAAAGTCATCTTCTAGATCTAATAGTTCCCTATCAGCCTCTTTCATGTCATTGAATTTAACATGGATTGATTCTTCTACGATTAAAGTTCTAGAGTTATAAACTGTATAGGCTTTTGATGTTTCAGAATAACCTATGAAAAATCCTTTATCAGACTTTGCATCAAATTTTCCAAGATCATCCTTTGTGTTAAGTATAAAACACTCACAGCCAAAGGGATGGAAATATGATATGTTGGGTTTTCTTCCTTTCCACAACTCATAGGGAGTCCTTTTCAGAATTGGTCTTACCAATATTCTGTTTTGAAGGTAGCAGGCTGTGTTAATAGCTTCTGCCCAGAAGGTCCTTGGTAGACTACATGAGTTGAGCATGGTTCTTCCCATCTCTTGCAAACTTCTGTTCTTTCTCTCAACAACCCCATTTTGTTGAGGTGTTCTAGCCACAGAGAAATTGTGTGAGATCCCATTCTCATCACAGAACAGCTGAAAGTTTGCATTCTCAAACTCTCCACCATGATCACTTCTAATGACAGATATACAGAATCCTTTTTCATTTTGTACCTTCTTGCAGAATATTGTGAAATTCTTAAAGGTCTCATCCTTGCTTCTAAGGAATATTACCCATGTATATCTAGAATAGTCATCAACAATGACCAAACCATATTCTTACCACTAATGCTTTCTGTTCTAATAGGACCAAACAAGTCATTGTGTAAAAAGTTCTAATGGTCTGCTAGTAGAAACAACATCCTTACTCTTAAATGAGTGTCTTGTTTGTTTCCCTTTCAGACAACGTTCACATAAAATATCAGATTTGTATGAAAGCTTGGGCAGACCTTTAACAAGATTGTGTTTTGCTAACCTTGAGATTAATCTCAAGCTGGCATGCCCTAGTCTTTGATGCCAAATCTGTTTTTTCATCTTCAACAGAGATAAAACATTTTACATTTTGACTTGCTAACTCCTCTAGATCAATTTTGTACACATTATTGTGTCTCTTAGCAGTAAAAAGGATTTGATCATGGGGGTCTTTGACTATACATCCTTCCTTAGTGAAGGAAACCACATATCCACTGTCACACAATTGACTTATGCTCAATAGATTGTGTTGAAGTCCTTCTACTAGGAGAACATTCTTAATAAGGGATAGAGGAGTCATACCTACAGTCCCTATACCAGTGATCTTCCCTTGCTGATTTCCACCAAAGGTGACCACTTCTCCTGCTCTGGGTCTAAGGTTTTGGAATAAAGACCTTTTCTCCTGTCATGTGTCGCGAGCAACCACTGTTCAGGTACCATTTGTGGGGTTTCCTTTGTCCTGTTAAACACATCTGCAACAGGAATAATCAAGTTCTTAGGTACCCATATTCTTTTGGGTCCTTCTTGTTAGACTTGGGTTTAGGTCTCCCTTTGTATTTGCACTGAGCCACATTGTGTCCAGCTTTGCCACAGTGAGAACACCCAATAACTTCCTTTTTGCCTTTAGCAACATTGAAAATATGAGGTTCAGAGACATCATGATCACAAAAGCCTAAACCACTTTTGTCAAGGGAATGCCTTTGATTGCCAAGTAATCTGTTAAGATTATCAGTTCCTTTGACAAATTTAGCCAAGTCTTTTGTCAGTTCCTCAACTTGTTTCTGAAGTTTTTTATTTTCTTCAGACACAGATTGTGAACTGCTGACTTCAGACACAAGAATCTTTTCCTTGAGCATAATATTTCTATCTCAATAGCTTCATATTTACTACACATTTTTGTGTGAGCTTTGGATAGATTCTTATACTCTTGGAAGAGCTCCTTGGAACTTTCCATCAGGTCATCATACATCTCTTGAAGAGTTAAGGGAAATACCTCTTCTTCAGAGCTGTCTGATGAGGGCAGGTTGGCCATGAGACATAGGTTGGCCTCTTCTGAAGTGTCCTCCTCTTCTTCTGAAGTGGACTCATCAACATCCTCCCATGTAGCCATCAGACCTTTCTTTTTCTTGAAGAACTTCTTCTTTTTGAAGGTATTCTTCTTCAGCTTTGGGCATTCTGCCTTCATGTGACCTGGTTGTTTACATTCAAAACAAATAACCTTGTCACTTTGAGAGTCTTTACCCGACCTACCTCCTTTAGAGGTTGAAGGTTGGTTCCTTCTGAACATCCCTCTATTTTGCAGCATTCTTTTGATCTTTTTACTTAACAGAGCAAGATCATCATCTTCTGAGCTATCTCCAGAATCTTCATCTGCTTCTGAAGTTTCTTCAGCTTGCATAGCCTTCATCTTGCCATGCCTAGGCTGACTGGCCTTGGAGTTTAGTGCTAGAGACTTCTTCTTATTGTCATCTTCACCAAGATCAAGCTCATAAACCTTAAGAGATCCCAACAGTTCTTCCATTCTAAGAGAGTTCAAATCTATTGCCTCTTGAATGGCAGTAACTTTGGGTCTCCAGGACTTAGGCAAACTTCTTAGAATCTTTCTGTTATTATCTCCAGATTCACAAGTTCTACACAAAGACCTGAGTCCATTGGTTATGGTCTGAAACCTTCCAAACATTTGATCAATGGTTTCAGTTTCTTCCATCTTAAACATCTCATATTGATGTATAAGCATACTGATCTTGGATTACTTGACAGTCTCAGTCCCTTCATGGGCTGCTGCAAGTGTATCCCAGATTTCCTTGGCAAATGTACAACCATGAACCTTCTCATATTCTGATTTATTCATAGAACATATCAGATAGAGCTTGGCTTTGGCATTCATCTGGACTCTAGCCTTCTGCTCCAGGGTCCATTCAGCCTTAGGTATAGGCAAGCCATTGTGCATAGGTACATAGTCTCCATCAGTGACTACATCCCAAACATCAATGTTGTTGCTCTCAATGAACAACTTCATACGATCCCTCCAATAGTGGTAATCCACACCATTGAATGCTAGGGGTCTTGTGATAGAGGCTCCTTCAGTGATATATTGACTGTTGTTGTTGGAAGCTTCCATCTGGATCTTTAATCCTCAACACTTGTTAGGTGCTCAACCCTGAGTTGAGCTCTGATACCAACTGTAGAAACACAGGGAAACACTAGAAGGGGGGTTGAATAGTGTTTCTTAATATTTTTTAAAGCTTTTTCAAAACAACAAGTATAAAACAGCTTCAGACAGGTTTTTTAAGGACTGTCTGAAGTTTTTAAGACAGCTTCTGGAAATATATTTTAAAAGGTTTCTTAGCTTTTAAAATATTTAGAATTACTTTTCAACTCCCTTAAATTAGTATAAGCGAATTGACAAGAGTTAAGGGATAGAAAACCTAGCCAAGGAATTTATCTTGGTTCACTCACTACCACTGTGAGCTACGTCCAGTCCCAATGCCAACTAGCACTTGGATTTTCTCCTAATCTTTCACAAAGATTACAAGTATTCTTTTACAGTCAAGCCTCTTCAGGCTCTACAACCAAGTATTCTTTACAGCCAAGCCTCTCCAGGCTCTTACAGACAAGTATTCTTTAGACACCAAGCCTCTCCAGGCTCTAGAACGGTTTTACAGAGAAAAGATAAGTTTAAGCTTTTTAAACTAAACCAGTTTTAAGCTCAAACAAATACAATGTACAAAGATGACTAAGGTATTCTCAGGATATACAAATGTGAGTACAAAGAATATTATCAGAGAGTTTTTACAGGGTAAAAACTAGCAGCGATTTGTTTCTCTTTGATTTTCTTTAAAATGAAATCCTTCTCTGTTCTTCTCTATATGTATGTGTATGTCTCTGTGTGTCTCTATATGTGATGGTCTTCGTGAGGGGTATTTATACCCAGACTTCACTCCATTGAAAAACCACCGTTTAGAGATAGCATTAAATGCTATTAAATCCGTTGTGAGACATGCTTCTGAGAGTCCTGACCTTTCTGACACAGAACAAGGTTGCATCTGCCAAAAAGCTGCATCAAATGCTGTTGCAGAGGCTGCGTTGCAGGAATTTCCTCAGTGGTGTATGAATTTCAAAAACACCAGGAAAGACCTCTGTGTTCCTTGCCATAAATATGCTTGAAAAGGTACGTGCAGCAGAGACTCATAAAACGTTCTTCACATAACTTCAGCAAAGGTGCCACGTCATTAATGAGACTTCAGACAGCTTCAACACTTCAGACGGGTTGGGCACTTCAGACGGCTTCAACATTTCAGACGAGTTGAACCTTCAGAAGGCTTGATACCTCAGACAATTTGAAACACTTCACAAAGTCTTTTTGTAAGGTCATAGTGGCTTGCTGAAATCACAGATAAATCATTAAAACACACATATATATATATCTATGATGAATTATTTTAACCCAAATTTGTTAGTCATAAAACTTGGGAATTATATTGTCTTCAAACATCATAATTTACTTATGATATTTTGAGACTCAACATTAAGTTTATGAATATGTTATGTTAATTATCTTTATTTGATATGAATATGAGTATTATATTTGGCTTCATATTAGTTAGTTAAGTTGATCTTCCCCCACACTTTATTCATGTTTAGTTATACTCGCTGAGATTATTATCTCACCCCACGTTTCGGGAATTTACTTTAGTTGTGCAGGTACCTTTAGGGACGTTGAGGCAGTTATGGTGAGGATAGAGCTGAATCTTAATTCGGTTGGAAGATTCATTAATAGGATTATTTCCTAATGTATTTGTAGCTGTTATTTAGTTATTCATTTAGGTCTATTGTTGTATATTGTATAAATGTAATTATTCCTTATTTGGCCACTGAGGCCTAGTTTTAATGTTATGATAGGTTTAAATATTGAAATGTACTGGTTTTGCTGACTTTCAGGTTAAGCTGAATTCTGGTATTAGTATGGTTTTTAGGGGAGACTCTGCCGGATTTCCGGTACGAGTTCATTGAACCACACTTCTTCAAGTGTGGATTCTTCCCTAAGTTTAAGTAAGATTTACTATTATTTATGAAATTGATGTTGTATTGAAATTGCTTAAGCTAATCGTTGGAAAGTTTAAGCTAATGCGTGACGATATCGAAAATTTAACATAATGATTTCAAGAACTTCAGGGATAGTGTCTCCAAAGGACATTATTTCTGAGTTTAGAAATTAGGGTGTTACATTTTGGTATCAGAGCAGTTCAATCCATTTGGACTGTGGTTAGGCTAGTTGCCCCGAACTTATTATGATCTTGCAGTACACGTACTCATTATAGGGACTGATCACCCCTATAGTGTGTGCATTGTACATTGAGATTATGGTTAGTTATGTGAGTAGGTTACCTTGGTCGAGGAGTTAGAATACTTCCTTAACAAGGGTAGAGCCACCCATCTTGTATTAGAAAGAGAGTAACCTAAGTTTATTCCTAAGAACAGTATACTAACCATAGAAGCTTTGTAGAATGTGACCCTAGAGCCTAGTGAACATTAGGCACCTTTTAGGTAGTTAGTTAAGATAGATTCATTATTTGTGGAGGTTGGTTTGTTGTTGGACTTATATATGGTCTTGATTGTGTAACTTGTATAATTGAATGTTTTGTGTGTGTCCTGTTAATTGTCTGTAATGTTGGTTTGTTGAATGATTTCATGGCATATTATATTAGAGTGTGTGTGTGCTTGTTAGGTAGTGGTCCACATAGTTAAAATTTCTTTAGGCATACACTTGTTAAAGATCACACTAGAAGGGATATGGGAATATTAGTCCATAATGGGATAACTACCCTACTTAGAATGAACCAGAGCTTGCTTAGGCACACGAGAGGAATATGAACCATTAGGGAGGGTATGAGGAGATTGAAAAAATTATATAGGTCCAAGATATACCCTAATTTAATAACATAGTGTGAATATCATAGGCCGTTAAAAACATAAACTAGGAAGGGCTAAGGAATGAGTTTTCTTTTGAAATGATATAAGAATAGGTGTATCCTCTTAGTCATCTTGTGGTAGTCAGGAGACTTGCCGTATGGGTAGTGAGTTTCAGTTACCTAACACCTTATGCCTTACCATGACTTGCAATCAGCGAGGTCTTTCAACCTTACCAAGTGGGTAGTTTATCACGGGACAATTATACCTTAACTTTTTCTTTTCCACTCTTAGAGAGTATTTAGTAACCTATAGGGCAATATCTTATAACCCTAAAAATCTAGAAATTATCAAATAAGAACACTTCATCCATACCTTCAGTTTAACCATATCGGTTTCAACCGCAAGGACTCGGAGGAAGTACTCAGGGAAAAGAGTAAGGTAAGGGTCCATGGTCAGGGTAGTGAGAACAAACCAGATGTTTCTCTGAAAACCAACTCAGTAGGTACATAATCCATAGTCACACGGTTAAAAAACTATTAGTACCAATGGAGAGAACCTTAGTCACAACTCTTTTAAGGGAGAGGGATCTTAGTCAAGGAAGTTAAGAGTTCTAGTACAAATTGCATAAGGTAGTGTAGATTTACCTATGAACCTAAGTAAGAAAAATAAGTTTTTGATTAAGTTATATTTAGGGTTAGCCTTATAGAAAAGAACTAGGGATCTCACCTGAGGGAATGGTTAGGTAGATAGTAAGTGAATCAAACATCTTAGCTAGAAATAATAAAGTAGCGGAAATATTATAGACATCCTATAATTGTTTAAAGAAGGGGAGAAAGTTATGGTTGAGGTCCTAATGGGAATTGCGTAGAACAAATAGATTAATAGACAACACTAGGATTAGTCAAGGAATTATCAAGTAACTACAAATGTCTTCCAGCCACCTAATTACCTAACCTTAATTGTAAAGTACCATGAGGGATATACCATAAACCCAAATCATACATGTTTAATGTTGTAGTTGTAACCATACTTACCTGGGTCAGCGCTCACCTGGAAAACGCATAACAACCCTTATGAAGTAGTGTGGAACCTTTATGCCAGTATTCCAAACAGAAATAGGAAATTCTTTATCACCTTACAATGAAAATAACCCTGGAGCTTAGGAAGGGGGGCATGAATTAGTTTAGAAATTTGAATGTAAGTTTGACACCTCCAGTGGAGAAATTAAGATTTAGAACCCTGAAGGATGTTAGGATGTTAGGGAGGGCCTAAAGCCTTATAGAAAGGACATAGGAAGTCATAAAGGGAACCTAGTACGCTAGCACACCTAAATTATATCTAGCCTGAAAATTAGAATCAAGAATGGGTAATTAGACTCAACCCAGAGGGTCAGGAGCAAATTGAAGGTTTGTGGGATCGCGCATTAGGTCAGAACGCCAAGACAATTAGAAATCCTTACCCCTAGGATAACCAGGGTGTGGATAAAACTCTAAGCCGCCTTCCTTTTCAGTAGAAACTTAGAGCCAAGCTAAGTACGAGCCTAACTGGTAAAGTGAGATAGAAATAGGGAAAGATCCCATTAAGGGAAGTTAGGAAATTAGTGAGTTTACCGCGATCATGCTATGACCGTAGGTATTTTAACTACGTTCATGGCGTGAGTGTGTTGTTAGAAATTTCAATGCTTTCTTAGAATAGTGTGTACCATTTGTCACACTTTAGTTTGATGTCACTTGTGTGACTGTGTGTACTTAATTCCTCGAACATGACGTGAGTGTTGGACTATTTCGCCAACACAAACGTAGTGATTCAGGGGATTGAGTAATATTGTGTGCATGACTTATTGTTAGTAATATAGTAGAACTTAAAATATATAAATATGTAAATCACTTGGGATTTTCCCAAAACTAGCTAGATCATTAAGAACATAAGACTTGGAACCAACCGGTAGTTGATGGGTTTGGGTATGGAATTAGGATCCTTAGTTGTTGTGTGAAATCTTTTTCTATGATTAGACTTTATCAAGGATGTTGTCTAACCAAACCAACCAAGTATACCAAATAGAGTAGAGAATCTCTTCATTGTCTTTCGTGAAGATACATAAAATGAGTTTGTTAGAGAAGTTCAGGAACCTAAGTTTATGGAGCATAGTGTCAGACCTCATAGAATTGAGATCATCAGTGAGCTTAGAGCTCTAATCAGGGAGACTCAGAGTTTGGACTCAAGCCTCCAAGAAAAGAGACAACAGTTAGGGTTTTCTGAATCAGAAGATGGGATGATTCTCTTTCAAGGAAGAGTCTGTGTCCTTAAGGGGGGTAGCCTCAGACAGCAGGTGTTAGAGGAAGCTAATAGAGGTAAGTTTTCTATACATCCTGGCTCTACCAAGATGTATCAGGATTTGAAAAGAGATATAGTAGATTTTGTTTTTAAGTGTTTAGTGTGTCAGCAGGTCAATATAGAACATCTAAACCATTAAGAACCCTTTTACCATTAGAAATCTCTGAGTGGAAGTGGGAGAGTATAGTTAGGGACATTGTGATAGGTTTACCTCGAGTCCAAGCTGGTTTTGATGCTATCTGGGTGAATGGGGACTGACTGGCTAAGTCAGCTCACCTCCTACCAGTTAGGAGTACCTTTTCCCTTAGCAAATTAGCAGATTTGTATGTTAGGGAGATTGTCAGATTCTATGGCATTCCCTCTAACATCATATCAGATAGGGACCCTAGGTTCATTTCTAGATTCTGGAATGTATTTCACCGGGCTTATGGGAACGACTTCCAGAACTTTTAGTTGAGGTAATCTTTAATCTCTGCTTTCTTAAACAATTTTGAGGTCAAAATTGCTAAAAGGGGGGTAGAATGTAACATCCCGTAAATTAGGAACTTTAATAACTTATTAGGTTGAAAATAAGAGGGTTATGTATTAGTAATTAAGGGAATATAAGTTGAGGAATTAAGGTAATTTGAGGAGTTATGATTAAACTCAAATATCAAAACCAAGTTTTAAGTTTTAACTTAAGTGAACTTAGGGAATGGGGGTTCTGGTAATCGATTACAGAGGAGTTGTAATCGATTACCCGAGAGCTAGTTTTTAGGTAATCGATTACTCACAGGTTGTAATCGATTACCTGAGAGCTGAGTTTTTGGTAATCGATTACAGCGGGTCTGTAATCGATTACCCGAGAGATGAATTTTATGTAATCGATTACGTAATCGATTACCTGAGGATTGAGTTTTTGGTAATCGATTACCAAGGGTTGTAATTGATTACCAGATTCCCAGAAACGTTTTCTAGTGTAATTTTCACCTATGGTAATCGATTACAGCATTACCGTAATCGATTACCAGCTGTCCAGTATAAATACTTGGACATGCAAAATCTGATATTATTCATTTTCCTCTTCTTCCTTCACACGTTTTAGAGAGAGAGTGTGGTCTTAGAGAGAGAAAGCTGATTTGGGAGCTTAAAAAGGGAATTGGATCTAGAATCATCAAGTGAAACACTTCAATCTTCCATTCTACCTTTGATTCTCAAGGATTGGGGAGTATAACTCACACACCCACTTTACCCCTTTGAGTTTGATTTCTCCCCAATGTATGAACCCTACTCTTTAATTCCTCTTCTATATGATATTTGTGGTTAGTTTAGTAATGTATGCATGAAATTGAGTAGTTAGTTAGTATTTTTATTGAAAAAACTTAGGGTAGCGAGATTTACGAAAGTAGCGATATTACGAAATTGACGAAATGTTCAATGCATGAACCCTACCCTTTGATTCCCCTTTCTATTTAGTTAATTTGATTGGATTTATGAAGTTTATACTAGAATTGAGTAAATTATGTTAGGAATTGATTATAAATCCCTCGAATTTCGAAGTTACGAAAGTTTCGAAACACTCGAATTGCTTGAAATTCTAGTTTTGGGTTGTCAATTCATGTTTACCGGTTTCGACCGTGAGTAATATAAGCCGGCCTTTGCGCTGTGAGTAAAAAGTTAAGCAAACTAAGTAAAACATGATTTCGGTCCAGTAATGGGTGGGATTGGTCCCCGGGAAAGACGTTTCCCGTAGTCTGAGCTCAGGTCTAACTCCAGTTTCAGTAATAAGTTCATGCCTGCTGGGCACAACTGTGAGTTGCATTATTATTGCATTATAATGATTTGAGTATTAAGTTTATGAATATGTTATGTTAATTATCTTTATTTGATATGAATATGAGTATGATATTTGGCTTCATATTAGTTAGTTAAGTTGATCTTCCCCCACACTTTATTCATGTTTAGTTATACTCGCTGAGATTATTATCTCACCCCACGTTTCGGGGATTTACTTTAGTTGTGCAGGTACCTTTAGGGACGTTGAGGCAGTTATGGTGAGGATAGATGTGACACCCTTAGTTACCACTAAGAATGCCACATGTATTACTCGTGACCCACGGAAAACTATTACTTACAAATCGTAAAAATGCGGAATCTTTTTTTTTTGAAAAGGTTTTAGGCGTCATCGACTTATCACATTTCTAATTTCATTTTAGGTATTTATAAAACATCCTTTCCTTAATAGTGAAATAGATTTTTGAAACGCCGAATATAGTTACCACAATAAGTCAACATACATCATAAGTAAGACTTGCAGAATTAACACAGGAATAAACCATACATAGAACCATATATACATAAGCAGTGTACTCTATGAGCAATACAAAAAGTACCAACGGAATAGGAGTTCTAGTAGTAAACTGAAAATGTATAAGATCTCAAACAAAAATACAGAAAAAGGGTTACTAGACCAAAGCTGTACTACTAAACTTAAATGACACTACACTACTCCTCACTGGACGGGTCCTCCTCCTCTGGGTCCTCCTCCGGGTCCTCATCCTCCTCTGAAGTATCATCAATCACGATCAGTTCCATCTCATCAGAGAGTTCTCGCACATCAGTACGCCTAGACTGAGAAGGTAACGCCTCGGAAGTGGGAGAGTATCTAGGGGAGTCTAGCCCAACCATAGTTGCCATCTGTGACGACTGAGATGACGTCGAAGGAACGGGACGACGACGAGAGCGACGAAAAGTAGTGTAACGTACAAGTCCTGGTGGTGTAGCGAACTAAGAGTCACTGGAACCGTCAAACCTAATTCTGGAATCAAGGGGAGACTAGGATGAGTGATGGTGAGACGGACCTCCCCCGTGAACACGCATCGGCTAGGGATGTCTGTCACCCGCCACTGGCCCTGCGGCATCCAACGCAGCTAAATCCTCACGGTCGTCATACTGGAAGTCTCCAATGCCGACTATGACATAGCGAGAGGAACAATAACAGCAAATAACAGAAGCAGAGAAAGAAGGGTGAGAACATCGCATGAACTCACAACACGTAGGATATAATGAACTAGAGCACACACACAGAATATCCACACAATTCAATCAACAAGCAATCACAAACACATCATCATAACATACTCATGTGAGTGCGGCCTTGCAACTATAATGCAATGACTAATGCATGAGGGCCCAGGGAAACATCACCACCACAGTGCACACAGCAGCTGCCCGACCATATATGTACAACGTATCAGGAGTTAGAGTTTGTACTAGCGCGGTACTTATATTTTCTTTTGGCCAATTTTTCCCGACTTCCAGACAATCTCAACTGACCCCGAAAACTTGAGAGCGACAGGATAGTCAAGCTTGATCACCAGCGTGCTCGACAGTAGGTCTCTCGCCTACGTCACCTGAGCCGTTTCGGAACCTGACTATCCTCAGGGCTGGCATCCCCCCTCGAGGACCCGCTGGCGTTCTTTGCAAAGTGCACCCATCCCTACCAGTTTCCCACTGTACCGAGTGTCACTGCCATATAGGTCGCAAGGTTTTCAACCTCGATCATCAACAATGCTTTATGATGCATGTCACACAACAATGCCTACATCATTTACATCCTTACAGGTAAAGCCCATCAAATCATTCAACGTCACCACTTACCCGTGGTACGGCCCGATTCAATGTCTTTCCTTCAAGGAAAACCAGACAATGCTTTCTCAGCATACACAATCCTTACAGGCAAAGCCCATTGAATCATTCAACGTCGCCACTTCCCCGTGGTACGACCCGATTCAATGTCTTTCCTTCAAGGAAAACCGAACCCTATCTTGGGTTGGAACCGCACTCTCTCACTAAGCTTCTCAAGTCTTATGTAGAAAGAGTGTGTTGGTTATAATCTTTTAAGGTAGTTTGTACTAACGTTCTTGATAATCATGTCCACTTAAGTCCTATAATTTACTAAGTCTTATGATTGTGTCTTATGGATAGTATTACTTATCCTAATTCTCCTTGTATGACTAATTAAGATTAGGTTTAACTTTTAATCATAACTAATCTTCATTAACTGGATTACAATTAATCTTAATCCTCTTTAATTAAGTCCTAATCCTTACTTAAGATCCTAATTAATTCCTAATCATCCCTTAATCTTTTCCTTAATCTTGGATTAGGATTTTAATTATGTTTGATTAAGGTTAATCATAATTAATTAGTTCTTAATCATCATTATTGATTTATTACTTAATTAATACTTTCATTAAGGTTAATTAACTTTAGACTTAATTAATCATCCTTTACTTAATCAACTTAAGTGGATTAGATTAATTAACTTAGGTAATTAAATTAGCTAAGCCCGCTAATAAATCCTAAGTTTTAATTTTTTTTATAACTTGGATTAGAGTTGAAGTCCAACTCTAATCTAAGCCCAAATCCATAAATTATTTTTGGTTGACTTTTAAATGAGTCTTTGACTCTCTTTTTGAAGGCTTTGGGCCCAAAACCAAAGGCTCAAAGGTTGGATGACTCATGGGAGCCCATTCTTACTCATAACAAGTCAAAAAGTTGACTTTTATATTGACTTTTATTTTGGTGAAAATAGAAATTCGAATTTAGTCTTTTATTATTTTCTTTTTAAAAGTTTCTACTTATTTGCACTTTAACCCTTTTACTTATAAAATTATTCCTTAGTCCTTTTTGGACCATCAAGCCCATAAACATGTTTTCAACATTTACTTGACCTTTTTAAGATCAAAAAGGCATTCTTGATGAGTTTCATCAAGAACAACTCAAGAACATCAAGAACAACTTGAATGTTCATCAAAACTTCAAATTTTCCACAACATCCAATCTTCACCAAATTTTTGTTGAGACAAGCTCACCCCAAAGAAGTTTTTAATATGACAAACTGAGTAAGTTTAAATATCCAGATGAGATGCATCTTGTGTCACTAACTATGTGTTCAAGTGTGGCAGAGACTTTCTACATCTAAAGTTATTACAGGAATACACAAAGATAGAAAGGATCCTTAATCCACTTGAGCAAACAAGGATACAAGCAAAAGTAACACAAGATCAGAAATTACAAAGAGCCTTATAGATAAGTCACAATCAGGATCAAGACAAAAGTAGTGCAACCAGGCTTATTAGTAAAGACTGTGAGAAACATTTCAGAAATCAACACAGCATGAGATGCAAGCCTCTATGTTCAGATGATATTCTAAGGAAAGAAGAGACCCCAACATTAAACTAAAAGAGACTCAAGAACAACATGAGATGCAAGCTATGAACAGATGCTAGTTCAGCTTGAGATGCAAGGTCAGCTTGAGACGTTGTCTCAAGGTCAGACGAAGCAAGAGGGGATCTCATCAGAGATGCAAGTAAATCATAACAGACTCTGAACAGAAGCAAGATTCCACACTCAATGCTAGGAGACAGCAAGTAGAGTCAGCGCAAAGTCAAGCAAGGACACAAGGACACTGACATAGTACTTTTGTCTGAAAAGCTGTCGTCTGCCTACTGAAAAGTCTGCACCTAAATGCTATGGGCTCTAACAGATTTGCAACGGCCACATAACGACTAGTTCCTCATCTGTTGATATAAAAGAGACAAGATCAAATGCTGAGAGTGAGAGAGAGACTGCCTGCATTTCTGTGAAATTATTCAGCATCTTATCACATCTCAACAGACATCTCAAGTGTATCCATCAGCTGTCTGAAGCACAGACTCATCTCATCTTGAGATTATCCATTTGTCTCTTTCATCTCTTCTCTGTGTATATCATTCCAATACTGTAACCAGAGTTGAGACTTAGTCTAGCTCATTTCCCTTTATATCCATACACTGTATGAGCTTAGGCTAGACTTATCACAAACTTCTATTTGTAACCTGTCTCATCTAAGATAGGAAGTTTCCTAGTCTTAGAGTGAGGTGTTTGCGTCCTGAAGAGGCTGTAAGAATACTTGTGGCTCAGCCAAGATAGGAAGTGCCTAGGCTTGGTGTGAGAGACGTCTTGAAGAGGCTGTAAGAATACTTGTATTGACTGGTTTGTCAATAGTGGAAAATCTCACAGGTTGTGGGCACTGGATGTAGCCCAAGGAGTGGGTGAACCAGGATAAGATCTTTGTCTCTTGTCTCTTACCTTATTTTTATATCTGCTTATCTTGAATTAATTAATACAGCTTGATAACTAAAGATGTAATTGAATTGATAATCAAGATAAGACTTTGAATTAAGGTCTAGATAAAGATCATCACTAAAATTGATAAACTCTATCTTGTCTTAACAGAGACTCTAAGTTGACAAACTTGAGAGGACATCTCAACTATCAATTTTAGAGAGGAATTACAGGAACAGATTTGGAAAGTCTCCATTCAACCCCCCTTTAAGAGACACTCAGCCAACTTCAGTTGGTATCAGAGCTAGGCCTCTTGGGTGTGAAGAGGATAAAGATCCATGGCTGGTCCTAGCACAAGTCTGTTCATTCCTGAAGGAGCTTCAACTAACAGACCTCCTGCCTTTGATGGAACTGATTACTATTACTGGAAAGACAGGATGAGACTGTTCATTGAATCTCAGCATGCTGATCTATGGGAAATCATTGAGATGGGCCCTTATATGCCATACATCACAGATGAACTTGGACTCAGGGCAGCCAAACCCAGAGACCAATGGACAGATGCTGAGAAAGCAAGATATGTGCTTAACTCAAGAGCTAAGTACCTGCTCACTTGTGCACTAAGCAAAAGTGAATATGACAAGGTACCAGGATGTATCTCTGCAAAGGAAATATGGGATGCTCTTGAGATTGAACATGAGGGAACAAACCAAGTTAAAGAAGCTAAGATCAACATACTGGTTAGACAGTATGAGTTTTTTAAGATGAATGAAGATGAAGGCATTGAAGACATGGTGAGGAGATTCACTATCATAACAAATGATCTAAAATCCTTGGGAAGAATCTACTCAAATCAAGATATGGTAAGAAAGATCCTAAGAAGCTTACCCAAACCTTGGAGACCCAAGGTTACAACCATTCAGGAAGCTAAAGATTTGAGTATCCTCAGATTAGATGAGCTCCTTGGATCTCTGAAAGTACATGAACAAGAGCTGATGGAAGAGGATCTTATCAGGCGACCCAAGACTGTAGCTCTAAAAGCTTCATCCAGCAGCTCAAAAGGTAAAAAGACAAGCTCATCCCAACGATCTCTCTTAACTCATCCCATGATTCAGAAACAGAAGATGATGAGGAAGGAGATGATGAAAGTGAGATGGATGATGAGCTAGCCTACATCTCAAGGAAGATCAGATGTATGTGGAGAGTTAGAGGAACTGGAAGGAGGAATTTTCCTTCAAGAAGAGGAGAAATGAAATCTGACAAAAAGGGGCAATTCATTTGCTTTGAATGCAAAAAGCATGGGCATATGAGATCTGAATGTCCTCGGCTCAGAAGAGAAATCAAGAAAATCCCTGGAAAGAAGGCAATGATGGCCACCTGGGATGACACAAATGAAGAAGGAAGTCAAGATGGACAATCAGCCAACTTATGTCTCATGGCTAATGGAGATTCATCAGATGAAGAGGTAACTGAATCTGACTCTGAATATTCCATTGATGAGCTTAAATCTGCCTTTGAAAATCTTCTGTATGATTCAAATCTTCTTGCCTCAAAGATCTCATTACTTAAATCAGATTTGAATACAGCTCTTGAGAAAATCAAATTTCTTGAAAAAGAAAATGAGGATTTGAACCATAAAAACAATAGCCTCATGTTGTCTCACATGAGACTATCTGAACAAATGAAAGTTAAGACTCAAGCTCTCAATGGGCAGGAACTAAAAAATCTATCAAATGAAAATCAACAGCTCAAACTACAAAACAGAACTCTCATAAATGATCTAGCCAAGTTTGTAAATGGAACAAAAAACCTTGAGAGACTCATTGGATCTCCAAAGGGCATTTTTGATAAAGCTGGACTTGGTTATGAGAGATCTTCAAATGAAGTTTGGTACAAGGATTTTTTCATTCCTGCAAGAAAAAGAAAAAGGAAAGATGCTCATGTTGTAGTAAATATGGTCATAAAGCCACAGATTGTTACTTGAGACAAGTAACATCTAAGAGAAAGGCAACTAACCATGAAGGACCCAGATATAAGTGGGTACCTAAAGCTAAATCTCTTGTTATAACAGATGTGCCTGGCAGCAGCAAAGATCAAGAAAGAATGGGTGCTGGACAGTGGATGTTCAAGACACATGACAGGAGACAAAAGCAAGTTCCTGTCACTTGAGGAAAAGACTGTTGGAGTTGTCTCTTTTGGGGACAACAGTAAAGCCCAGATCAAGGGCATAGGTAAGATTGGTAAGGCCAATTCAGCTCAGATTGAAAATGTATATTTTGTTGAAGGTTTGAAACATAACTTGCTGAGTATCAGCCAGTTATGTGACAATGGTTATCATGTTAATTTCCAGCCTACCTTCTGTGAGATCATAGACTCCAAAACTGGAAAAATCATTTTCTCTGGAACAAGAAAGAAAAATCTTTACTCAGTCTCACTGGATAGTCTATCAGATCTCACCTGTCTCATGTCTCATGATCATGAGAGATGGCTTTGGCACAAAAGGGTTGGACATATTAACATGAGAACCATGAGTCAACTTTCTAGTCAGTCTCTTGTTAAAGGATTACCTAAGGTAAAATTTGACAATGATTTGAAGTGTGATCCTTGAATCAAAAGCAAACACAGCAAGACAAGCTTCAAACCCAAGAACTATGTCTCAACTACTAGGCCACTTGAGATCCTCCACATTGATCTATTTGGACCAACTAAGACAGTAAGTCTCAGTGGTAAAAAATATGGGTTTGTCATTGTGGATGATTTCTCAAGATTCACCTGGGTTCTGTTCCTATCTCAGAAAGATGAATCATATGACTCATTCAAAACTTTTTGTAAAAAGATTCAATCTGAGAAAGGATACAGAATTGGATCTGTTAGGAGTGACCATGGAGGAGAATTTGAGAATGCTAAGTTTAGAAAATTCTTCGATAAAAATGGCATAACTCATAATTTCTGTAACGCCCTAATTTCTAGAACTCAAAAATAGTGCCCGTTGGAGACACTATCCTTGAATTACTTGGAATTAGTTTGTTAAATTTTCAATATCGTCAATCAATTTACTTAAACTCCCCAACGATTAGTTTAAGTTACAAAATGCATACACAATAATATAGCTTAGGAGGAGAACCATACACTTAAAGTAATAGGATTCCATAAATTCATACCGGAGGTCCGGAAGAATCTTCCTTTTTAGCTGAATAACTAAACACTAATCATAAATAAGCCTCCTTGGCTAAGAATTACATACATACAAATTTACAATATCTAACGTCGATTCATTATACAACTGAGTCAATTCTAATACAAGAAATTCCTAATCTAATAATAAGACGTTCCAATAACTTCCTTTTATCCTCATCAGCTGTCTGTAACGTCCTGCACACTAAGAAAAGCCCCGAAACGTGGGGTGAGACTATTGTCTCAGCAAGTATGACTCTATGCATGAATGCAGGGGACATACATGTATGAAGGACTAGCCTATATTCACCTCATCCTTATCAATTAAGTGGAGTATTCATTCGCATAACAATTTTATCAATTCAAACATAATCAAATACACTTCACATACTAGAGCTTACATTCAAACTAATCATATGCTTTATGATGCACTAAAATGCTTGCCGGTGGCCATGTACACATCACGTTACAGAGTTAGACCTGAGCTCAGACTACAGGGGATATCTCCCTAGGGGACGAATCCCACCCTCACATAGGCCGAAGCCCCTTATTGACCGAAGTCCTTTGTCTTTCGACACTTGATCGATTAACTAATTAGACATACGAATTGATGAATAGTTCGTTCTCGATAGTTCAAGCCTTTTGAAACTAAAGAGAATCAACGTTCTATGTGAACTCATGTCCACTATCCATCAATTCCTATATCATAATCAGTCATCAATCCTTAATTTCCATTCCGGACCAAGTATAATTGGAGAGAATAGAGCGTTTCGACGTTACGATAGTTTCGAAACTTTCGATAGCTTCGAAAGTTTCGAAACTAACGAATATCAAGAACCGCTCCGTTCTAACCAATTAGAATTATCCCATGTCTTTCATACATCAATCACAATACAATCTAACAATCATAATCATATACACATTAGGCTTACTTGAATCGGTGGTAACAACTAGGATTTCGAATGCTTCGAGTGTTTCGATACTTTCGCAAGTCTCGTAACTTTCGTAACTTCGAAATTCCTTCGTTTTACCTTCGATCCAAGCACCATCTTATCAATCTCATTTATAACATCACAATTTCAATCAATTTAATCATCAAGAAAGGGATTCGAGAGTTCGGGGTCATACAAGGGACATATCGACATTTCCGCTTTTTACGACTTTACGACATACGACTCGGTTCTCATTTCAACCAACAATCTAACTACAATCGATACAAAACAAGGAGTATAAACTTAGTAGAATACTTAGATGAATCGAAATCGAGGGAAATACGATAGTTTCGTAAGTTTCGCAAGTTTCGTAAGTTTCGACATTTTCGATAACTTCGAAACTAAGGTTTCCGACTCTCGATTTCAATTCTTAAGCTCAATCAAACAATCAATAATCCAAACAAACAAACAATCAACAATTATTCAAGTATTCAGCCAAGAAAGGGAGGGGAGAAGAGGGGACATGCATAGGAGACCAATTCTACCCTAAGGGTGAGTTATACTCACTTGATGAAGAAATCTAAGGAGGAAAGGATGTTTAGATGATGATCCTCTTGATGTTTCCTTGCTTCGATTCCGTTCTTGAGCTCCGTTATTGAGTTTCTCTCACTAGGTTATCTCCCTCTCTCTCTAGGGTTCGAAAAGGGAAGAAGAGAAAATGAATTCTGCTGAATTTTCGCACCAGCATATATATATATATATATACTGCTGGTAATCGATTACCAAACCCTGGTAATCGATTACCAGAGGCCAAAATGCATTCCTGGAGGTCTGGTAATCGATTACCACTTCTGGTAATCGATTACACTGAACCTAGAAGTCTGGTAATCGATTACCAAACCCTGTAATCGATTACCATCAGCAAACCTCTCTGGTAATCGATTACCAACTCCTGGTAATCGATTACCAGGGACCAAAAACTCCCAAAATGATTCTAACAAGGTCCCAAACTCACATCTTACCCTTTCCCTACCCATTACTCACAATCCTAAGTGATCTTACAAGGTTTAGACCTACTGAACACACATGTTAACTAAGTTAAGAGTTGGAAAGCTACACAAGTCCTAGGATTGGTTTAACACTAAGGTTTAACTTCTAAGATTTAACTCCTAAGTTCTTGACTTAACTTCTTCTTAATCTCTAACACATGGTTAAATATCTAATCCCTATTGAATAAACAAGCTCCTGGAGTGCGGGATGTTACAATTTCTCTTGTCCAAGAACTCCTCAACAAAATGGAGTAGTTGAGAGGAAAAACAGAAGTATTCAAGAAATGGCTAGAACTTTGTTATGTGATTCTGGAATTGAAATGTACTTCTGGGCAGAAGCTGTAAATACTTCTTGCTACATTTTCAACAGAGTCACTATAAGAAAGATCTTAAATAAGACTCCTTATGAGCTATGGAAAGGTAGGAAACCTTCAGTTTCATATTTTCATGTATTTGGGTGTGATTGCTATATTCTAAATACAAAAGATCAACTAGGAAAATTTGAAACCAAATCAGATAAAGGAATTTTCTTAGGGTATTCATTAACCTCCAAAGCTTACAGAGTATATAATCTAAGAACCAAAACTACTGAGGAATCTATGCATGTAGTGTTCAATGAAGTTCAAGGAAATACTCAGAAAGAAAGTGATGAGGAGATAGAAGAACTGATAAAAGATCTAAAGATCTCAACTCAGGAAGCTGTAGAGAGACTCTCACCTGAACAAAAGATGATGAGATCATCCCAATTTGAACAAAGAAGAGAAGTTCAGCCAGAAGAAACATCTTATAGAAGCAACCAATCCGAAACATCTCATACTTTTCAAGAAGAAGATAAATCAGATGATCCAACCAGAGCTCTAGAAACAAGACCAGAAAATATTGAGATACAAAATGAGCATGCATCTCAACTGCCCAGAAGCTGGAGACTTGTAAGGTCTCATCCAAGAGATCAAATAATTGGAAAGACTTCAGACAGAGTCAGAACCAGATCTTCTTTCAGAGACACTGAAAATCTGATGGCCCTTCTATCTAAAGTAGAGCCAAAGGATATACATGAAGCCTTAAATGATGAATCATGGATTAAGGTCGTGGAAGAAGAACTAAATCAATTTGAGAAAAGCCAAGTCTGGAACTTGGTTCCCCCACCATCTCATCAAACCATAATTAGAACCAGATGGGTCTTCAGAAATAAGCTGAATGAAAAAGGTCAAGTCATGAGGAACAAAGTGATGACACACTGCTAGAAGCTTGGACCTGCAAGACCTACATTAGAGGAAATGCACCAACTTTTGGCATGAGCTTCAAGCAAGGAAGAGTTAGAGAAATTAGTGTCCTACAAATAAAGGGTCACTACCCTACAAAATAAAGGTCACTACCCTACAGAAGGACACCTTGACCTTGGATAGGACCCTTGTCCTATAGACCACCCTTAATTAAGACTTTCTTGTAATTTCTTTTATTCTTGTAAATTTTCTTTTAATTCCTCCTCCTTGGGAGATATCTTTAGTGGGTTTATTGGTTAGTAGGTTGCCTTGCTATAAGGCTTAGGAGGTCATGGGTTCTATTCCCACATAGGATAGAAATTTGTTTCATCTTGTATTTTCCTACATAGTTGGGCGCCTTTTTAGAGGTTTAATGGTTTAAGGCTTAGCTTGGCCATAAGCCATTAGGGGCATGGGTTCAAATCCCATGTAGGATGGGTTTTCACCCATCTTTTATTTTCTCCCCCTTTTATTTTCCTCTTTGGCCGCCCCCTCCCTCTCATTTTCCTATAAATAGGAGCCTCCCCTCATGTAATTCACATCAATTTTATAGTAAAGGCATTATGCCAAATTTTCTCCTCTTTTGAGAGTTGAGTGAGGCTTGGTGGTTGTTGCTTAAACCATGGTGAGACTTATCTAATTCTCCTGAATTAGTGGCGTCTGGCGATTGAACTTATCTGCTGCAAGAAGGGACTTGCACCAGTGGCGTTCTCCACTTCTTTCTCTTCCACTTTTTCTTTCATTTTCCTTCATTTTCTTGCACTTTCTCACGCAATTATAGTTGCTGCCCAGCACCTATAATTCGTGAATTACTTGCTAATTTTCGGTTCTAATTGGTTTGTTTTGCTCAATTCTAGATCCTGTGCAATTCCTGTCATCATTAAGCTAGACTGGTGGCACAAGGGTTTAATCAGCAAGAAGGAATAGATTATGATGAGACCTTTGCACCTGTAGCTAGACTTGAAGCCATCAGGATCCTATTAGCTTTTGCTGCATTCAAGGACTTCAAACTATACCAGATGGATGTAAAAAGTGCCTTTCTTAATGGAATCATAGAAGAAGAAGTCTATGTAAGACAACCCCTGGATTTGAAGATCCTAATCATCCTGAATATGTGCTCAGACTATCCAAAGCTCTGTATGGTCTCAAGCAAGCTCCAAGAGCTTGGTATGACAGGTTAAGTTCTTTTCTAATTAAAAATGGCTTCATCAGAAGTAAAATTGACACTACACTTTTTTCAAAAAGGAAATTAGTCAAGACTTATTAATTGTTCAAATCTATGTTGATGACATTATCTTTGGTTCAACTAATGAGTCCTTGTGTCAAGAATTCTCAAGTCTCATGCAGGGAGAATTTGAGATGAGTATGATGGGTGAACTGAGATTCTTCTTGGGACTTCAAATCAAACAATTGTCTAATGGAATCTTCATTAGTCAAGAAAAATATACAAGAGATCTGCTCAGCAAATTCAAAATGAGTGAGGCTAGACCAATGAAAACACTTATGCACCCCTCAACTCAAATTGATCTGGATGAAGCTGGAAAAGCTATATCAGACAAACTTTATAGAGGAATGATTGGCTCCCTTATGTATTTAACTGCCAGCAGACCAGATATTCAGTTTGTTGTAGGAAGATGTGCAAGGTACCAATCTAATCCTAAAGAATCTCATCTCACTGCTGTAAAAAGAATATTTAGATATTTAATTGGAACCACTAATCTTGGCCTATGGTATGAGAAAGGAAAGAGTTTTGATCTCATAGGATACAGTGATGCTGATTTTGCTGGTGATAAGATGGATAGAAAGAGCACCAGTGGATCTTGTCAATTCTTAGGAAAATGTCTTATCTCCTGGTCATGCAAGAAGCAAAACACCATTTCCTTGTCCACTGCAGAAGCTGAGTATGTCTCAGCTGCTGCATGTTGTACTCATGTTTTATGGATCAAATCTCAATTGCAAGACTATGCTGTCAGGTATTCTAAAATTCCTATTTACTGTGATAACACTAGTGCTATAAACCTTGCAAAGAATCCTGTGCATCATTCTAGGTCAAAACATATTGATATCAAACATCATTTTATAAGAGATCATGTGCAAAAAGGAAGTATTGAGCTAATCTTTGTAGATACTAAAAATCAGCTAGCTGACATCTTTACAAAACCTTTAGTGGAAGAAAGATTCAATGAGAACCTAAAATTACTGAATATGTGTTGTCTTGAATAAAAATTATTAGTTGAGATCAGCTCTGCTATGAGCTATGTGTCTAAAGGTCTCACCAGAGATGAGACTCAAGTAGTATCTGTGAAGAGACGTGGGTTCAGACGCGTCTGTTATCAAACACGTCTCATGACTCATCTCAACCAACGTCTCATGAAATTACTGAGACGTTTTTATGAGAAAATAGAGCCGTTACTCAACGGCTAGTAACTGCCCATTATCTGGGAAACTAGTCGTTATCCTATAAAAAGAAGAGCCAACTACCCACAACTGCCATAATAACTTCCCACTACGTGCAGTTATTGCTTCTCTCTCTTCCCTGTGTCCAGACTACTTAAGTTTTCTCTCGCACTCAGTTCTCACTTTCTTCTCTCAAATGCGCATCAAGCTCACAGCCCTGAAACTCCCATATTATGATAAATCATCATCCTCCTCTTCTCCAGACAAAATGTCTTCCTCTGAGAAATCACAATCCTTGAGCGTTCACTCCAGCCAAGAGACCTTGTCTCGTTCTCCATCCGCACAACCCAGCACCGAAACAGAGCCGTCTCAGTCCACTCAACCTACACAGCCTTCACCATCCTCAAAATCCACTTCCTCCAAAAAGAGCACACCTTTGCCTCCTAGGATGAAATCCCAGAGAATAGCCTCCCAAGCCACCCAGACCTCAGCACCTAAATCCTCTGTTCATATAGACCTCACACAACCTGGATCTTCAATGAAGGGAAAAGAGAAGGCTCCAGAGGGAAAGAAGATTTCGTTCCAATCTGACCTCTTCTCAAGTAGTGAGGTTGAAGAAAAATACACCAAGAGATTCTAGGAGAAGACGATAATAGTGGGAAGAGTCATCTCTACCCAAGAGTTGAAAGATGAAGGGTGGGACTTGAGCCCTTATCTGAAGAAACAAGGATGGCAAGACTATCTGACCATGACAGATTCTGTCTTTCCCAAGATGACCAGAGCCTTCTACGCTGCATGCTACAAAGCTAAGGGATCTTCACAAGAACAGCCCCACATCATCTCTGACATCAAAGGAATCCACATTGAACTGACTGAAGAGACCCTGGGAACCATCATTCAAGCACCTGTGACTGGAAACAGGTTGTACCATGAGGAGCATTGGTGGGATAACATTGGAATTCCCTCAGCCAATGTTGGTACCTCACTCTTCAAAGGTGGACTCATCTCAGATGCTACACCATCTCTTAACCCCTTTGGAAAGTTCCTATTCCACTTGGTTGCCAAGTGCATCATGCCAAGGGCTGCACTTTCAACAAAGTCTACCACCAAGATTTGATGGTAATGTACCATCTCAAACATGGAATTCCTCTCAACCTTCCATTCCTCATTCTAAGGCACATGGAGCATGCCTTCCACAACTCCAAGATCAATAACCTATGCTCACCACCATCATCGTGAAGCATTTCAAAGTAGACTTCAGCAGCTGTGAGAAGTCTGAAGAGAGACCTGGATATATTGGCAGCAAGAATCTCAAGTCTCTGAGCTTAGATGACAATGATTAGAAATGATGAGATGAAAAAGAACAAAATGAAATAAACGAGATTCTTCGATATATACGTTTGAGGTGAGGGAAGGAGTTGCTGTGCGTAAAATCATGAGAGCACGAATGGAGCGTGAATTTGACAGTGTTGATCTCGTGAATGAGACAGTAATGATCTCGTGAAGGTGGCAGTGGTTAGAAAAGATATGATGAAAAAAGGAACAAAATGAAATAAACGAGATTCTTCGATATATACGTTTGAGGTGAGGGAAGGGGATGGTGTGCGTAAAATCTGGTCAAAAGGAGCAGGTATATGTCAGTTTTGATTATAAAAATCAGAATAATAAAACTAGTGTGTAAATACTAGGTCAATTAGTGAGGGAGAAACTCATTTGTTAGATAAATAATTTTTCAAATTTATCATCTTTCTCTTTATCAAGTATAATTTTTATCTCAATAATTTAAACATTAAAATAAAAATACTTTGATATAAAAACAGTGAGAGCACAAATGAAGCGTGAAGGTGGTTGCGGTGATCTAATGAAAGCACAAATGGAACATGAATATGACAATAGTGATCTCGTGAATGTGGTAGTTGTTAAGAAAGATATGATGAGAAGAGTAACAAAATGAAATAAATGAGCTTCTTCTATTTTTATGTTAGAGGTGAGGGGTGGAGTTATTGTGCATAAAAACCGATCAAAAGAAACAGGTATCGGCGGTTTCTTATTTTAAAAATCAAAATAAAAAATAGGTTTGTAAATGGTAGATAATTTAGGGAGAGAGAAATTCAACCGTTAGGTAAATAATTTTTCAAATGTATCATCTTTACCCTTACCAAGTGTAAATTTTACCTCAATAATTTATATATTAAAATAATAATACTTTGATATAAAGATGGAGATTGCACAAATGAAACGTGAAGGTGGTTGTGGTGATCTAATGAGAGCACATATGAAGCGTGAAGGTGACAGTGGTAAAAAAAGATATGATTAAAAAAACCTTTCATTATCTCTCAAACCAAATAACCTAAAAAATCATCTAAGTTTTCACTTTCATTTCACGTTGTTAGAACCACACGCAACACTAGAAGGGGGGTTGAATAATGTTGTGAAAATTTTTACCATTTTGGAAATCTTAAGCAAATATTTCTAACTCATTAAAAACAAATTAAAGTGAAATGGTTATAATCGGAGTTCAAAACGGAAATTGCGGAATATAAGATGGACAAACAGAGAGACTAAGAAAATCTGACTAAATCAAAAACTTGTTTGAACTTTTGATTAAATTGATTTAGATATTCAGATGCATCTCAAGATACCTTCTGAAAGATATTACAAAGAATCTTTTCAGAACAGTTTCTGAGTAACTTCAGATGATTGATCATCGTCTGAAATGTACTTCTAACTTCAGAATTGAAACTGTTTCAGATTCACTTCAGAGAGTTATTTCGACCGTTCTTCAAAGTGAGATCAACACTCTCACATTCACGCTCTATTCGTGCTTTCATCATATCACCGCAAACACCTTCACGCCACATCTGTGTTTTTCGTGTTTTTTGTAAATCGTATTGTAATTTTAATATATAAATTATTGAGACAAATATTTATATTTTACAAGGAGATAATTTTTACATCAAAGAATATTAACATTTAAATCATAATAATAAATATGTATAAGAAGAAAATTATTTTTTTCATGAAACTATTAATAAGTAAAAGATGCAAAAATAGTTAAAATATAATAAAAAGTAAGATGATATTCAGTTATTATTTTTACCTGGACATAGCACGAGTTTAGGATCAGTAAAAGACTATTATGCCCTGGGCTATGGTCATATTTCCTGCGGGAGAAAATAGAAGCGGAAAAGGTGAGGTGTTCGGAGTGTAGAAGAAACAGAGTGGTAGCCCCATAATAACTGCCTCTCTTGTGCTACTCCTATTTTGTGTGGGGGTCATTGCATTGCAATACGTCAAAAGCAGGTAATGGAATCACTTTTTTCCTTTTCCGTCCTGTTCTTTGCTAAATCTAACTCTGCAAAAATGATTTCTCTTCAAAGCGATTTAAGAAAACCCTGGACACTACGTTGTTCCTTTACAACGATGGTTCTAGCTGTCTGAAGACTCTTGATGACGTGGCACCTCTTGTCTGAAGTTGTGAAGATCTGTCTGAATCTCTTTTTGAATCACGCACGATCTCTGCTACAACAGCTGGCACTCCTTGTTGCATTTCAAGCACGTTCTCTGCCACAACGCGTCCTCTGCTACGCAGCAATTGCAGCAACAACAAAAAGCAGCTTTTTGGCAGGAGCAAAACCTTGCAACGTGTCAGAATATGTCAGAGAATATTCTGTACTGCAGCTGGCTGTCTCACAACGGTTAACATGTATTTCACAAGCAATGATTTTCTTCAACTGACCAATCATTTGGGTATAAATACCCCCATCTTTGAAGATTATTAAACGAGAGAAGAATTGAAAAAGAACAGAAACTCTGCAAATTTTTCTGCTGCAACACTCTGATTATTTTATCATCTTTGTACACACAAATTATTTTATTCTAAGCATACCTCAGTAATTTCTGTACAATCTGTAACTGTTTAAGTCTCAAAACTGATATAGTTTGTGAGCTTAAGCATTTCTCTCATTTGTATTTGCTTTTGAGCCTGGAGAGGCTTGTCTGAAAAAGAATACTTGGTTGTTGAGCCTGGAGAGGCTTGTCTGAAAAAGAATACTTGGGTTGTAGAGCCTGAAGAGGCTTGTTTGTAAAAGAATACTTGTAATCTTGAAAGATTAAGAGAAAATCCAATTGCTAGTTGGCATTGGGACTGGACGTAGCTCACAAGTGGTAGTGAGTGAACCAGAATAAATTCTGTGGCTAAGTTTTCTTACCCTTATCTCTTGTAAATTCAGTTTAAACTAATCAAGGGGTCTGAGTAATTAATCTAATATTTTAAAAGGCACAAAACATCTTTTAAAAGTATTTTACAAGCAGTCTGAAAAACTTCAGACAGCCCTTCAACAGCCTGTCTGAAACTTCTTTTTGAGAACATGTTTGCGAAAAGCTTTCTAAAATAGTTAGAAACACCATTTAACCCCCATTCTAGTGTTTCCCTGTGTTCCTACAGTTGGTATCAGAGCTTGACTCAGGGTTGAAACACCTAACAAGTGTTTGAGGACTAAAAGATCCTTATGGAAGCTTCAAACAGCAACAGGCAATACATCACAGAAGGAGCCTCTATCACAAGACCCCCAGCTTTCAATGGTGAGGATTATCACTACTGGAGAGATAGAATGAAGTTGTTCATTGAAAGCACCAACATTGATGTTTGGGATGTGGTCACTGATGGAGACTATGTGCCTATGCAAAATGATGTGCCTATACCTAAGACTGAATGGTATTTGGAGCAGAAGGCTAGAGTCCAGATGAATGCTAAAGCCAAACTCTATCTGATATGTTCCTTGAACAAATCAGAATATGAGAAGGTTCATGGATGCACCTCTGCCAAGGAGATCTGGGATACTCTTGCAGCAGCCCATGAAGGAACCGAGACTGTCAAGCAATCAAAAATAAGTATGCTCATACATCAGTATGAGATGTTCAAGATGGAAGAATCTGAAACCATTGACCAGATGTTTGGAAGGTTTCAGACCATAACAAATGGACTCAAGTCCTTAGGCAGAACTTATAATTCTGGAGACAACAACAGAAAAATTCTAAGGAGTTTGCCTAAGTCCTGGAGACCCAAAGTTACTGCCATTCAAGAGGCAAGAGATTTGAATTCTCTTAGAGTGGAAGAACTGTTGGGATCTCTTAAGGTCCATGAGCTTGAGCTTGGAGAAGATGACAACAAGAAGAAGTCTTTAGACCTAAATTCCAAGGCCAAACAGTCTAGGCATGGCAACATCAAGGCTATGCAAGCTGAAGCAGCTTCAGAGGCAGATGAAGACTCTGAAGATAGCTCAGAAGATGATGATGATCTTGCTCTTCTAAGCAGAAAGATCAAAAGAATGTTGCAGAGCAGAGGAAAGTTCAGAAAGAACCAACCCTCATCATCCAGATCAGGAAAGACAGGTAAAGAGTCTAACACTGATAAAATCATTTGTTTTGAATGTAAACAACCAGGGCATATGAAGGCTGAATGCCCAAAACTGAAGAAAAACAACTTTAAGAAGAAAAAGTTTTTCAAGAAAAAGAAAGGTCTTATGGCAACTTGGGAAGATCTTGATGAGACAACCTCAGAAGAGGAGGAAGATACTTCAGAAGAGGCAAATCCGTGTCTCATGGCCAGTCTACCATCTTCAGACAGCTCTGAAGCTGACGTATTCCCTCTTACCTTACAAGAGATGTATGATGATCTGGTGGAAAGTTCCAAGGAACTTTTCCAAGAGTATAAGAATCTATCCAAAGCTCACACAGAAATGTGTAATAAGTTTGAGGCTCTTGAGATAGAACATATTATGCTCAAGGAAAACGCCCTTGAGACTGAAAACTGCAGTCTGCAAGCTGTGTCTGAAGAAAATGAAAAAATTAAGAAACAAGTTGCAGAACTGACAAAAGATCTAGCCAAATTTGTCAAAGGAACAAAAAATTTGAATATGATGCTTGGAAATCAAAGGCATTCTCTTGACAAAAGTGGACTAGGCTTTTGGGATTATAACATGTTTGAACCTCCTACTGTTTTAAATTTTTCTAAAGGCAAAAAGAAGGTTACTGGGTGTTCTCACTGTGGTAGGCCTGGACACAATGTGACTCAGTGCAAACACAAGAGAAAAGCAAGACCCAAAGCTAACAAAACAGGACCCAAAAGAACATGGGTACCTAAAAACTTAATTTTTCCTGTTGCAGATGTGTTTAACAGGACAAAGGAGACCCCACAAATGGTACCTGGACAGTTGGTGCTCGCGACACATGACAGGAGAAAGGTCTTTGTTCCAAAACCTTAGACTTAAAGAAGGAGGAGTGGTCACCTTTGGTGGAAACCAGCAAGGGAAGATCACTGGCATAAGGACTGTAGGTATAATTCCTTCATCCCTTATTAAGAATGTGCTTCTTGTGGAAGGACTTCAACATAATTTACTGAGCATAAGTCAATTATGTGACAGTGGTTATGTAGTATCCTTTACCAAGGAAGGATGCATAGTCAAAGACACCTCTGATCAAACCCTCTTTACTGCTAAGAGACACAGCAATGTGTATAAAATTGATCTAGAGGATCTAGCAAGTCAAAATGTAAAATGCTTCATTTCTGTTGAAGATGAAAAACAGATTTGGCATCAAAGACTTGGGCATGCCAGCTTGAGATTAATCTCAAGATTAGCAAAACACAACCTTGTTAAAGGATTGCCCAAGCTTTCATACAAATCTGACATTTTATGTGATAGCTGTCTGAAAGGGAAACAAACAAGACACTCTTTCAAGAGTAAAGATGTTGTTTCAACTAGCAGACCACTAGAACTTTTACACATTGACTTGTTTGGTCCTATTAGAACAGAAAGTCTTAGTGGCAAGAAATATGGTTTGCTGATTGTTGATGACTATTCTAGATTCACATGGGTGATATTCCTTAGAAACAAGGATAAGACTTTTAAGAATTTCACAGTATTCTATAAGAAGGTACAGAATGAAAAAGGATTCTGTATTTCTGTCATAAGAAGTGATCATGGTGGAGAGTTTGAGAATGCAAACTTTCAAATGTTCTGTGATGAGAATGGGATCTCACACAATTTCTCTGTGGCTAGAACACCTCAACAGAATGGGGTTGTTGAGAGAAAGAACAGAAGTTTTCAAGAGATGGCAAGAACCATGCTTAACTCAAGCAGTTTACCAAGAACCTTCTGGGCAGAAGCTGTTAGCACAACTTGTTACCTTCAAAACAGAATATTGGTAAGACCAATTCTGAAAAAGACTCCATATGAATTGTGGAAAGGAAGAAAACCCAACATATCATATTTCCACACCTTTGGATGTGAGTGTTTTATACTCAACACCAAGGATGATCTTGGAAAGTTTGATGCAAAGTCAGACAATGGATTTTTCATTGGATATTCTGAAACATCTAAAGCCTATAGAGTGTATAATTCTAGAACTTTAACTGTGGAGGAAACTATTTATGTAAAATTCAATGATAACAAAGAGACTGATAGAGAACTATCAGATCTAGAGGATGATTTTGCAGGAATGGAACTGAATGATCACATCAGTTTGAAGGATGAGCAGCCGTCTAAAGTTCCTACTGTTACTGAACCTCTTCAGACAAATGTTGAGTCTCAGACAGATTTGATACCTCCTCAGAGACATGAATGGAGATACAAATCACATCATCCTAAAGAGCAAATCATTGGCAACACTTCAAAAGGAGTAAAGACGGGATCAAAATTCAAGAATCTGAATTCACTTGCTCTCCTGTCTGAAATTGAGCCAAAGAACATTGATGAAGCTCTGCATGATGAAGGGTGGATCCTAGCCATGCAAGAAGAGCTGAATCAGTTTCCTAGGAGTGATGTCTGGACCCTTGTTCCTAAACCCCATGAGAAAACAATTATTGGAACCAAATGGGTGTTCAGAAACAAGCTGTCTGAAGAAGGCGGGGTAGTCAGAAACAAGGCAAGATTAGTTGCTCAAGGATACAACCAGCAAGAAGGTATTGACTTCACTGAAACCTTTGCCCCAGTGGCCAGGTTAGAAGCAATTAGAATTCTTTTATCTTATGCTGTAAATAATGGCATCAAGTTATATCAAATGGATGTTAAAAGTGCCTTCCTCAATGGTCTCATTGAAGAAGAGGTTTTTGTTAGACAACCTCCTGGTTTTGAAGATGTAGCTTTTCCTGAACATGTTTTTAAACTTAAGAAAGCTCTCTATGGTCTGAAACAAGCCCCAAGAGCTTGGTATGACAGATTGAGCAATTTTCTTATAACCAATGGTTTTGAAAGGGGAAAAGTAGACACAACCCTTTTTAGAAAACAGTCTAACAAAGATCTTATTCTTGTCCAGATATATGTTGATGACATTATCTTTGGTTCAACTGATTCTTCACTATGCAAAGAGTTTTCTAAGTTAATGCAATCTGAGTTTGAAATGAGTTTAATGGGTGAACTAAAATTTTTCTTAGGACTTCAGATTAAGCAAGATTTTGATTGTATATGGATCCATCAAGAAAAATATACAAAGGAAATGCTTAAGATGTTCAACTTAAGTGATTGCAAACCCATGACAACTCCAATGCACCCTTCTGCTTCTTTAAATAAAGATGAGAATGAAGAACCAGTAAATCAAACTTTGTATAGAGGAATGATTGGTTCATTATTGTATCTAACAGCAAGCAGGCCTGACATTATGTTCAGTGTATGCCTCTGTGCTAGATTCCAATCTGATCCAAGAATTACTCACTACAAAGCTGTAAAAAGAATTTTCAAATATCTTAAAGGTACTACTAATCTTGGTCTGTGCTATAAGAAAAGTAAGGATTGCAGGCTAGTAGGTTACTGTGATGCTGATTTTGCTGGAGACAGAGTTGAAAGAAAAAGCACCAGTGGTGGATGTCATTTCTTTGGAGAGAATATGATTAGCTGGTCAGGCAAAAGGCAGAGCACAATTGCATTATCAACAGCTGAAGCAGAATACATCTCAGCAGCCAGTTGTTGTTCACAACTGCTATGGGTGAAGTATCCGTTTAAGGATTTTAATATTTCAGTATCTGTTATACCTATGTTGTGTGATAATACTAGTGCTATTCATCTGTCTAAGAATCCCATTCAACATTCTAGGGCTAAACATATAGAAATCAAACATCATTTCATTAGAGACTATGTTCAGAAAGGTGTTTATGATATTCAGTTTATTGATACAGAGCATCAATGGGCTGATATATTCACAAAACTCTAACTGAAGATAGATTTAAGTTCATTAGAGATAATTTGAACATACATGCATTTTATTTTTGTCTCTTCCACTTCGCACGTTACCCTATGTCTGCGCAGCCAGTATATGCCATTATTGCTTCAAAGGTCTATAAATACAGAAGGCAGTGGGTCAGAGTAACTTTACCACTTACTCTATTCTCAGAACTCTTGCTATTCTTCGTCTTCAAGAAATCTCTCTCTCTCAAGTTTCTTCAAACCCTCATCAATGGAACCTAAGAAGTCAGCTGGAGGAAACATAGTGAAGACTAAGGGTGTGTATCTTGATGACCTTGAAGCTCTGGGAATGGATCTTTATGCAGAATTTAAAGCAGCCGGATGGGTTGAATTCTTCCACAACAACCGTACACAATGGCACGAGCAAAGTGTCTTGGATTTCTGGAGTACAGCTAGAGGTATTCCAAACCCTCAAGGGATTTACACAAGCATCAGAGCTACTGTGCTTGGTATTCCCATTTTTGTTGATGAAGACATCTTGGATATTGTCTGTGGTGTCAAGACTGAAGGAGCTGTGTTCTCACCGGGCTGGGAAGCTAGAAATGGTGGTCAGAAGCGTTTCACTGAGCTTCTCTATGGAACATCAACGCCTGCAAGTATGGATGCAAAACACATGTCAGACAAGGCTAGGGTTCTGCATGCCATTTTAGGGAACTCCGTAATCCCTAAGAATGGAATCAGGAACCATGTGTCTGAGTTGGAAAGGTTCTGCCTCATCCATCTGTTGCAGAAGCAGAAGATCAACCTTCCCAACATTATTATGTTTCACATGCAGAAAAGACTCAGAGACTCTGCAGGAAGCTTTCCCCACAACACCATCATCACCAAGGTGTTGAGGCATTTCAAAGTTCCCATTGAAAGGTTGTTTGATCACCTTTCACTCCCTGTGTTTGGTGAATCAAACCTCAAGAGCATGGGAGTAAAGCTTACTCCAAAACCTCCCTCACCTACCCTAAAGGAGAGCCTGCTGATGGAGAAAGCTGAGAGAAGAAATACAACAATGCAGATTTTGGAGAAAGAGCTCAGAGGTGATATCAGAAGACATGAGTTCAAGCCCTCCAAGCCCTCTCCTCAATCCAAACTGAAAAAGCTACCTGTAAGGAGTTCTGCTAAGGTGGCAATTGCATCTGTGCAGAATCAGATTTCTGAACCTGTTCAGAAGGCTTCTCATAGGTCGTCTGAAATTATGGGTCAGCTGTCTGAACCTACACAGACTTCACAACCTACTTCTGAAATGGATGGACAGGCTGAAGAGTCAGATGCAGCTGATGCTGTTGGTGCTGAGCCTTTGGCTGCCTGCCCATCTGATCCTGTACTCATTCAGGTGGCAGCCTTGGCTACTGCCCTGGAGTAGGAGGAGTTGGAGAAAAAAGAAGAGCAAGAGAGGACTGATAGAGCTCTTGCTATTGCATCTCAGCTAGCTTATGCTGAAGCTGATAAAGAAGAAATCAGGGCTGAAAATTCAAAGAAAAGAAAGAGGTCCAGTGCACCTCAGAGGAGAAGAACCAAGAGTAAGTTGCTTGCACCTGTCATTGAGCCAAGGATGAGAAGGAGTATTGCATCTCAGCTTGAAGAAGAAGATACAGCAGGGAAATATCAAAACTTTGTCAAGGCCCGTGAATACTTTAAAAGAAGAAGGGCAGAAAAACAAGCTGAAAGAGAGCAAGCTGAAAAAGCAGCTAAAGAGAAGGAAACCTTTGTAGCTGAGACACCAAAATCTCCCTACAAGAGGATCAAAGTAAGGTTTGATAATGATACACCTTCACCTCCTTCCTCACCAGAAAAGCAACCATCCCCTCAACCTTCACCTAAACCATAAAAACAACTATCACCATCTTTACAAACAGTAATCATACCATCTGAACCATCCATCCCTTTTGATCCATCTGAACCAACACAAACCACACCTTTAGAAATTCAACCATTTGAACTTTCTGAACCTACCTCACCAAAACCCTCTGAAAACCAACTATTTGTTCCCCCACCACCTCAAATAGTCCAACCTTCTGAACCCTCACCCCCTCAACCTCAACCATCAACACCATCATCTATACCCTCACCTTCTTCATCACCACCTCATACATTTTCATCTCTTCAACTCTCACTCCAAGAAGAGGTACTTGTTGAAGAAGAGCAATCACTTGCTGAGGCTATGCAACTATCTCTTTTTCCCTCTGATCCTTGCTCATTGCCTAAGTTTAGCAACCTTTCTGAAGAACTGCAGTACTTCAGAGCAGCACTTGCTATATCTCTACACCATGGCCTCACCAGAAGAACTGTTGCTGAAGAGAGAGCCAAATACAGTGCTGAATCAGGTTGCCTAGAAAAGATCAGAAAGGGTGTTGTCCCTCCAGCACATACATGGGCACCTATCAACCCTTTTTCTGAAGATTCATGGAAGCTGAGCAATGAAGAATGGTTCCTTGTAAGGCAGCTCAACACAGAGTGTGAACTATTTCAGAGAGAGCTACATAGGGGAGTTGGGATGATAGGCTATAGGCCACCTAGAACACGTTCCATCAGGACAACCACTGCAATCTTGGTGAAGCCTGACAGAATTGTTCCTAGGTATCCCTTAGAGGAAGGCCAGGGTGAGAAGTTTACCAAAATTTATCAGCAGTCAGGGAGGAGGCTTAGATCAGTTGCTGCAAGACTGGAAGTGGGACTTGGCAAGACTACAAATGTCCAATACCACTATCTGAAGGATTACTTTCCCCCACCTGCTGACTCCTTCAATGAAGACTGGGTTTTGCTGAAATTCATTGGCACTTTCTTTTGGCCAGTGTTCAGGCCATCTGTTTACAATTTGAAACCAGGCTTCGGGGTCCTGAGATTTATCTGTCCTTACATCCAAATCATTCTATATGAATCTGAGCAAGACTTGTCTGAAGAGAACTTAAAGCTAAAATACAAAGTCAAGAAGCTTGAGAAGAAATTTGTTGAACAAGAGAAGAAGTCTAAGTATCTGATTGCTAATCAAGAGCAAATTCTTCATGAACAACAACTTATCAAGTCTGGGCAACAAGAGCTGAAGACATCAGTAGAAGCAACAATAAACAAGGCCAAGGAAGAATTAATTTCATTTCTGACTGAAGCCTTGCTGAAGAAAAAGGATTAAACTGCTTTGCCATTGTCTGATGTTTATCTCTTTTATGACAAGTGACTGATTGTCTGTTTTAATTAATTCTACATCTATGAAATACAATCAGTGTTTTATCTCATATTTGGAGTTCATGCTCTTTGCTATGATATCTGCTTATATCTTAAGTTCATGATATTTGTTGCTTATATATGATATCTGTATTGCTCTATTACTGTTTTTGCTCTGATTTTCCCTTTTGATTGATGAGAAAAGGGGGGAGTATTAAAACTAACAAAATCTGGAGTGATTACAGGATTCAGGGGGAGTACAGTACATAAGCTCTAAGCTTTCTGAGCAAATACCTTAAACAAAACCTGCTAAAGGATAAGGATATATGTATCTCAGGGGGAGTTATTTTTTATTTTTTTACTTATTACAGATTTGTATGTTTAAGAAAATTTGTCATCATTAAAAAGGGGGAGAATGTTGAGTCTTAAAAATATCATAAAGTGGTTTATGATGTTTTAAGACAGAAATATTTCCAAGTTTTAATGGTTAACAAATTTGACTTAAAATATTTATCATAAGACACACATATAATTCAATCTCTTATATATGATTTCATCAAGAGCCATCAAGAGCCTATTTAAAAAAGACTAAGTGTTGAAACTGTCTGAAGAAGCAGAAGCTGTCTGAAGAAGTTCAACCTGTCTGAAGCATCAAGGTTGTCTGAAGACTCTTGATGACGTGGCACCTCTTGTCTGAAGTTGTGAAGATCTGTCTGAATCTCTTTTTGAATCACGCACGATCTCTGCTACAACAGCTGGCACTCCTTGTTGCATTTCAAGCACGTTCTCTGCCACAACGCGTCCTCAGCTACGCAGCAATTGCAGCAACAACAAAAAGCAGCTTTTTGGCAGGAGCAAAACCTTGCAACGTGTCAGAATGTGTCAGAGAATATTCTGTACTGCAGCTGGCTGTCTCACAACGGTTAACATGTATTTCACAGGCAATGATTTTCTTCAACGGACCAATCATTTGGGTATAAATACCCCCATCTTTGAAGATTATTAAACGAGAGAAGTATTGAAAAAGAACAGAAACTCTGCAAATTTTTCTGCTGCAACACTCTGATTATTTTATCATCTTTGTACACACAAATTATTTTATTCTGAGCATACCTCAGTAATTTCTGTACAATCTGTAACTGTTTAAGTCTCAAAACTGATATAGTTTGTGAGCTTAAGCATTTCTCTCATTTGTATTTGCTTTTGAGCCTGGAGAGGCTTGTCTGAAAAAGAATACTTGGTTGTTGAGCCTGGAGAGGCTTGTCTGAAAAAGAATACTTGGGTTGTAGAGCCTGAAGAGGCTTGTCTGTAAAAGAATACTTGTAATCTTGAAAGATTAAGAGAAAATCCAATTGCTAGTTGGCATTGGGACTGGACGTAGCTCACAAATGGTAGTGAGTGAACCAGGATAAATTCTGTGGCTAAGTTTTCTTACCCTTATCTCTTGCAAATTCAGTTTAAACTAATCAAGGGGTCTGAGTAATTAATCTAACATTTTAAAAGGCACAAAACATCTTTTAAAAGTATTTTACAAGCCGTCTGAAAAACTTCAGACAGCCCTTCAACAGCCTGTCTGAAACTTCTTTTTGAGAACCTGTTTGCGAAAATCTTTCTAAAATAGTTAGAAACACTATTCAACCCCCCTTCTAGTGTTTCCCTGTGTTCCTACAGTTGGTATCAGAGCTTGACTCAGGGTTGAAACACCTAACAAGTGTTTGAGGACTAAAAGATCCTTATGGAAGCTTCAAACAGCAACAGGCAATACATCACAGAAGGAGCCTCTATCACAAGACCCCCAACTTTCAATGGTAAGGATTATCACTACTGGAGAGATAGAATGAAGTTGTTCATTGAAAGCACCTACATTGATGTTTGGGATGTGGTCACTGATGGAGACTATGTGCCTATGCAAAATGATGTGCCTATACCTAAGACTGAATGGTATTTGGAGCAGAAGGCTAGAGTCCAGATGAATGCTAAAGCCAAACTCTATCTGATATGTTCCTTGAACAAATCAGAATATGAGAAGGTTCATGGATGCACCTCTGCCAAGGAGATCTGGATAGTAGTGTTATGATAAAAGATGAGAGAGAAGTTTATATTAACGATAGTAGTGTTAACCTTTGAGTGGTAACTGAATATAATCGGATCTGATTTAGTTTTTCTTTATTTGCTTTCTATTCCTCTCCCATTTTGTTATATGTTTTATCTTGGGTAGCATGTGGCAGAGTTGCTACTCAACAGTTCTGTTGCTAAAAAATTACATCTTAAAAATGAACTTCCATGCATTGCATAGGTTGTATGTGATGTAAGTATAAGAAGTTCCATTTTGTACATAGCTTTTTTCTAATTTTTTTAATAGATTCTCACTGATGTTTATTACAGGCATATGGGACCATTGAACGTAATGAGATATGGTTCCTTAATAAAAGTCATTTACAACTTCACCAAAGTGCACCAAAATTATGGTAAGTGTTTTCTTCACTGAGAGTTGTTTGATCTGCCATGGTTTTACCCCCCATGAATTGGTGAATTTTTATAGTTTATCTTTATTATTAATTGCGTTTTGCTTCTCTCCTCTTTTTATTAGTTGCTATATCTCATGTCAGATTATCCAAAATCTGCCTCTCGGCTCTCTTGAAGTAGACACAAATATATAATATACTCTATTGAAAACCTTTTCGTACTGTTATTTGATGTTGCCTTTGGAATATGGGGAGATTTATTACTTAGTATTGTAATGCATATTTTATATGCGATTGTAATTTGTTTTCTTTATTTTGTTTTCGGATTTAAAAAAGGTACATAGGGAAGGAAGTTGGAAGTAGTTGACTTTGCAAAACACAAAGCATAGTCGCGATGAATGGAACAAGACCTAGCTAAATATCTTTCTGAAAGAAGGGCTTGCTCACTAGTAATGCGTAAATGTTTCATGATGAGAAATAGAATTATGAGTCGTGATTTATTTTTATTGGCGGTTAATTTCAAAAAATTTGTTATATTTTCTTTACCCTGAACCCTTGTTATGTCCTGTAACTAGAGTGTATTTTGATTTAATGGCACTGCAATAGACAGGAATAGAGGATATGAAGTTCCTCCCCACCCATTCAGTGTCTCAATCCATACTTTAACCTGAAGACCAAAAGGGGGTAATTACGCTTTTTAGTTTTAAATTTTTTATGCAATATGCCCATAATTTTGCTAAATAAGGCTCTTAATTTGGATTTACACTTTGGTTGTGAAAGCAACGTGAAATGAAAGTGAAAACTTAGATGATTTTTTAGGTTATTTGGTTTGAGAGATAATGAAAGGTTTTTTTTAATCATATCTTTTTTTACCACTGTCACCTTCACGCTTCATATGTGCTCTCATTAGATCATCGCAGCCACCTTCACGCTTCATCCGTGCAATCTCCATCTTTATACCAAAGTATTATTATTTTAATATATAAATTATTGAGGTAAAATTTACACTTGGTAAGGGTAAAGATGATACATTTGAAAAATTACTTACCGAACGGTTGAATTTCTCTCTCCCTAAATTATCTACCATTTACACACCTATTTTTTATTTTGATTTTTAAAATGAGAAACCGCCTATACCTGTTTCTTTTGATCGGTTTTTATGCACAATAAATCCACCCCTCACCTCTAACATAAAAATAGAAGAAGCTCATTTATTTCATTTTGTTACTCTTCTCATCATATCTTTCTTAACCACTGCCACATTCACGAGATCACTATTGTCATATTCATGTTCCATTTGTGCTTTCATTATATCACCGCAACCACCTTCGCGCTTCATTTGTGCTCTCACTATTTTTATATCAAAGTATTTTTATTTTAATGTTTAAATTATTGAGATAAAATTTACACTTGATAAGGAGAAAGATGATAAATTTGAAAAATTATTTATCTAACAGATGAGTTTCTCTCTCACTAATTGACCTACTATTTACGCACTTGTTTTATTATTTTTATTTTTATAATCAAAACCGACATATACCTGCTTCTTTTGACCAGATTTTACGCACACCAACTCCTTCCCTCACCTCAAACGTATATATCGAAGAATCTCGTTTATTTCATTTTGTTCCTTTTTTCATCATATCTTTTCTAACCACTGCCACCTTCACGAGATCACTACTGTCGCATTCACGAGATCAACACTATCAAATTCACACTCCATTCGTGCTCTCATGATTTTACGCACACCAACTCCTTCCCTCACCTCAAACGTATATATCGAAGAATCTCGTTTATTTCATTTTGTTCTTTTTCATCTCATCATTTCTAATCATTGTCATCTTCACAAGATCACTACTGTCGCATTCACGATATCAACACTCTCACATTCACGCTCTATTCGTGTTTCATCATATCACCGCAGTCACCTTCACGCCACATCGGTGTTTTTCGTGTTTTTGTATAAATCGTATTGTAATTTTAATATATAAATTATTGAGACAAATATTTATATTTTACAAGGAGATAATTTTTACATCAAAGAATATTAACATTTAAATCATAACAATAAATATGTATAAGAAGAAAAATATTTTTTTCATGAAACTATTAATAAGTAAAAGATGCAAAATAGTTAAAATATAATAAAAAGTAAGATGATATTCAGTTATTATTTTTACCTGGACATAGCACGAGTTTAGGATCAGTAAAAGACTATTATGCCCTGGGCTATGATCATATATCCTGCGTGAGAAAATAGAAGCGGAGAAGGTGAGGTGTTCGGAGTGTAGAAGAAACAGAGTGGTAGCCCCATAATAACTGCCTCTCTTGTGCTACTCCTATTTTGCGTGGGGGTCATTGCATTGCAATACGTCAAAAGCAGGTAATGGAATCACTTTTTCCTTTTCCGTCCTGTTCTTTGCTAAATCTAACTTTGCAAAAATGATTTCTCTTCAAAGCGATTTAAGAAAACCCTGGACACTACGTTGTTCCTCTACAACGATGGTTCTAGGACTTTTCGATTAAGAAATTGATGCATTTGGTGTTTTTATACTTTTAGGATCATGAATTGCAGAGATAGAGCTCAGAAGTTGTTTCACTGTATTGTTGCTGTAAGTGTTTGTTCAATTTTTATGTTCTTGAATTTCATGTTCTTTATTTGGGTTCATGAGTAATTCTTTGCAAGAAATTGGAGATCCTGTGTTTGAATTTCAAGCAATTTATCTCCTTCAAATGTCACACTGTCATAGATACATCTTTAAATTCCGGCAATGTTGACTTCAAAGGCTCCAAGTGCAGTAATTCTAGCATAAATTTTGCAAAAACAATATTAAACCAAAACAAGAGTATAAGATGGAAAAAAACAAAAAACCTATCTACATAATGAAATTTAACAAATTTGCAGTACACATATGTTCTTAAAGAAATCGGTCATCTAAATATGTACTGAAAAACTTGTAATGCTAAATCAGGGAATATAGCTATTCTAAAAGAAAAATAAGTATGCTTATGACATAATGTATATTAACATTGCCTTATGTTCTATAATGGTTTTTAACATAAATGGTTGTTAACTTGGCCTATGCAGAGCACGTACTTTTGCACGCTATCTAAATTATATAAGTTCATTCATTATGGGTTTTAGATCTTGTACAAATTGGAAATCTTGGGCTTCAACTACTATGGTACTTTCTGCAAATAATTGTCAGCATATGGTGTTCCATACAAGCGACGAGCAATTTGTTAGAAAGCTATTTAATCTCTAATGGAGTATTGAAGAAATACGAGTCTCTTCATTTAGGAAAGCTTCGCTACCTCGCCATTGTCATAGAAAGTGAAGATGCTAATCAGACTTCAAAAGTTGTCAAACTTTTGCAGTGGCTGGACTCCATTGGTGTAAAAAATGTGTGCCTCTATGACATGAATGGTATGAAAGGTTTGGAGAATCAATGATGGTAAAACATAATATTTCTTTTACTTAGGCTATACTATAATGTTTTCCTTTAACTCTACATTGTAGGAGTGTTGAAGAGGTCTAAGGAAGCCATATTTCAAAAACTGAAGAATGCAAAACCCATAGAGGTACCATATAATTTTTTCCCCAACTGATTGCCTCTTTCTTAATATATTAATAAATTTCTCTCCTGGTTTATGATACTAACCTGCATTTGACCAAGCAATGCATCTTGCATGTATGCCATGTTTCACACCGTTTGGGTATTTCCCACATTCGCTTTGTTTCATTTTGACTTGTTTTTTTCTATCATCCTATGCATATATGGGGGATGGGGAAAGATATAAACAAACCTTTATTTAGATCATTGGAGATTAAGTGTGTTAGATTGAGTTAAATTGGTTTTACACCTGAAATTTGTTGAATATTTTGTCTCATTCCCAATTTCCCCATGTGTCTTAAAAAGTTCATCAACGTTGGGACCTACCAATAGTATTTATGGATGTATCATGTCTGATAATTATTGATGAAGAGATGATACATGTTTCTGTTGACATATTATTCGCTATATGCTTCTCAAACCTTGAGCCTAGACTCTAGATTTCATGCATTGTTAGTTATCATATAGTAAAATTGGGGGAGTGGAAAGCATAAGAAAGAAAATAAGGCTAGAAAGTTACTTTTAGTTTTTACATGTTTGTATGGTAGGTCTTAAATATGAGTGACAAAACAGGCATGAAAAAGTTCATGTGAGGCAATGTGAAAATTTTCTCTAAAGATGAGGTGAAAAGGGAGAGAACAAATTCTGTAATACACCTGCCACATTTGTCTATCTTTGTCTTCCCACCATCACTTTCATGCCTCAATAGTAACTTCCGTTATTTTATCACTCATTTAATATGATCTAGCTTTACTTAGTACAGGAAGTTAATGAAGCTGTCACACACCATGCTCCAGATCACATGACTTTAGAATTTGTTTCTTATGTGGATGGAAGGGAGACAGTGGCCAAAGCAGCTAACTTGATTTTCTTGGACAACTTGAAACGACATAACTTGGGTGGAGAACTAGATGGGCAAATCTTGCTAGAGCCTCTCCTGAATACGGCCATTCAAATTTCTGGTATGTTTGCTTCCTAAACCTACCAGTAGTTTGAACAACTGATTTCCTTATTGAAAACAACACTTACGGACTAACAATGATCTTGTTTTATTGTCAGGTAGCAAAGGCCCTGAACCTGACCTTCTACTGGTTTATGGACCTGTGAGGAGCCATCTTGGTTTTCCTGCATGGAGAATTCGATATACAGAGATTGTGTAAGTTATTATAATTATTATTATTGTAGAAAAAAAAATCAGCTTGGTTGTTCTCATGAAGTGCACCAATGTTTATGCATAGAAGCTAAAGGAAGCCCATGTAATAACTCTGTTACATGGGTTTCTGTTCTGCATTAGGCTTATGAATTTGGATTAGTATGTTCATGATAAAATATGTGAGAGAAGTTTATATTAACGATAGTAGTGTTAACCTTTGAGCGGTCACTGAATATAATTGGATCTGATTTAGTTTTTCTTTATCTGCTTTCTATTCCTCTCCCATTTTGTTATATGTTTTATCTTGGGTAGCATGTGGCAGAGTTGCTACTCAACAGTTCTGCTGCTAAAAATTACACCTTAAAAATGAACTTCCATGCATTGCATAGGTTGTATGTGATGTAAGTATAAGAAGTTCCATTTTGTACATAGCTTTTTTCTAATTTTTTTTAATAGATTCTCACTGATGTTTATTACAGGCATATGGGACCATTGAACGTAATGAGATATGGTTCCTTAATAAAAGTCATTTACAACTTCACCAAAGTGCACCAAAATTATGGTAAGTGTTTTCTTCACTGAGAGTTGTTTGATCTGCCATGGTTTTACCCCCCATGAATTGGTGAATTTTTAAAGTTTATCTTTATTATTAATTGCGTTTTGCTTCTCTCCTCTTTTTATTAGTTGCTATATCTCATGTCAGATTATCCAAAATCTGCCTCTCGGCTCTCTTGAAGTAGACACAAATATATAATATACTCTATTGAAAACCTTTTCGTACTGTTATTTGATGTTGCCTTTGGAAGATGGGGAGATTTATTACTTAGTATTGTAATGCATATTTTATATGCGATTGTAATTTGTTTTCTTTATTTTGTTTTCGGATTAAAAAAAGGTACATAGGGAAGGAAGTTGGAAGTAGTTGACTTTGGAAAACACAATGCATAGTCGCGATGAATGGAACAAGACCTAGCTAAATATCTTTCTGAAAGAAGGGCTTGCTCACTAGTAATGCGTAAATGTTTCATGATGAGAAATAGAATTATGAGTCGTGATTTAGTTTTATTGGCGGTTAATTTCAAAAAATTTGTTATATTTTCTTTACCCTGATCCCTTGTTATGTCCTGTAACTAGAGTGTATTTTGATTTAATGGCACTGCAATAGACAGGAATAGAGGATATGAAGTTCCTCCCCACCCATTCAGTGTCTCAATCCATACTTTAACCTGAAAACCAAAAGGGGGTAATTACGCTTTTTAGTTTTAAATTTTTTATGCAATATGCCCATAATTTTGCTAAATAAGGCTCTTAATTTGGATTTACACTTTGGTTGTGAAAGCAACGTGAAATGAAAGTGAAAACTTAGATGATTTTTTAGGTTATTTGGTTTGAGAGATAATGAAAGGTTTTTTTTAATCATATCTTTTTTTACCACTGTCACCTTCACGCTTCATACGTGCTGTAACTTGAAAGATGAGCAGTTGTCTGAAGTGCCTACTGTTACTGAACCTCTTCAGACAGATGTTGAGTCTCAGACAGATGTTGTACCCATTCACAGAACTGATTGGAGATACAAGTCACATCACCCTAAAGAGCAAATTATTGGGAGCACTTCAGAAGGAGTGAAGACAAGATCAAAGTTCAGGAATCTGAATTCACTAGCTCTCCTGTCTGAAGTTGAACCCAAAGATATTGATGAAGCTCTGCATGATGAAGGGTGGATCCTAGCCATGCAAGAAGAGTTAAATCAATTTGCTAGGAGTGATGTCTGGACCCTTGTTCCTAAACCCCATGGGAAAACTATTATTGGAACCAAATGGGTGTTCAGAAACAAGCTGTCTGAAGAAGGCAAAGTAGTCAGAAACAAGGCAAGGCTTGTGGCTCAAGGATACAATCAGCAAGAAGGAATTGATTTCACGGAAACCTTTGCCCCAGTGGCCAGGTTAGAAGCAATTAGAATTTTATTGTCTTATGCTATAAATAATGGCATCAAGCTATATCAAATGGACGTTAAAAGTGCTTTTCTCAATGGTTTCATTGAAGAAGAAGTCTTTGTTAGACAACCCCCTGGTTTTGAGGATGTCACTTTCCCAGATTATGTTTTCAAATTGAAAAAGGCTCTCTATGGTCTAAAACAAGCCCCAAGAGCTTGGTATGACAGATTGAGCAATTTTCTTATCAAAAATGGTTTTGAAAGAGGAAAAGTTGACACAACTCTTTTAGAAAACAGTCTAACAAAGGTCTCATGCTAGTCCAGATATATGTTGATGACATTATATTTGGCTCCACTGATTCTTCTCTTTGCAAGGATTTTTCTGAATTAATGCAATCTGAATTTGAAATGAGCCTAATGGGTGAATTAAAATTTTTCTTAGGACTTCAAATTAAGCAAGATTCTAATTGTATATGGATTCATCAAGAGAAATATACAAAAGAAATGCTTAAGAAGTTTAATTTAAATGATTGCAAGCCCATGTCAACTCCTATGCATCCTTCTGCATATTTAAGCAAAGATGAGAATGAAGAACCAGTGAATCAGACTTTGTATAGAGGAATGATTGGTTCTTTATTGTATCTAACAGCAAGCAGACCTGACATTATGTTCAGTGTGTGTCTTTGTGCTAGATTTCAATCAGATCCAAGAATTACTCATTACAAAGCTGTTAAGAGGATTTTTAGATATCTTAAAGGTACTACTAATCTTGGTCTTTGCTATAAGAAAGACAAAGAATGCAGGATAATAGGATACTGTGATGCTGACTTTGCTGGAGACAGAATTGAAAGAAAAAGCACCAGTGGAGGTTGTCACTTCTTTGGAGGCAACATGATCAGCTGGTCAAGTAAAAGGCAAAGCACCATTGCATTATCAACAGTTGAAGCTGAATACATCTCAGCAGCAAGTTGTTGTTCACAACTCCTTTGGGTGAAGTATCAGCTTGAGGATTTTAATATTCCTATATCTGTTATACCTGATTTGTGTGATAATACAAGTGCCATTAATCTGACTAAAAACCCCATTCAACATTCTAGAGCAAAGCATATAGAAATCAAGCATCATTTCATTAGAGACTATGTTCAGAGAGGTGTTTTTGATATAAAGTTCATTGAAACAGAGCTTCAATGGGCAGATATATTCACAAAACCTCTGACTGAAGTCAGATTTAAGTTCATATGCAATAATCTGAACATACATGCATTTTTCTAACTGACTTTGTATGTTGTCTGAAATGAACATCTGAAATCTCAGTATGTCTGAAATTGTGACATGTCTGAAATTTTAGGGTTTCTGAAATTTCATTAGTTGTCTGAAATTATTCACTTGTCTGAAATAAAATGATGACGTGGCTATCTGAGACGGTTGAATGCCATTTATTTTGTCTCTTCCACTCTGCACGTTACCCAATATTTGTGCAACCAGTACATGCCATCATTGCATCGTGGGTGTCTATATAATAAAGGAGGTTGCATATTGAAGAAGGCTCACATTTTCTCTCTGCTCACTCTTCAACTTCATCTTCTCTCTCTCACAACAGTTTTCTGCTCGAAGCTTTTGTCTGCAACTACAATGGCACCAAATAAGACAAGCTCTGGAGGGAAGATTGTCAAGTCCAAAGGTGTTGATCAACTTTGCCGAATTTTCGGTAGGAGTTTATGAACTTTAACACTTCAAAGTGTTAGTTCTTCCCCTATAATTTAGTTTAGTTTTGGTATTACCTTGTGATGCATGAAAGTCGTGAAAGTCTAAGTAAACGTTGGATTACTTAGGCGTTAAGTATGTATGACGATACTTAAAATAGCGCGAAATAATTTCAGAAATTCGGAATAATGTCTCCAACGGACATTGTTTTGGATTTAGGGAATTAGGACGTAGGGTCTCAGTGATCTGGGCATGGACCTTATTGGGGAATTTGATGCTGCTGGTTGGACTTCATTCTTTGAGAAAACTAATTGCTCTTGGAATGAACAGAACATCATTGATTTCTGGTTTTCAGCAAGAGGAATTCCAAACAACAAAGGTGAATATGAAAGCATCCGAGCTGAAGTTCTTGGAGAGTCCATCTTCATAGATGCTGATATTCTTTCCAAGGTGACTGGTGTACAAGCTGAAGGAGAGGTCTTCTCTCCAGGATGGGAAGGAAGAAATGGTGGTTCTGAGAAGTTCACCAAGATGCTGTATGGAACAGCAAAGCCTCAGAGCGCTGACTCAAAGAACATGCTGGATAAAGTCAGAGTTCTTCATGCCATTCTAGGGCAATGCATTTTCCCTAAGAGTGGAAGCAGAAACCATGTCTCTGAACTTGAGAGATTCTGCTTGATCAACCTATTGCTGAAGAAGAAGATGAATCTCCCAAAGATGCTTATATTCCACATTCAGAAGAAGATTAGGGATTCTGCTGGAAGCCTTACTCACAATTTACTTATCACCAAGGTACTGATGCATTTCAGAGTACCTCTTAAGTTTGATCACAAAGCACCTGCTCTTTTTGGTGAGGCCAATATTACCAGTATGAAGCTGAAGAACCCTCTCATTCCAAGACATTCTTCTCCTACTATGAAGGAGAGTTTACTGTTAGAGAAGGCATCTAGAAGTGGAGCTGCTTTTGAAGTTCTGGAGCTTGAACTTCAAGGGGACATAAGGAAGGATGAGTTTGTTGCATCCAAGCCCTCCCCTCAACCTAAGCTGCCGAAGCTACCAGTTAGGAGTGCTGCAAAGGTGGCACCAGCAAACCCTAAGTTGCACCTTAAGACTGTTGAACCTGTTCAGAAGACTTTGACAAAGTCGTCTGAAATTGTGGGTCAAAAGTCTGAAGGAGCAAAACCTCTTGAGCCTACTTCTAATCTAGAAGGAAAGGCACATGAGGAACCTGTTGCTGATGCTGATGCTATTGCTGCACCACATGTTGTGCTTGTCCCTCTGATCCTGAATTGATCAAGGTAGCTGCAATTGCTACTATGATTGAAAATCAAGAATTGGAGAAGAAGTTAGAACAAGAGAAGGCTGATCATGCTTATGCAGTATCTACACAGATTGCCTTAGCTGAAAAAGAAAGGCTAGCTGCCTTGGCTGAAGGAACCAAGAAAAGAAAGAAATCCAGTGCTGCCATGAGGAAGAAAAGAATAAGCAAGTTCCTTAATAATGCTCCTGAAATTACCACAAGAATCACTAGGAGTATTTCTAGTAAACAAGATGCTATAGACATGGCAGATAAATATCAGAAGTTTGTCAAAGCCAATCTTTATTTCAAAAGGAGAAGAGAAGAAAAGCAAGCTGAAAGGGAGGAGGCAGAAAGGGAAGTCAAGAAATCAAAATTCAGAAAGAGGAACCTCCAAAGGAACCCTATAAACCAATAAGGGTGAGGTTTGACAATGTTACACCTTCACCACCTTCGTCACCAGAAAAGGGGTTGCCAGAAGAGAAGGAAGAAGAAGAAAAGTTTGAACAAGTTCATAGAGAGGTTGTTTCAGAAGAGGAAGTTTCAGACAAGGTTGATGAACAACCTATCTTGTCTGAAGAAAAGGAAGAACCATCACCATCTTCATCATCCTCCTCATCATCATCAGAATCATACAGATCTGAAAACTCTGCTGAGGAGACCCAGCAATGTGTGTGGAAAGGAAGCATGCTACCTGCACATCTTAGGCTTGGACCCAAAAGTAGGGATTTCTTCACAGAACCCACTTTTGATCCTTATGCCTATCCTCTTACTGACTCTCAGTATGCAGAAGAAGCTGAAGTGCCCCACAAAAGGTATGAGGGACCCTTCTTTGAAAGGGAAAGAGTGCCAAAATTCCCTAACCTTTATGAAGAGCTGATGTTTTTCAAGGATACACCCCTCATCTACATGCATCAAGGACTTACCTTGCACACTGCTGAAGCTGAAAGGAGAAAGTATACCGGAAGCCTTGATGGTCAATACTCTGGACAGCTTGAAAAGATCAGAAAGGGAGTGGTAGTTCCTGAACACAAGTGGGCTCCACTTGATCCCTGTTCTGAAGATGATTGTCTGAAGATGAGTGTTGATGAGTGGTGTTTTGTCAGAAAGCTGTGCACAGAAGGAGAATTGTTTCAAAGAAATCATCTGAACTGGGTTGGCATGAGAGGTTACAGGCCACCTAGAAATGCTTCTATCAGGCCAAGCACTAAAATTCTGGTGCAACCTGACAGGATCATTCCTAGGTATCCTCTGAAGGAAGGTTCTGCTGATAAGTTTAAAGAACCCAAGGTTTACACAGCCCCCTTCAAACCTTTGTCACCAAGAGAATGGCAGCATCTACCAGCCATTGTCAGAAAGCAAGGTGGAGGCATGGATCACAGTCTTAGGGACAGAGTTTGGAGCTCTTACTGGAAAATCAGAGAGGATGCTGGATCCTCATCTGGGTCAACTGGACCTGATGAAGACTCTCTCATTGACTATGGGAGATCCATGAATGTGCAGTGTATGTTTATCAGACAACACTTCCCACTTTTGACTGCACCTTTTCATGAAGAATGGGAGATGATCAACCCCATTGGAACCTTCTTTCATTCAGTCTATCATCCTCATAAATATGGACTGCTTCCAGGATTTGATGCGCTGAGGTTTGTGTGCAGATGCATTCAAATTATTTTTTATGAGTCAGCACCTGACTATGAAGAAGAGAATAGAAGACTGAGGTTCAAGATACAGAAGCTGGAGAAAGCCAATGCTGAGCTTCTTGCCAAACAAGAACAGACTCTGGCTTTGCACAAGACTGAACTCATAGCTAAGCAAGATCAGATTCTTCATGAACAGCAAGAGATCAAAAGTGCTCAGGAAGATATGAAGTCTGCCCTTCTCTCTCAATTGGACAAGACAAGGGATGATCTCATGTCTTTGCTGAAGGATGCTTTGTTGAAGAAATCTGGCTAGTCTATGATGTAGCCATGTTTGTTTTTATCTCTGGCAATGTGTTTAAATTTCTATGCTTGTCTGAAAATTTTTATGATGAATATATCAGTTGTTCCCTGCATGATTTTTTCTGAGTTTATACTTCATGATTATCCTTTTGATTTCTGTTGTTGTTATGCTCTGGATTCCCTTTTGATTGATGACAAAAGGGGGAGTACTAAAACTAACAAAAATCTGATTCAAATGTGAAGTGCTACAGGACTCAGGGGGAGCAAAGAAGAACTATGTCAATATCGGTGGTTCTTATCAAGCCGTGGGTCTTATTGAGTTTTTTGTTCAATAAGACCACCGTTAAAGATGGCCTAATAAGTAGCGTGATTTAGTTTGTGTACAGTAACTTTCGATCGGCAACAAAATGATCAACCTGACAATCATTTTTTTTAGTTTTTTTTACAAATTATAACCATAATAGTAATAATACCTATATCTAATTTTTAATACTTATATTTTATATTTCTCAAAACATAATAAAAAATTTTAAAAACACAGGTTTATCCTCTTCATCATTTTTTCTTTAACATTGTTTAATCTAAATATTATATAAAAGTTTAAAAATAATTAATTAATAATAAATATGAATTAGTAATTTTATCAATCTAATTATCAATTAAAATTTATAGATTTTTATATTTATCGGTTTAACCGGTCCAACCAGTGACTCATTGGTTCGACCATTGACTCATTAACCCAGTACCTCGACCGAGTCAGTCACCGGTCCGAGTTTTATAACATTGGTATAAATATTGATGGTTAAGGTTAAAAATTATTTAAGGAATGTCACGTTATTTTATGTTTTAATCTTGAAAATTCATAAAAGTTAATAGTTAAGATTAACTTTTCTCACTTTCATATAAAAAAGGTTTTCTTACTTAATGTGTGTGTAACATTTACATCACATTATATATTTTATTTAATAATCTCATATTGTATTGTAATTTAGTTAAATGATTTTGCTTATAATATTTATGCTTTATGATTAAACTTAAATGATCTTTGAATGATTTTATATGATTAGGGATAATTGAACAATAGGAGTATGAGTATTAAAGTTATTACTTACATGGTTATGGAACTAAATAGAGTTTTTTTAAAATATAAATATGAAACAAGTATTATAATACCCTACATATTATAATACTTGTTTCATACTTATATTTCAAAAAAAATTATCTAAAAAAAATACCCTACATAATTAAATCGTATTCATTTTCATCTCTAATCTAAATGTATAATATTAGGGATAATTGAACAATAGGAGTATGAATATTAAAGTTATTACTTACATGGTTATGGAACTAAATAGAGTTTTTTTTTAAATATAAATATGAAACAAGTATTATAATACCCTACATATTATAATACTTGTTTCATACTTATATTTCAAAAAAAAATTATCTAAAAAAAATACCCTACATAATTAAATCGTATCCATTTTCATCTCTAATCTAAATGTATAATATTAGTTTTTATATATATAGGGACGGATGTAGAGGGGGCAAGTGGGGTCTTGGCCCCCCTCCCTTAACAATAATTATATACATTGTATTTTTTTAAAACAAAAATTTATATATTATATATTTTATAGTCATTCTTTATATTTAAATTATTTTTTATTGGTGTAATTTTATGTCCATATAAAGTATCTTTTATTCTTTTTTATTTGACTTGATAAACAAATTTTAAACTAATATTATTTCTATAATTTACGTATTTATAACCCTTTTAAATGATTTTAATCCCCCTTCCCATGATTTCTGGATCCGTCCCTGTATATATATTTCTCACATTCAATTTTTTCTTTTTTTTTATAGTAATTCCTATTCATGACGGGCAGAAAAATTATCTTGATGCTTTCTTTGTTTGTGAAACTAGTTGGAAGTAGGATTTGTCTTGCGAAGTGCTTCCCTAGCAAATTTGTGCTCATAGCTAATATGGCTTTTCTTGTGTATAATCCAATATTTTAAAAACTGGATTGATAATTAAACTGATAAAAATATTAGTTCATGATTCGATGGTTCAATTGTGGTTGAACCATGGTCGAATCGGTATTAATTAAATATTTATTTTAAATATTATATAACATTTTAATTAATAAAATAATATAAAATTATAAGAAATTAAGATATATTAAGTTATAAATTTATTTAAATAACCTTATTATAAGGTGTATAAAATAAAAAAAATAAAATAATACTCTCTTCGGTCCTATTTATAAGAACCTTTTGGAGGTGGGTCTTGGTCCTTTTTATAAGAACTTTTCAGATTGTCATATGCATTAATTATTATTTGACAAAAATACCCCATTAGTGGAGGTAGGCGAGTAATTAATTAGTAGAGAGAGTATGACACAATTGAGTAGTTAAATAGAAAGAGAAAGATAATGAGTCTCAATAAATTCAAGGATAGTTTAGTAAATGTGATACACATTCATGACAAATTTATTATAATCAACTAAATTAACCAATTTCCTTAATCCGTGTGAAGTAGTTAAAAGGTTCTTATATAGGAGGCATCTCTGTATGTAATTTTTAAATATGGATATTCGCTTTATCGTCAAATAACTCAAATTCATACCTATTTAGTGGGCAAGTGCCCTGTCACTAAAAACCGGAAAGGGTAATTTTTGTGTCTTTGTTGGTACTCATTAGATTAGATGCATTTCCCATTGTGATTTTGCATCCGTTCTGTGAAGTGACCTACCTGTTAACTGCGTTCCATCGAGACCGTTGAACGTGGAAAAAAGCAACCCTTCTTAATAAAAAAAGTCATAGGTCTGATTCTAAATGAGAAAAGAAATCCAGAGACGCAGTAGAGTCAATAATAACAACATCAATTCAGAAATTACCATAACAATGAAATGATACTCTCTGGATCTTGCCATGGCGGAACTTCTTTATCTCTCATCTCTTCTGTTCTCAATCAGCATCTGCCTCCTCGCTTCTTCCCAAGATCTCCTCTTGTTAATGGCGAAACCAACAACCTCACTCAACCTTCAGTTACGCCAATCAACTACGATCTCTACCATTCCAGGTTACTTCTCTCACCGCTAATCTGTGATCTACCTTCCTCTTTGTCCCCCTTAATTTCGATAGATTCGAATCGCTATGAATTGAATTATTGAAATCCCTGTCTTCTATTTTTTCTGTTTTCTTCCAGTATTGCAGATCACGTTTTATATTATATAATATATCACCGTTGAATTTCGGTTACGATTTTGTGTAGGAATTGATTTAGTCGTTATATTGCCTATGTGCACCTGACCTACTTCCTTAATTGTCACGCTCTCTGCTTTTGAGATTTTGTTTGTTGATAAAACACTGAACTTGATGTAGCAGTGTTTTTTTAAGCTATTTGGCCGGTTCAATCTTTTTATAAAGTTGTTCAGTTTTTTGCTGAACTATTTTGTGGCATTCTGCAGTGGCAATTTGATGGAAGAGATCAGGGCCTTGGTTCATCGTCATCCGGATAAACTCACTGTGGGTAATTTATGATGTATCTATTCTATATTGCCTATTGTGTGTATCTCACTATTCGTGGATACTGGATACTTAATTCTGATCTTTTGATGTTTGTGAATAGATGGAGACAATTAAAGCTGGAAACAAAGGTTATGGTGCTGAGATTGCAGTGGTTACTTATTGCAAAGGAAAGAAAGAGAATGATGAGAGCTCAGAGTTTCGGATCCTTCTTGTAAGTTTTCTACATTCATTGGTGTTTATGACAAACTTTCATGTGACAAGGTGCTTAATATTGCAAACAATTGTTTGTTAGCCCTTAGAGTCTTCTTCAAGTGTTGAATGCCCACAAGGGAAGAAATGTTGGGAATATAATTAGAAATTTAGGATTGGGCGTTCTTTTAGAGAAAGCTATAATTTTGCATGTAGTGGATAGTTATCTCAAATTGGTTATTCTGGTGTTTTTGACAGATGATTCCTTGTCTTCCAGAGTTTTGGGCAGCATGGAAGGGAGTTGATTACCTCAGAACTTGCTTTAAGGATTTTGTCTATTCTAAGTGAAGAACAATTTCTACCTGGCATGGATCAAGCTTCCTTAAACAGTACACTTGACAAGCTTGTCATAAAGGTAAGTTGAAATTTCTACCATAAGTATGCGATAACCATGAAAACCATTATGGAATTGGGCTCTGATTATCAAGATGCTAATAATGTTTCATAATAATATATATGAATTATTACAACTCTATCCCAGTTGTTCCACATTTTAGGTATATATTGAAGTTTCAGACTTAGTGAGTACTTTTACTAAGTTCAATAACATTTAGATGAGAATTGTATGTATGTGTAGTATAATACAATTAACAGAAGAGACTCGGTATCTTCGTAATGTTGATGTCTAATTACTTATCAGGTGGTTCCAATGGAAAACTTGAATGGTCGCAAACTTGTTGAGGCTGGAGATCTCTGTGAGAGAAGAAATGGTCTCGTATTTCTCCTTTATAATATATTCAGTGTAATAATTGTCTAGCTTCCAAATACCTGAGTTTATATTATGTAGCAGGCAGAGGAGTTGATCTCAACCGGAATTGGAGTGTAGATTGGGGCAAAAAGGAGAAGGTTCGTTATGCATCTTCAATCACTGTTCATGATGTAAAATTCTATTAATTAATGGTGCCTTTATTGTGTCCATTGTCAACTTGCACCTTGTAGGTAGGTTGTGTTGACAATGTAGTGTGGCACTTGAAGGGGCTTTCGCCAGATGAAATTTCTCATTCTTGTTATCTGCCTGTCAATCTATGCACTAATCTCTTTCTTTCTGCCAATATGTTAAATTGTTTAATATTGTTCAAGCATTTTTTTCATTATTATTATTGCTTAAATCAATAGGATTATGATCCATATGAGGAGAATCCTGGAATTGCTCCTTTTAGCGAGCCTGAAAGTCAAATTATGCGGAAACTTGCCATATCTTTTGAACCACATATATGGGTCAATGTGCACTCTGGAATGGAGGTAAGTTCAGCTCATTTTTCACCTGTTTCTAAAAGTCAAATAGATTGTTTTCTTATATTTTATTTCTTATCTAGAGCTGTACCGTAATTCTGGATGTGCAAATTATATAAACCAGGCAAGAATTAGAATTTGTAATTGAATTGCTGACATAATTCATATACTCCGATAGATTCTATTAATATTATGCATCAATTTCTTTATGATCTTTCAAACATATTTCTTTATTTAATGATTCAAATATATAAAGCTACCAATCCTAATTCCTATTTGTGCTTGGAGAAATCTAGTGCCTTAAAAGCCACCTTGTTTTCCCAATATTTTGTTGAAAAATACCACAAGAAAACTAGCATTAGTTTGAATTTTGCCAATCTGACTGACACACATTACACTTGCATCTTCTAAAGCATGAGTTCTTCTCAAGAATTTCCCCTTTTGAGCTAATATTGTAGAGTAGCTTATAGCCACACAAAGCTAGAACTGGCTCAAAAAATGGCAACTGAAATTCATTTGACCTAATTCTGGTTTTGACTTTATTTTTTTATTATGAGGTCTCACTCCCAACACAAGCATCACATTTAATCCTGTGTCTAAGCGACCATGTCACGAGTATTCTTTTACTATTCCTCCTCTTCAGCAAACTATTTTCTCTAAAACCTTACTCCCAATGAAGTTTCAACTAGAATCAAGGTTATGCTCTGGACTCCACTAAGATTTTTCATATTATTATGCAGCCAGAAGATGTGATAATTCTTGATAATCTCTTTTGAAAACAGAGGAAGTGTCAGTATCAATATTAGCCATTAGGATAGGCATACAATATTGACAGACAGTGCAGCACTTGACTGTTACCAGGGATGGATCCACATTTGGAGATATTGGGGCACGTGACCCCACTCAATTTCAAATTTTTTTAATAATACTATAGTGTTAGGTTGTCATTTAAGCCTCATTATCTTTATAACTTTGTGCCCACCATGTTAATAGATGAGTAAATTTTATCATACTATTTTTTCTCATGTGAAGTAAGGGATATTGTCTTGCGACTCTCGCCCCCACTCTACCCAATTTCTCGGTCTGTCCGTGGCTCTTACTGTGTATTGTTTACTGTCGTGGTTGTTATTATTGCTGCTTTTACATTACTTGACAATTCATTCACTTTTATGCACACGTGTGGGTAAGACATTTATTACATTTCAATTATATCTTCTTTCATGTTACTTTTGTTCTTTCTTCTTTTGTATCAAATAGATTATTTATGTAATTTGGTGAACTTGCTTTGAAACCTTTCATATTTGAATTTATATGACAATTTTCACTGTGTTTTTCCTTCCCCCTCTGCAGGCACTTTTTATGCCATATGATCATAAAAATACAACACCTGACGGATTGCCATTGCAACGGATGAAGTCGTTGCTTGAAGAGTAAACCAGCTTCATTGCCAAAAGCGTTGCATGATTGGGTCTGGAGGAGGCTCTGTAGGGTTAGTTGATTTTCATTTGAATCTGATGAGGACTGATACAAATTTTCACTAGGCGTCTAGGCCTAATGTCTGTGTTTTATATATCTGTTTTCTTCTATTATCTAGCTTCATTTCAAAAAAAAAAACGCTTGGTTTCCTAGGTGGTTCTGTAGGGTTGGTTGATTTTTTCTGGAATATGATTAATGACGTGGCTATATTTTCTTCTGCCTTCTATCCCTGGCTCACATGCAATGTTGTCAAGATCGCGCTAAAGATCGTAAGATCGTACGATCTTACGTTTTTTGGGAGGCTGTCCGAGTACGAGCACAGTAGGATCGGTTACTGGATGGGATCGCGTGGGATCGCCGGGTATGACCGTGAGATCGTGGGATCTGACCGAGCTTCACGATCTCAAAAGACCCATTTTTCGGGTCGGGTCAGCGACCCAAGTGACAAACAACGCCTATTTTTTGCCTTAAACACATTCGCCTCTGAAATTTCTGATTTCCCTACACTCTTCGTCCATCTCCTACTTCATTTTTCATCCTCAGCTGCTGCGTTCTGTGCGTCGCTGCCGTTTTCTGCTGCATCTTTGTGTTTCATCCCTCTTCGTCCCTGTTTTCTAAGCATCTCTAGTGCGTCTCTCTCGTGCATGTGTTTTCCGCGACTTCTGCACTGTGCAATAGCGCAAATTTCTTCTGCGCAAGTTGGTCTATTGGTGCTCTGTTTTCTGTTTTGGCACTCTGTTGAAAATGGCAAGTGCTAGTGCTAGTGGGTGTGGTGGCATTGGAGGGACTGGGAAGGGAATGCTGCAGGAACTAACTACTCTTTTGTGTTTTAATTATGTCTAATGTGATTATTTATGACTTATTAAAAGATGTTTTTAGGACCTATAAAATTATGATTATGAGTAATGAGTTATTAATGACTGAATTTTCAGTTTAAGTTTAGTTTATTGTTGTTATTTACAAGTATTTCCTTTGTCTATGTCATTATTATCATATGTATCTCTTTATGTATCATTTTGTTTATTCTAGTAGGATCTTACGATCCGTGTTTACGATCCCACGATTTACGATCTCACACCCAACCTCCCGATCTCGGGTAGGATCTCGATCTTGACACATTGCTCACATGTGATGTCCATTTCAGTGAATGTCATGACAAGAGGAGAAAAATTAACTAATGCAGTTTTTTGTGTCCATTTTTTTTATTTTCAATGCATTGCAATTATGGAACTAACCGAAGTGCATTAAGATATAGGACAGATGCCCTTGCTCACAACACAGTCAACCTATAATGATCTTAACTTATTGGTTTGCTAGCTTTGATAATTTGAAGTTGTACGTGGTAGCTCAGCACCATTTTTTAGGTGCCAAAAGTTTAAGAATGAAAATTGTAAAATTTGAAAGTACTACATTATCTGTTTCAGTGCTTTAAAATTATTGGCCTTGAGGTGTCAAATGTCTTTGTATTGCCTTCTTTAGTCTATACATCAATCCTTCCTCAAGCTTAGAACTTGCTCTTCCAGGTATTTTGCCCACGGGACAGCAACTGATTTCATGTATGACGTTGTGAGGGTTCCCATGGCTTTCACCTTTGAGGTATGTCTGCGGGGACCTCTTTCCTTTTTTTATTAGAAAATTTGATTACTGGTGTCCTAACGTCTTGTATTGATTGGCAGATATACGGAGATGGAACAGCCTCATCAAGAGACTGTTTTAAAATGTTTAATCCCACTGACCTTGCTAGCTACGATGTATGTTACTCTTCAAAACTTCTCAAACAATGATCACTCTATTCCAAGTTATTTTGAAACCTGTTTCCTCTTCCTCTACTCTCTAGTACTTTTTTGTTAATATAAGTTGTTTTTTAACTTACATTAAAGGAGAGGGAGAGAACATCTTGAAAAGGCAGGATACTAATCCTAATGTTTGACTTTGTCATTTTCAGAGAGTTCTCAATGACTGGTCTGCCGCATTCTTTTCAATTTTTAAATTGGGGCCACGCCAGCTTGGTGAGATCCATTCAAAAGTGTCTGTCTTGAAGTTGGATAAGTTGGTATCAATAGATGAATATCTAGATGGGTATTTGATGGAGAGGACAAATAGATACGGGAAGAAGATGGAGGTTCTTGAGCTTGGAATGCAAGAAATAAGAACATATTTCAGGCTCTTTTTATTATCTTCAGTTTTACTAATGTTCATGTTCTGTTCTAGAATTTCAAAAGGTAAGTGCAGTAGACCAATTGTTTCTGCTATGCCACTTTAAAAATTAGGCCGTAGCAGAAAATGTATATCCAATTTTGAGAAAAAGTTGTAAGTTAAATTGCTGTCTGTATTACTATGTACGCACCTTTCACCCCAGGCTTTCTAATCTGATTCTTTATTGTGCCCAACTCAGGGACTGGTCGGTTTTTGTGTTTTAAAGAATGAATAAGAAACTGATTTACAAGTGTGATTGCCTGCGGCATATCCGTCCGCATGGTGGCTGCTGTCAGCACAAGTAATGCAGCGACATGCAATTGTAAGCAGAGATAGCAAGTTAGCACTAACCTTAAAAATTAGAACCATGTACATCAGATGAGCAAATTCAACTTTGTTTTGGATTTACTAATGAGTGTGATAATTTAATTATGATTTCAGTGTCTGTTTCATGTATCTAAGAGCAGACCGCAGCATCGCTCTAGCTTTCTATCTGGAGTGCATCCAGACATAACCATTTCTTCATACACAGCTGGAACCTGAAACCCAAATGATGCAGCATAGTTTGTGAAATGAAGTTGATTAATCTTAAGTCACAAATAAACTAAAACAGGGTATACAACTTGCACCAAGGTTTTATTTGCTTTTCTTCCTGAAAAAATCAAACAATCATCCATATTAGGGGTGATGTGGAATGTGGATGATATTTAACATATTAAGAACAAGGCACGATATTATACCCAGGCCATTTTTAAGTTGAAACTTCACTATTTTTCATTGATTTCTTTACAGACTCACCATAGCCTAGGGACTGCATACCAATATAGACAAGACAACAACTACAGGAAAAGGCCATGCTTGGAATTCTAAGGATGTACAGGCCAAAAATCCTATAACAATTTCCTTTGATGAGATGTAAGACTGAAGGATTATGAAAACATAGAAGACAACCTGACTGTGATGATGTTATATTATGTACCTTTTGGAACTTGTCAACACGAATCAAAGCTTTCATAAGTGTAGTATAAGTAACTACATCAGGTTCCACGCCCTGTAGTTAATTTGAACAAATACATCAGTGCTTTACCAATGAATAACATAAAAAGACATTTAGCCAGAAGAAGGAGAAAAGTTAAAAAAAAAAATGTTACAAACGCATACATTTTCTTTCATGTATTGCAGCACAGCAAAGGCTTCAGCATCCCTTCTATCTTCACCAAAAGCATTAATTAGTGAATTGAGAGCTAAAAGACTGGGTGTCAGACCCTCAGCTGTCATCATCCTGAATGCGTTTACTGCTTGATCAGACAAACCCTGTCCAAATTATGCCAAATGTTACCAAGATTATTACCTAACCAATCCACTCATCAAAGACGAAATTCTGGACAAACATATGGTGCATTTTCAACCTAGTCTCTTAGCTAGCGCCTTACGCTTTTTCAATGGGAGACGGATAATGAACAAGAGGATCAGGAATTTTCTTAACAGAAAAGAACACATTTGATGTCTGTCAGCACCACAATGTTACTTGAGCTTTTTGGGGAAAAAACTGCTTAATAGTGTTTGATCCCAATGCAAAATAAGTAGGTACAGACAAAATCTTTTAGGTTTCAAGGTTAAAATGAGTAATTTGATACAGAATTACAAGCTGGGATAAGGTGATTCTTAGTCTTCACTAATGAAAAGGGTAGACCAATGAAAGACACATATTCATGTGAGTAAGGAGCTGACAGCATCACAGGTAAAGTTTCCCATTGACGTGTAATATTCTATTATATGATTATATCAGTTCCTAAATAATGCAATCAGCATAATATACAGAGCAATGATTAGACTACGAAGGATTAATTATTTCCGATGCAGTTACTAATAGAATTCACAGAATTATATAGATTCCATACCCTTTGCGCATAGGCATTGATTAGGGCATTATACATGGTTGGAGTTGGCTTGAATCCCATAGATTTTAAGACCTCCAAGCACTCTAACGGCCTCACTAAATCTTCCTGACTTTCCATATATATCAACCAGTGTTGTGTACGTTACTGCATTGGGCAGTAATCCCTGACTCTGCATTCTGGTTAACAAGTTACTAACTTGGTCCCATCTTTCCTGTGCCCCCATAGAATTAATCATAATGTTATAGGTCATGATACAAGGTGAGTATCCACCCTGCTGCATTTCCTGAAACAACTCCTCAGCCCTATCATGGCGCCCAGACTTACAATGACAATCTATCAGTGTGTTCCAAGTAACAGAGTCAGGTCGAATCCCCTCTGATAACATTCGCTCAAACGTTGCCATAGCATGATCAAGACAATGATATTTCCCAAAAGTATCAATCATCACATTGTAAAAATGCCTATCAGGCTTCACCCCACTACTCTTCATCTCCTTCAGAACTTGAAACGATTTCTGCCACTCCCCCTTGTCACGATAACTCGCCAAGATTCTACTATAAACATAAGAACTAGGCTGTAAATTACTCGCCTCCATCTCTTTCAACATAATCCTAGCACTTTCCCATCTTCCAGCGTGGGAATAAGCATCAATCAACAAACTGTAAGTGTGCTCATCAGGCATAACACCACTTCTCTCCATCTCTGACACAACAAATTCAGCGTCTTTGAGAGAACCCGTTTTCACATACCCTTTAAGCAGCGCATTATAAGCCCTCGTCCTTGGTTCCATCCCATTTTCCTTAATCTCCTCGAATAGCGCTTCTGCCTCTGCGGTCCGACCCGAATTCCCCAACGCTAAAATAACCGCAACAAGTGTTCCGGATTTAGGGCTCAACCCGTTGCCCTGAGCCACGGCGAGAAAATGCATAGCCCTGGTGGCGTCACCGGCTTTTGAGAAACCCAATATGATATCGTTCAAAAGGTGACCATCGACCTCAATCTTATCACTCTCGATCTCTGAGTAAAGCTTCTGCAGAATGGGAGAATCTATTCTGTTGGAGCGAGTGAGGGACCTAATGATGGAACTGTAATTCACGAAATCAGGTTGGAAACCGTCGCGGCGCATTCGAGACATTAAGTTCAAAGCCTTTTCGAGGTCACCGTTACGAGCACAGGCACCGATTAAGGCGTTGTAGGTCAAAGGAGTAAGAACCTGTCGTTGAGAGAGTAAGAAAGCCTCGTAAAGCTTTTCGGAGCGCCCAAGCGCGTGGATCAGAATGGAATAGAGCAACTCGTAGGAGAAGCAGAGGTTGTGTTTCTGAAGCCACGAAACGACGGCGTATGCCAAGCCGATAGAGGAAGAAGAGGAGCAAAGAGATTTGAGGAGTGCGTGCCAGAGCGGGGCGGGGACGGCTCGGTAAGATTCGGCGAGTTGAAACTCGGCTGAGTCGAGTAAAGTGGGAGAAGAAGCCGAGTTGGAATCGGAAATCGGCGGGAGGTGAGTCGGAGAGGAAGTGGATGAGGGGCGTGAAGTCATAGCGGCGGTTTTGAAGGGAGAGAATGTCATCGGACCGTCCTCGACGATGATTGGTTTGACGGATGAGAAGGTCGCGGGGTTAGCGGCGGAGGGAGGTGGTTGGAAGACACGGTGGTGGCGGTGGAGATGGAGAGGTAAATAATTGACGTGGATTGAAGGGAATGGAGAAGTTAGTTGTGGTGGCAAAACCAACATGTTATCATAAATGAATCACTCAGAGAGCAGTGGCTCCGAGGATGAAGCTTGTGCAAGTTTATCACCACACCAAGCCTGGAGTGGACATTGATATTTTTTATTTCCTTTTTCTTTTTTTTTTTCCTTTTTCTTTTCTTTTGTTTGATGCCTCCGTCCGCACTTGAAATTCCCCCCTTTATTTGGAGGAGAAAGAGAATGAGGGAAAAGAGGAAGAGGAAATAAAGAACCGAAGAGAAAGCGAGTGAATTTTTTTTGTATTATTTGATTTGATTTAAGAGAAATTTAGGAGAAAGAATTGTTGATTGTTGATTTTACAAGGACTCAGTGACTCAGAATGTGTTTGGTAAAATATTTAGCTGGAATCATTTTATTTGGTGAGTTCATTTTTTAGGTAGTTATTAATTTTTTCGATAAACTACTTGAGGTACCTTTTAAAAGAAAAACTCATTTTAAGCCAAGTCATACAAAAACGTTTAACGTTAACCTCTGCTAATTGTGTTTAATGAGGGACAAACGAGGTGACTAGTGACAAAACATCCTTGAGGGACCCAACTGGCGACGCGTGTATCTTTCAAAAATTGAATAGAGAGTTAACTATTAACCTTATTAACTTTAATATGTCTTTCCAACTATAAAATGGTAGTGAAGTTAGTTAATGATGTTAAATAAGGTTAAAACTATAAAGTTAGACTGTTTCTTAAAACCCTAATAAAATTAACTAACTTTGACCACTTTTATTTATATGTGTGTTTATCCTAGAAATTAGTCTAAACAAATGTATCTCAAGAACAATCTAGGACGAGATAGATGTCCTCTAATCAGGCTCTTTTAGTGTTTGAATCAAAGATTTTTGAGTAAAAGGAAATTAAGATGGCGCGAGAAGAAGGTGAACAAGTGTTCGTTTATAATTAAGAAATAACAAAAAAAGACTGAATACATCAACAAGGAAAGTAAATTGCAGAAAGACATAAAAATACAATGAATTAAAATGGCGGTCTGCAGTCCCTACTTGCTCGTCGCAACTGGGTGCCTTGATCTCGAGATGGATGCTCTGGCTTTAGGGTGCTCGAGTCTTCAGTTTGCGGACCTGTGTCAACTCTTCTTCCCTCTTATTTATATAGGCTTCCTCTATAACTTCCAGAAACTGCAAGAAACTACCACAACCATCATGCCACCTTACTTTTTTCAACTCTCGCGTCCCTCATGTTCTCAATGATCGAGGCATCATTGCTTCGTAACTGTCTTTGTGACGTGGACCATGATCCTTTGCAGCTTTGGCTTCGATTAGTGAGTGCTACCTCTCTGGATGCACGACTTGACGTCTCTTCAAGTCAGGGATGACCCTGACCTTGGCTTCGAATCACAAGTGAGGTCTCCCTTGGATGCTCAACTTGCTTCTCCTTCGAGCTATAAATGATCTCTCGAAGGTTAACTTCCCCCTTGACTTTGAACTCGCCGTCGAAGCTCTTCACTAAGCCTTCTTAAAACGTGTCATAATTCCCCTTGCCATCCAAAGACTTCTTTGTCCACCGTCCATCTTAGTGTAATAAATAGTCTATTCAGTTATTGGTCCAGCTTGGTGGCAGTTTCATTCTGGGGGCTTCCTCCTCCTTGTAAATAACGACTATTTTCATTCTCTGCTCACTAATTCTTTTCTCATGGAGAGGTTTCTGATGTTGACTGCTTTATCCGACCTGATCCTATATGGCCTTGCAGTTGATCATGTCGATAGGGTATTTAATACCACGAGCCACTTCAACTTTCTTTTAACGTTTCTTAGGTCGAACATATTAGCTAAAGTGAGGAGTCACAAACCTTCGAGTGACTCTTCTTTATTTCCACCCCAAGCACATGGCTTTCCCTTTGCGTCCAGCCTGGGAAGACATTTATGATTATCAATTCAGTTAAGCAGGGTGATGTAGGCATTCAAAGAGGAGGAGCAGCAAAAGGCTAATTCGAAGAGGAGGAGTATAATAGGCCAAATTTGTATTTCTTTTCTTATTGTAACCATATTATTATTATTAATAAAATGAGTTGGTTTTCTTTGACTGTTCTGTAGTTTCTTTAAGGCATTTTATTTTATACTAACAATGTGTAATTTAGTTAAATGTATCTTATAAAAAGACCGGAGGAAGTAATATTTTTCTGAAGAGTATGGATGGAAATTCATGTGTGGGACCCATTTGTCTCTCCATTTTCTTCATTTTGAGTGAAAGAAAAAGGTGGTGGGATCCACCACTTTTCTTTCACTCCTTCACCACATAATTAAACCTCCAACTTTCTTCTCTCTTTTTCTCCTCCCTCTTTCTATAAAACAAAGGGTTAGTGTATGTATGTAAATAATCTTAGAAAAACGATTCTTTTTATTTTTTATGGGTACCCAAATGACATTTAAGTATCTCAATTTAGAATGAGTTAGAAATTTCATACCGTGGTACCTTTATTCTCTCAAAATATACCTGAACCTAAGACAATTGGTTGAACTATAATGGTATTCATCAGCTGATCAACGTGCTTGATAGTTAAATGTGATAGAAAAGTTATTAGAATAACAGATATTATTTTAGTAGTAATAGCAAAATATTCTTTAATTAACAAGATTTGGTATTACTTGAATATATATATATATATATATATAATTGTGGGTGAAAAGTTATTTGAAATACTGTAGAGTAATGAGTTACTGTTATAGATTGTTGAATCTAATCTAAATATAAACTATTACAATCTCATTAGTATTTTAATGGTTTTTACACTCTTCATTGGTGCTAATTAATTTTCGGTCATTATTTTAATTAATTGGGTGGCTTCTTTAGTACTTCTCCCTAACCTGTATTTCGCTGATATTTTTTAATGAATTTTGTTGATTATGAAGTTTCACTTTTTGAGGTTGTCAGATATCATTACAAATTTGTGGGTGATTTGATTGTTACTAACACGACTGTACGATTTTAAAACAAGTTCGGGTCTGCAGATTTGGTTTTTCTTTTTAATTTTACAAAACAGAGACAACAATCTATAAGCACCAAAATCAATTGAATCTAAAATCAAATCTCAACAAATCAATATGAATTCAAACAAATGAACCAAGATTTGAAATTTTAAAAAACAAAAGAATGAAAACCCTAAAATGGAATTTGACTTCGAAAATTTGAAACAGCAGAGTGAGTGGCAAGCAAACTGGTAAAATATGCATATGTTGTTAAGTCGACAAAATTCAGATTTGAAAGAAAAATAAAAATAGAAAAAAATAGAATCTATATTTTTATTTCCTTATAAGGCGTTATTACAGCAACATTACAAGACTTTTCATTAATTTTTCGTCTATTTTATTTCATACTCAAAACGACGAAAGGTAACACGTCATTTCCTTTGTATTATGGTGCAAGAGAAATAACAAGGATTGTTGTAAAGCTCGTGCCCGTTTGGGTGGGCGTTTGAAAAACAAAACCTAGGTTTTGCAGAATTAATTTTAAATCTCGTTCAATGTGATTTGTAAAGTGCGCATCACTCATCTCAGCCATTCATTTCTAAAATCAATTTTGCCCAACTGTAAACCAAACGAACTAGAACTATTGACTCGAAAGATGGTTTCAAGGGGAGGGGGAAAGAGTGAGTGTGGAGAAAGGGGTGTAGGGGAAACAATTACAGGGGTGGGAGAAAATGGTGGGTGGTTTTCGGGGTAGGGGAGAAGGAGCGTGGGATAAGGGGAAGGGGAGAAAAGGGAGTGAGGGAGAAGGGAGAGTAAAGGAAACGATGGGGGTGGGTTTTCTGGCGATCAAGCAAGTAATTTTATGGTGGCCGTCATAAATACAATAATGGACACTTGAGAGAGAGAACAATCACATTAACGCATACACACGCCAATTAAGGGGAGGGACAAATTGTAACTTTTTTGGGAGGATGCTTTAATAGTTTTTTTATAGAAACTAAAAGCAAAACTCGCTAATTTTAGAGGGGTCAAGAACATATTTTACCCTTTAAACATTTAGTGCTTTCACCGGTTCAATAACTCGATTTTAAAACATTGATGAAAAGATGAAGGGATCATGTGGTGGACAGAATAAAAGACATGATATGATAACTTTATCTTACTCTATCACTAATCAGTGTTTGTTGTACCAATAGGATGTGATAACTCTATCATGTGGCTTATATTATCTTATTCTCCCGGTGTAATTCTTATCCCAAGCGGGGAGCTGAGTTAGGGAGTGATAGATATGATACAATTTTTTCTTCCTCACTTATCATCTTTCTCTCTCCTCCCTGCACTCCCTCTCCTCCCCCAATCTCTCTTATCTCTCCTATTTCTCTCTCCTCTCTCCACTCCCTTTATCTCTCTTCTCTCCCTTTCCTCCTCTATCTTTCTCCTCTCTCCACTCCTCTCTCTCCGCTCTCCTCTTTCTCTCTCCTCTCCTCTCCCCTCTCTCCCCCTCCTCTCTCTGCTCCCTCTAACTCTCTCTTTCCTCTCCCTCTCATCCTTCTCTCCCCTCTCTCTACTACTCCCTTTATCTCCTTTCTCTCTTTTCTCTTCTCTTCCCTTTTAATGATGATTTTAATATTATTTTTTATTAAATTTGAATTTTTTTCATAAATTAATATTTTTATTCACGTATGTTTATTGAAAAGAAAAAAAAAATAAAATTAAAATTAATTTACTAAAAAATTGAGTTTAATTTTATGATAAAGGTAATTTTGTCATATTAATATTTTTTATATCATATCTTATTATCGTTTGTCTATTTCAAACACATGATAAGATAAAACAATATTATCTGTCTTCTTACCCTATTGTGTATCGGACATAGGATATGATAATAGCTTATCATGCTCTTATCATATCCTGCTTCTATCCAACTCGTCTAACCCATCCTATCATATTATGTCCACCAAACGGGCCTGAAAGGATTTATAACGGGACTAGATCCTCTCTAGTTTATTTTAAGCTGGACATAATCTCTACCATTGAAAATATTTATTTTACATATAAATTAAAGCTTGAAAAACTCAATCACCACTTTACAAGTTACAACCATAAATTAGGAAAAATGCACACTTTGAAATTGATTTTCAACTGTAGAGTATCCGTGTCGATTTATAACCCACTGCGGCTATAAGAGTGCTAATAGACCAGATCGTCCGGGGTCTGTGACCTGGCCGGTTTAAAACCTGGTTTGGCTCATTTAATAAATAGGTTAGACTTAAATTTTTAAAAAAGTATTTTTAATTGTTTTGGTAAAAAAAGACTTGTTAATTAAATAATTATGTTGCGATCTTTATAATAAGTCTGATAGTGTTGGGGCCCCTCATGGTTATGGGCAGGCTCATTTATATTTAACATTTTTAATAATAATAATAATAATAATATAAATATAATATTTGTAATGGTAATATTTGTGATAAAAATATAATATAATTTATAAAAGTCATAATATATATATATATATATTTTAACAAAACAATTAGAGTAAATTACTCTAACCTCCCCTCTATTTTGCTAGGGGTGTTCACGGGTCGGTTTGGTTCGGTTTCAGAGGAAAAATGAATCCGAACCAAACAAAAGTGTTCGGTTCGGTTCGGTTCGGATTTCGATATTTTTTCTGCATTGACCCGAACCAAACCGAACCAATTAAATACGAGTTGGTTCGGTTCGGTTCAATCGGATCAGAAACTCAAAAATGTCATTTTTACCAGTTCAGGAAAAAAGAAAAAATGCATGATTTTGCCTAAAATAATACATATAACCTAATATAAAAAGGCACAAGACTGTTTTGTTGCTTCAAATTTGCACCAATCATTCAAGTTTCAACCAAGTATTAGTGGTAAGATAACCAAATTACAAATAACATTCAAACATGAAAATTACAAACCAGCATAAGTGCATATATAACACATTAACACATTGACTAAATTACTAATTAAAGATCATAGGAAAATTAGTCCTCAAATATCTTGATATCATGAAAATCATAAACACTACTCTAATATAAAAAAAACGCATTTGTTTATATATATGGGTTTGGTTCGGTTCGGTTCGGTTCGGGTAACGGGTTTGACTTTCTCACCCGTTACCCGAACCAATAGTCATCGGTTCTAATTGGTTCGGTTCGGTTCGGACCCGAATGAGAAAAAAATCTGAACCAATTTGAATGGTTCGGTTTGGTTCGTCAGGTTCATCGGATCGATCCGAACCAATGAACACCCCTATATTTTGCACTTCTAACACAAAACCCCCTCTATTTTAAAAACCTACACAAAACCCCTCCAATTTTAAAAATACATTACACTTAAACCAATTTTCTAATACAATTAATGGGACTGTTAGTCAACAGTCAACAGTTATCTTTCATCTTAAATTGACCAAAGTGCCCTTACGAAATATGGATATTTTTTTTACATAAATCATGTAATTTTTAAGCTTTACACAAAACTACGTTGGTTTGGCAAATGACATGTCCCATGAGCTTTGGATTTTTCCTCCGGCGCGCGTCATTCATTGCCTGAATCAAGACATGCTAGGGAGACTTTTTACTTGATTTTCTTTTGCTGTTTTGCTTTTTCTTTCTTCTTGCTTTGTATGTACCCAAAAAAAAACTACTTATATTTTATAAATATTTCTTTTTTGTTGGTGACTAAAAATTTGTTTTTTAAAATTTTTCATATTAAAAATTTAATTATAAACATAGTTGCATAAATAACTAATAAAATAAACCAATATAATTTTTTAAGAGTACTTTCTTAAGTATTAATAGATTAAAAAAAAATTCCTAAGACTAAGATGGATCTTGGTAAAAAAAGCTTCCTATATACAACCTGTAAAATCATGCGGCATTACAAAAAAAATCATGAATCACAAGAATTATAGATCGCAAATCCATTTAACAGTACCCTCAAAATAAGCATTATATTGATATGAATCACACAAAACTAGTTATCAACAATATCCTCAAAATAAGCATTATGATATGAATCACACAAATCCATTTAACAGCATCCTCAAAATAAGTATTATGACATAATTAGTTATCCAGTATACCAATTTTCAATTTCTTAAAGCTAAACAATCATCTAGATAATATTTTCTTGAGCCTCCTTGTTTGGAATTAACGTGCTTGATTTGCCCCTTGTGAGTTTTCTCCAGCTCTTTGTTGAGAACCTTGTTGCTTTTGTTGCACTCCAACCTTCTACAATAAAAAGGAATAGTACAATAGTTAAAATTGTGAATCAAAGAGTTGACAAAAAAATCCATAAAAACAAACTGCATACTCAATCAGACAGACCAACCAGAAAATCCAAAACAAAATGTAAAACAGCAGCCTGGACAAAATGACAAAACAGATCCCAATAGGTAATGAAACAAGAATTAAGCAAAGTAATACACTAATTCAATACAGCAGAACTGTTGGCAATTATCATGCATAATAAATCATATATTTTTATATCAATACCACCTTGCTTTTCTCTCTCCATCATTTTATGCTTAAGCTTTTGTTGGGAAAAGTCCATTCTTCTCCAACTGACCTTTCCATTATTATCAGAGTCAAATCTTTTCCCTTCAATATGTTTGTTCAAGTCAAACAATTTCTCTCCCTCAGAATCAGTATCATTAATAGCCCCTAAGTCTTCTAAGTCCACATCAGATAACCCGCATCTTCCTCTTCATCGGATAAACCCTCATATTGCTCTCCATCAATGTTTTCATTTCCCTCCTCATCTACCTCACCCTCACTAGGAATGTAGTTCTCATCCACATCAGTGTCACTAAAATAAAAGTTCTCATCCATTCCAAGGGTAACATTATCCATATCAATACCCACTGCAGATGCAACATGATGTTCCTATATAACCAATACAATTATTAAAAGAGTATACTACTTGTATGATTTAACTAGCATCATGAGGGAAAAAAGGTCAATTCCGAGATTTATAGGAGTTTTCAAAATGTGAACAGAAAAGAAAAAGGTTGGAGTAGCATAAAAGAGTACACTACTGTTTGAGATCACTGATGGAATGGGTCAATTATATTTCAGTGTTCACAGGTTGGTAATGGGGGGTTTGCTTATTCCATTAATTGATTCCTTTCATGGGTCCCTTGAAGGGGAAAAGGACACAAGATATAATAAAAATGACAATAACAGAATGTAATACAACACATCTATTATGTATTATCATTTTAAAAGAGAATAAAAGCAGCATGGCAAACCTCATTTATAGACTCAACATTGTAAACAGATCCAAGACCACCTTGACCAATTATGTTAGCCATGCTAAAGCCATCAGTAGTTTTGGCTAGCTCCTCATATAAGAACTCCACTGATTTGTCCACTGTAATATTTGTCATCCTTGGAGAAGCAACACTAGAAGATTCTGATGCCTTGTCCATGTTGCTTCCTCAACCTAAAACCATGGAACTTTATTCGGTTAAATTTTGGGGGTGGTTTTGAGTACATCTAAAATCCATTCACGATGACATGCAGTTGAAGTTTTTAGAACACCATACCATACCACACCCCGTCCCAACCAAGTTTGTTGCTAATTTGGGATACAAACGAACAAGCAAATGCATTATCGAACAAAAATAAAAATAAAGTTCCAAAAAGAAAGATCAAACCGAAAACGATATTAACGTAGTGGTCATTTTCCAAAATAAAGCATGTCTCCCCAAAATTAGCTTTTGCATTTTGCATTTTAAACCCAACAAAAACAGACACCAAAGTTTGCGATAGAACCATGTCTCCCTCTAATTCCCACAAAAACAGAGTCATGGAAGAGTCAACTAAATAGAAAATAAACACAGCAATTACCACTGTACCTTCGCAACTTGGTGATCGCTGGAGGTGATGGATGGCGAGCGACGAACAAGCAAACAACGATGAACAGACACTAGCAGCGACGGAGAGCGACGACGAACAGTCGCCGCAAGAGACGAACAGTCGCCGCGAGAGACAGAACAGAGGGCCGCGAGCGATGGCGAACAAGGAACGAACGCCGATAACGAACAAACAAACGGTAGCGATGGCGAATGAGGAACAAACGCCGGTAGCGATGGTGAACGATGAAGGCAGTAGCAAGGAGAACGAGAAGACGCAGAGACACAGAGGTTTTCGCGCGAGATAGTTTTTCACAAGCAGGGTTTTAGTGCATTGCTATATCTGATAATTGAATTAGAATGGAGTTACTTGAGGGCAATTTTGGGTTTCTGAAAAAAATATTTTTAATATATAATAAAAATTGTATTTAACAGAATATTCCTAACGGTGTTTAACAATTGGGGTTTTGTGTAGGTTTTTAAAATAGAGGGGGTTTTGTGTTAGGAATGTAAAATAGAGGGGAGGTTAGAGTAATTTACTCAAAAAATTAAACATCTTCATTCCTAATACAGTCATACTAAAACCCTAACATTTGAAACCCTCACGCCTCCTCTGTAACTCTGTCAGCTTCCTCCTCACAATCCCACCATCACCGCCCGTTCACCGATTTGCCACCGCCACGTCTCCGGCGTCGTCCTGCGTTACTCCTCCTCAGCCGTCATCCTACGTATTAGTTGTGCGAGTGCCACAAGCCCCGGTCCCTCTGCCGATATAAAAAAGGAGGAGAGAGCGAACTGAAAGCTACTAGAGCAGTGCGGCCACCATGGGTGGGACGAGAGTTCAAGTCAATAAGCCTCACAAGTCCCGCTTCTCTTCTAAGTCTTCTCGCAATCTTCATAAAACCTCCATCAAAGGTCAGTATTTTATAAACATGCACACCCTTATTTCCCCTTATTTTTTCACCTTAATTAATGTTTGGTTTGTCAATTGGGTTGTTTAGACAGAATTGCAACTGCAAAATCAGAGCGCAATGTCGGCAAAGGAGCTCGTGCAGCTCGAATCCAGAGAAATAAAATGGTATTTATCGCTGTTTCTGCGTCCTTATTGTTCATTCTACCTCACTGATTGGTAAATTTACAGATACGTGATCAAAAAAGGGCTGCCATTCTGAAAGAAAAAAGAGAACTTAGTGGGTCTAGAAGTCCTCCTCGAGTTATAGTGAGTAAATCCTGTATTTTGTTGAATTGAATTAGACTTTTATTTATTGCATACTCGTACTGAACTCCGTTTATATGCCCTCTCACCCCGCTAACTTTTGTTCCTAACAGGTTCTCTTTGCCCTCTCTGCTTCAGTGGATTTAGGATCACTTGCAGATGATCTCATGTCATTATTATCTAAAGACTCTTCTGCGGTGCTGTCAGGAACAGTTGCTTCCCCTGAATATAAGACAAGGATAACGGTACATCAGATTGCTGCCTTATTCTCTGGAAAATTAGTAAATTTGTTTAAATGTGTTTATATATTTATATAGAATCCAGCCAGACGTGTATATGGGAGTAGTGTTGCTTTGGCATGCCTAATTATGAGCAGTTATTTATTTCTGTCTGGGATATAATGAATTTAAATGAAATCTTATATAGATACAACATGGTTTGAGTTAATAAAATATTTCACATTTACTATTTAATAATTATTTTAATGATATGGAGTTACAAATATAAGAGTTTATTCATTCTCATATATTAGAATTAGAATATATACCTGCACCTGGTTGATTGGGAATTAAGGACAGCAATTGTAATTTAAACATACATTCAATGTATATAGTGATGCTTTTTCTATAGTCATTTTTCCAACTATATTGTGGTGGATAGGATTTTAGAATATTGACCAAACCAAATGTTCTATGCTATAGGTACTAGAGGCACCTCATGGTGATCTACTATCATGCATGGAAATGGCTAAGGTATAGTTATTTTTATTTGCTTTGTTTATGGTTTTAGTTTAAAGGTGCTGAAAACATGGGTCTTGATTACTGTTGGACACTGCGATTTATGTTGTAGGTTGCTGATCTACTGGTTTTTGTGGCCTCAACAAGGTCTTTATGTGAAGAAACTGATTCTTATTACATCGATTCATTTGGAAATCAATGCCTTTCTGTGTTTAGGTCTCTTGGTTTACCAAGCACTGCTGTCTTTCTTCGTGTAAGTTATGATGGATCTTATTTTCTGAATTTAACTCATGAATTAATTTACACGATCTTACAATCATTTCATAAACAAATTGAGTTTTATACTTTATGTGGAATTTTCATTTTATGCCTTCAGGATCTACCCACTGAGCTTAAACAAAGAAATGAACTAAAGAAGATGTGTTCATCTAGTCTTGCCTCTGAATTTCCTGAGGATTGTAAATTTTTTCCAGCTGACACAGAGGATGATCTGCACAAGGTAATTATTTCACCCACTGTTGTCTGAAAATTCTGATTGTACCTGCTGAACTTATCTTCCAATGTATGTCGATTTTGATGGTCTAAGCCTATCACTTTTCCTTTCTCTACAATTGCAGTTCTTGTGGCTCTTTAAAGAGCAAAGGCTTAAAGTTCCTCATTGGAGAACCCAACGATCTTACCTTATGGCTCACAAGGTTTACATTAATGCTGATCCAACTCTGAACTTCTAGACAGTGTTGTCATGTTGGTTTCAATTGTGTTTCCAGAAACAATTCATTATATTTGCAAATTGTAGCATTAAGCAAACCTGAAGATTATATTTTAACCCAATTATCAGATGTTGATTGATGCAATCAATTAACATATAGTTTATTATATTGACTTTATCCTGTTTACCACCCTAAATTACAGGTTGATGCAGTACATAATGGCAATTCTGAAAATTGCACCCTCATTCTCACTGGTTACCTTCGTGCTCATAGCCTCTCAGTGAATCAACTGGTAATCAGCAGGGTCATGGATTTGCAATGATAGTTGGTGCATTGATATATTGGTTGTCTCACTTTTTTTTGTGTCAGGTTCATGTTTCAGGTGCAGGAGATTTTCAACTGTGTAAAATTGAAGTTCTTAAGGATCCCTTTCCTTTGAATCCAAGGAAAAATCAGGACTTAATGGATTCAGATGAAATGCATGATGATGAGGTATGGACTTTTACCCAATGTTTTCAAAACCAGACTAGCTATTGAATTGATGAATTCTTAAAGAAAGAGGCTTAAGGGTTTTGAGGTTTAAATGGGTTTTGTGCACATATTATGTAAATATATAACAATATGTTAAAACATAATATTTATTTATTAAGTATGTTAATAAATTCATGTAAATGAATATTGAAATATAAGAATATTAAAATTTTAATTTTCTAATATATTGCAGTCTCACATCTAATAAGTACAAGGGAATAGGTAAATTTATGTACCTTAGGTTGATATTCAATACTCAAAAGAGCTGTTTTTTGTCAATGGGAAAACACCCACACCCCTCCCCCTCTTAAATTTGATTTACCAAAATTTTGGACATTGTGATCATGTTTTTAAAATATTACCCTTTTAATGTCCTAGTGCCTGGAACCATTTCACGTATTACTTTTTCCTCACATTTCCTCCTTTTTAATGTTTTAGGTCATTGGTTCTCTGGTTCCAGATCCTCAAAACCAGGAAGCTTTAGTTGTTGAGAATATACCTGATCCTCTTGCTGGAGAGCAGGTAGATAGTGAAATCTCATTTCTTTTATTAACCATTTGTAATTTATAAAATTTGATTTTGAGATTTTATTTGAATATCCTGTGTTCATTAATTTGTAAGATTCTTTGTTTTATGTATTGGGTATCACATCATTCCTTGTTGCTAGACATGGCCAACAGAAGCTGAAATCACTAAGGCTAATGAAGATCAAAAGCAAAAGAAGATAAGAAAGAGGAGACTTCCTCAAGGCACTTCAGAATATCAGGTCTGAACTTGGTTTTCTTCATTCACTTGTTTGTGAATGTTTTTTGTTGCCCTTTTTATTTTAAATATTATATATCATGGTTTCTTTCATGTTTCTGCTAACCAAATATCTAGTATGGAAATAATAATAGATATGTAGCTTTTATTTTGATTATCAGGCTGCATGGATTGTTGATGATTCTGAAGAGGAGTTAGATAGTGACAACGAAGATGATGATGGTATGGTGTTGGATGAAATGGCAGATGGGTTTCCAGGTCAAGAGGGAAATAAGTTTTTAGAATTCGATGGTGATGGAGCTTCACTAAGACTTGGAGATTCTGAGGAAGAAACTGACAATGATTCAGTGATGATGGTAAGCATCTAAAAAACACACATTAGTAAAATGTTTGTCATTGGACCTTTGGCCTCATTGGAGAGTCTCTGGTCCTTTATTTATCTGTTTATCTATTTGTTTGTTTTGTTTTTTTAATTTATTTGAACACTGTAAGCATTGGACAGTGCTTCTTTATCAATTAATCTTGCCTATATTGTATAATGTGTATTCAGTTATTGTTGTGATCTTTGCGTGCAAAGTAATTTGAAATATGATAAGGAGTTTCATTTTTGTAATCCTGGCCCCTATCCAGGTGTCTGATTTGCTTTTTTCAATTCATTGAAAGGTAATTCTTCTTTCTAGTGTGTGTGTGGTGGGGATTAATTGATGCTGGTGGTAACAGTCTTATACGCTTAAACTACTGAAAAAGTTCTTATAGAAAATTATTTGGATCAATTCAAATGTTTGGTTACAAGTTACAACTAATTATATGCAGATCTTGCACGCTAGAATGTGGAAAATTTAAATATAAAAAACTGACTGAGTATATGATTGTTTGCATCTTTAGATCAGCTTATTTTGGGGTCAGAAAAAGCTTTTTTTTGGTAGCTTCTTGAGAAAGCTTTTGAAAAAAAAAATATTTCTCTAAAAGAACCTTTTCAAACATGGTGGTTGTAGTTTTTGTTTACTTGAAAAGTATATCATTCATTAATTTTATGGCATACTTCTACTACTAAACAATATTGGATGAATATTTAATTTTATGAGCATTGAACCTTTCAACACAGTGGTAGGTTTTGTGAGAAGTTCATCCAACCAACTTACCCATTTTGCAAGATTAATTTTGATTTCATGGTGTCGATTGGATCCTAGTCTACATCATTAATATGTGATTACTTTTCTGTTGTATTACAGGAAGCAGATAACATGACTAGAGAGAAGATACAGGATGAACTTAAGGAACGTAAAGAAGCACATGCTGCAGATGAGGGTGCTTTTCTTTTCTGTTTTTACTAGTATTTATGTCACTGATGGCTTTTTTAGGAAAGGCATGGATGTTTGTTTGCTTGAGTCTAAAGCATAGTTATCAAAACTAGACCAAACCTAAAGCATGGTTCTACAACATCAGTTTTGAAATCAGCAGGTTTTTTTAGATTCAATGAACCGGACACAAAAATCCATATACATGGATTATTGTTTTTATCCATTTATTATTATTTTTATCATACAAGATATGTAATATAATCATTTTATGCTAATTTATTATTTAATATATTATATAATATTAAAAATATATATTTAATTATCATTGGATCAACCACGATTGAACTAGTGGACTGTGAACCGAACTAGTGGACTGTGAACCGGTTCAATGACCTCCGGTTTTTAAAACTACTCTAAAGTCGTCTGTAATCTAGTTTGTACTTGTATTTTTTATATAATGATATTCTTTTTGATTTGTAGCTTGCCATTTGTTTTCTTGTTGCAGAATTTCCTGATGAAGTGGATACACCATTGGATCTCCCTGCTCGGAAGCGGTTTGCAAAATACAGGGGACTCAAGTCCTTCAGAACTTCTTCATGGGATCCTAAAGTATGTGTGTCTTTTTTTAGATTCTTTATACTTTGTCATTGTCTCTAACAAAAAAACAAAATGACATTCTTATAATATCAGGAATCTCTACCCCAAGATTATTCCAGAATTTTTGAGTTCGATAATTTTAAACGAACTCAAAAGCTGGTTCTTGCTAAAGCATTAGAATTGGAGCAAGAAAACAGGGAGGACTGCGTTCCAGTTGGCTCATATGCTAGGCTGCATATCATGGAAGTGCCCAGTGCTCTTGCTTCAAAGCTAATTATTCTTGCAAAGACACTCCCAGTTACAGCATGTGGCCTGTTGAAGCATGAGTCTAAAATTTCCGTCCTTCATTTCAGGTGTGTTTACCATTTTACTATTTTCACTGATAGTGCTTTTTATGCCCTGCTCTACTTATTATAAGTGGCCCTTTCTGAATATTCAAAAGATGTCATGAAGTCACTTGTATTTTGTAGTGTGAAGAAGCATGAAACTTACGATGCACCCATCAAATCCAAGGAAGAGTTAATATTTCATTGTGGGTTTCGGCAATTTGTTGGCAGGTATGGTATTCAATTTGAACAACCATGGCATATAATAGTTCTCTTCATGATTCATGAATAAATATTTAGGTAATTGCAATTTTTGCAGGCCAGTTTTCTCTAGTGAGTTCATAAATACAGACAAGAACAAGATGGAGAGGTTTCTCCATGCTGGGCGCTTTTCAGTTGCTTCAATTTATGCACCAATTTCATTTCCTCCTCTTCCTACGATAATCCTAAAGAGAGGTGGAGAGGATGCTTCGCATGCAGTGGCTGCTGTTGGCTCACTGAAAACCGTTGACCCGGATAGGATAATCCTTAAGCGTGTTATTTTGACAGGGTATGTGTGGATATTTTTCAAGACCCAAAAATTGAAAACCTTGCATATTACTAATTGGTTTTATGGTCTTTTTCATTAACATCTTTCCAATACTTATTCTCAGAAGAAATGTAATTGTTATTTCAGAGTTGTATGATATTTGTGACAATCAATAATAGAATTTCTGGTTCGCTTATTTGAAGCTTTTAACATTTCGTGGTGCAGTTACCCCCAGAGAGTATCGAAACGTAAGGCTTCTGTAAAACATATGTTTTATAATCCAGAGGATGTTAAATGGTTTAAGGTGAGGAAATATGTTAACTAGTTTTTGTAATCATTAAAATGTTGCTTGGATGATTGTGCAGAGTATTGAAAGACTTTATTGTCTGAAAATTGTCAGTTATCACCTTAATGAGATTTCTTAATGTGGGTGGTGATTGCAGCCTGTAGAGCTCTATACCAAACGTGGTCTTCGTGGGCGAATTAAGGAACCTGTTGGTACACACGGTATGTTAGTTTTGTTAGAAACCTTTACTGTTAATCTTATTATAAACATTCTGGCTACTGCACATTTTAGGGAGGAAACGGATTATATATTGCTTTGTCAAGGATGGACTTGTGCATTCCATGATTTCTCATCATGATCCATTGTTTGATCTGTTTTTCACAATTTTCTTATCTGCAAAGCTCTTCATTTGAGTCCAATTGGCCTTGCATGAATATTTTAATGTTGAACCTATTGATTCTTGGAGATTGCACTCTTGTTAGAGAGTTCTGCGGGAAGCACTGTCTAGCATATTTTTTGGGGAGTGGTAATAGTGGAAAGGGTGGATGAGGTTGGAAGGTACAAATAAAAAAGGGGTATGATTTCTTTGGGTTCATTTTGGATTGACAAGTGAATATTAAAACTTCTAAGAACTAAGTAATAATCAATCAATCGTTTATTATTTTGTGGATTAAGGTTTCTACTTTATAGATTGATTTTGGTTAAGTATTTTATGTTTTTCATTCAAATATATATGGGATGCATGATATTGATCATAGTTTATTGTTTTTTTTTACTGTGATATTTTGTTTATTATTGCTCAGGAGCAATGAAGTGCCTTCTCAACGGGGTTCTTGAACAGAGTGATACTATATGTATGAATTTATACAAACGTGCATACCCGAAGTGGCCAAACCATCGTTTTCCTTTATTAGAATTCTGATGAGATGACAGATGAATTCTGTTATTGATCAAGGAATTCAGAAGAAATCCAACTATATATTGATTGGGAATGAAGCGCTGGTTCAGATTGACTTCCTTGTGTGGAGGATGCAGTTTTTTGACATATTAGGTTCAGAAGAAATCCCCTTGCTCGTGTGAGAAGATAAATTAACAGATATCAAATTTTGTTTTTCATTTTTTTGTATTTGCATACAAAAATCCTGAAATGTAGTAGGTATTCACAATGTTTCACATATTTTTCGCTTCATTCTTGGCTGAAGCTCATTTAATTTAGGCAACTTCATGCACCTTGTATGGTAGTTTTTGATTGGTTTGACATTTAAATGGTTATCAAGCACCACCTGTATTCTTGAGCTTGAGCCGAAGCTAAGATCGAAACAACAAAACTATAAAGCAGGAGCTACTAAAGTTTTCACACAGTGCCTGTACTCTCCGCAGGCATACTCAATGATCCAGTTTAGTGTCTTTTTTGCATGTAAAAAAAACGATCAACTATTGAAGTTCCCCAATATGTAAAAATTAACAAAGCTGCTATAAAATTAGCCAACAATCATTGCTGTCTATAAAAAAATTCACCATTGTTCAGGCTGTCAGAAGTTATACATAAATCAAACGATAGCACATCTTCAGGAAATGAACCTGGATATCTTGTTAGTATAACTCTGAATAAAGTTTCATTGTACCCAAAAGGCCAAAACAAAATATTTCACCAGATATACTAACTACTAGGAGACCAAATGTTCAGGGCCTCTGAAAAAAATGCAGTCTTCTCCTTTAGCTCATGACTTGGCCTTCAGCCAATCAACAAAAGAGTGCAAAATCTAATTAGGGCACACAGCTCCAACGTGGGGCAACGGTATTTCGACAACTGCCTTCATCAAAACTGCTTAAACATTTTCACCTGGCGGCAATTCAGCCAGCTTTGGAGATGTGCCAAGTACTCTTTCCATGTCATAACGAACTTCAATATTGCGAATGCTGTACCCAACCACCATCAACCAATAAAGAAGTTTGGCGAGTTCAGATGCGCTAGTCTCACTCACGCTAGTCTATACAATCAGAATAGAAGCAAGTTACACAAGTCTGAAATGATACTAACTGTAATAGCAAGAGGGGGCTATTCACCCCCTCAGAATCATAAATAGGTCCATAAAAATAATTTGAAGAAATCTAGTTATGGTTGCCTAAGTTCATACTTCATACTAATAAAAATCATCACTAATTTACCTAGTATCACATGATCAAATTATTAGTCAGGACCTAGGAAGTCTTACCTCTACGCTTTAACTCAGTTCACACAGTTAAAGAGCACATGGTAAAAGTTCAATTATTAGTCAGGACACAAAAGTCAAACACCCTTATTTGAAGTAACATATAATTTATCGTCAGGCCAGCATGAGTTGCTGCTGCATGTGCATTCTTGAGCAACTTTGCATTCAAGTAATAAGAATTCATCTTATGTACCCAATAAAAAGAGTTTCATCTTCCATATTAACACTTAACACAACCCCTAAAAAGGAAATAATTCCAACATTAAAGTGTGTTAGAATATTAGAAAAATATCTTTAATATCTTGAAATATGTTTTAAGACTAGTTTGTTATCCTATAATAAGAGTAAGTACTTTATGTTTGTTTACACGTTGATAACTTACGTTTGCAAATTCTAACACCAAATTGGGCACTACAATGCCGAAATTGAGAAGGAAGAAATTGATGGATCCAAATTAAACGTTGTTAGAATATTAAAATAATATATTTAATATCTTAAAATATCTCTTAAGATTAGGTTTTATCCTATAATATCTCCTAGGATTAGTTTTCATATTTCTAGATAATTATCATGGTTTATTTCCTAACTAGGAGTTTATATTGATCAGTTTAAATAAGCATCTCTACCTAGTCCTTTGTATCAATTATCTAGTCTAAAGTATCAATTCATATATCACTATTTATTTATTATAATTCTTCTCCTCTCTTCTTCCTTTTTCTCCAATTCTCTAAAACTTCAACAAACATAAACAGGTTCACAAACACACTTTAGTCTTTGTATCAAGTATCAATCATCCATCAATATATTATTGTATATTCATAATAATTATTTCTCTTCTCTCCTTCCTTTTCTCTAAAACCCTCTAACTTTAACATGGTATCAGAGCGACACCATCCACTGTGACCTGTCTCATCACTATTCCCCACTATTGAGTTCCCTAGAGTTTGGAACTTTGTTGTATGTCTCTCTACGATGAGTCTTAGTATTTGTGTTCTTCTTTAGCTTCCAATTTTTGTTGCCATGCATTTTACCGGTGTGTTCAGTCTTCATATCCACCCGTTGTGTCTTCATTCCAGTGAGTTCAGACGTTTTCGACTAGTTTTTCCCTTTTTTCCAGCCGCAGACGGCGATGCCTCCTTTTTGACCGGTGACCCCACCACCAAGATTGTCGAGTGCCAATTTGTCCAACGGTGTCAGACCCATCTTGAATGGAGCACCGACACACCCACAAGCGTCGTTTTTAAGGTCGTCCGTCCAAGTCACACCAGCCACCCTCCGTTGCTCGGCCTTGGTTGCTCCATATCTGTCTCCGTGACTTCTCCCTTGGACTTTTTGACGCCATTTCTCTCTCCTTACGACTGTTTCCACTTAGTTGACCCATGATTTTCAAAACCTACAGATATGTATCTAGTGGCTATCCTAGAGTAATCCACCTAGCCCGTGGCTTTCCCCGTGCAATCTACTTTGCTCCACGACTTTCCCATTGTAATCAATCTAGGTATATTAATTGATATGGGTATATTTGTAACAAGCTTAGTAAGCTTTAGAGTGTGTTTGGTAAGACATTTCAGCTAATTGAAAGCTGAAATTAGTACCTAAAACCATTTCAGCTGTGTTTGGTAAGGTAGCTTTTTCAAGTAGCTACTAGCTTTTTAGTAGCTTTTTTAAGTTACTTGAGGTAGTTTTTTAAAAAAAAACTCCTATTTTCAGCTACCAGCTGAAAATTTATTACAATTATCCTTCAATAATCATTATTTAATTAATGATGTCGTTGTATGTCATTTTACCATTTTCAAGCAGTTCAAAAGCTACTTTTACCAAACACTTTTAATCAAATCAGCTAGTTTTTCAGCTTTCAAATTTTTTTACCAAACACACTCTTAGCTTGAGGGTGAGTGTAAGAATATAAGAAAAATATCTTTAATATCTTGGAATATCTTTGAAGATTAGTTTATTATCCTATAATATCTCCTAGGATTAGTTTTCATATTTCTCAGTAATTATCATGATTTATTTCCTAATGTAAATAGAATCAGGAGTCTATTGATTAGAATGAATAAGAGTCTGTACTTAGTCTTTTGTATCAAGTATCAATCAATATATTATTGTATATTCATAATTATTATTTTTCTTCTCTCCTTCCTTTTCTCTAAAACCCTATAACTTCAACAAAGTGCTTAATATTAAGCCAGATCTACTTTGCCAAATGACAAGAGTCAGGTTGAATGAAATCTCCTTTAACAATGGGATGCAGAAAAAAGACAAAAGAAGATTGAGAACTAGAGGTACTGAGGAGGCAAACCTTCATTTGGCTAGGATCTGCAACAGCTAGTAGGCGTTTTATAAATGTGTTCATTGCAAACACAACGTCCTCCCCAGCAGTACTAGTTAACTCCTACACAATAAAATGAAAGGTTACTATGGCACATAATTCACATATTTCAATAAATGATGCTCCTAAATTCTGACTGCTAAGATTTAGAGGAAAACATAAATTGATTAAGTTGAATAATCTGAATGGGAATGTCAAATATAAGTTAAAGAAGCAAATATCACAATCCATAGAGCACCCACTCAAGCAAATCAACAACAGTGAATATGTAACTGTGTGCGTATATTAACAGCAAACTAATACCTAGACCTAGTTCTGAACAGAAATACATTTCCATAATGTCAAATCAATGCTCAATGGACAATAAATTTTGCATTAGGCCATGTTTTCATAATTAATCCCAATAAAAGCTACAGTACAGATCAACATGTAGAAATTTATGCTAAGCAGACAACAGATATCAGCTGGATGAAAGCAGAGAAGTATTTTATATTAACAAAAGGAAAGTAGAATTAACCTTCAAATTTCGAGGCTCAAGAGACTTTAGGTATTCCAACAGTTCATTTTGTGCATTGCTAGATTGTCTCACAACTTGACGATTCAGCTCCTCAATCTCCGCTTCAAGTAATTCAATGTACTTTTTAGCATCTATTCTCTCAGGCCCAGAAACATTATTCCACCGAAGGACTTCACCTGAGACATTCTTTTGTGTCCCGGGTGCATAGTCTGGCATATCCTGCAACATTTTGAGACTATAAATTAAAGAATGTACAAACTAAAGCATTTACTTGGTATAACGATGTACTCTCTAAAAGGAAAACACTATAGCCATTGAGCTATAAAAGCATTTTTTTAATACCAAATTCTCAAGATTTAACATTAATACTCTTAGGCCTGAAACTAACCTACCCAATAACAAGATTATTTCTTTTCTGCTAGCCCACACCAGACTAAAGAATGTCCTTTCCAATTCTTTCTTTCCTCTATTCTAAACAGGGAAAGGTGGTAAAGGATAGGAAACTACTGGACCAAAAGGTCCAAATAAGTCATCTGACAATTATCCAAGTACTTAAATATCTTCTGAACCACATAGTCCCAAAAAGAGAATGAAGAGAAGTAATGTACCTTTTTATCTTGCATTTCAGGAAGAGCAACTTGTTCCAAACTTTCTTGCAATTCCAAACGGTATTGTGCATTCCTGAACATGTATCCAGTCATCATGACACTGTACATGAGCTGTGCAAGGTTTTCAGCTACCTGAATAAAAAGCCATATGATTCCACCAAAATAAGATACATGGAGAAAGGAAAACCAAAAAGGAAGAACTGCAATTTAACCCAATTACATGGCTTAATATTGCTTTACCAATTGGACCATCTTGCGCTAAAAAAATGTTATTCTTGCACCACCAGAATAGTCATTGACACCAATAATATTTCTCAACAAATTAAGAAAACAAGTACTGTAAGGGGGAAAGAACTTATAGAAGGCTCTGATATTGGGGCTTAACACGAAAAAAGATTAAAAAAATTGGGGAAATAAAAACGGCAGCAAACATAAGAAGTATAATTTATTTTTAAAAACACATGTTTTTTGGGGATTTAGTAACAAATATGACAGCACCAACCATATAAAAGGGTATAGTGATTCAAACACAAATTTCAGGGACTAGTACATCAGGCAACACAAAGTCTCCCACTTCATAGAAACATTTCATCAAAGCAACCAAAAGATTAGCTATCCACCCAAATATTACCATGGCAGCTAGCAGAAATTGCTTATCATAAAATGACAGTAAAAGCTAATCAAGAAAGGAAAAAACTAATATAATCTTACAGTGGTAATTGTCACAGCAAAAAATTGAGGGGGCAGTGTTCCAATCATATTCGTCACTGTTTGTCGCATTGCATCCACAACCTAATCACCAAAAGAAGTCCCATTCACTATGAGGGCATGGCATAAAAAATCAATAGCCACTTTTACGGGCAACAATTCAACAGTGATCAGTACCATGTTCATACATCCAAGCAAGACAACCACATACCTGTTGAGGTGCTCTTTTCACAAACAATTCCATAAATTCTGGCTGCACATTCTTAACATATTCCAGTAAAATGTCCCTCCTGCTCTTTGACTGGTGATTTCAAAACGTATAATCACTAATCAGGAACACAATCAGATAACTGATACATAAATAGATACTTTTCTTGAACAAATTATTTTTGAGTGTATATCCTACTATAGTACTATTTTTACCAAAATAATCAATTGGGCCTGGGCATATAAATATAATACTGAAGAAACTTAGGATTTCATATATTTTGCATCAGTAACAGTTCCCGGTAATGACTCAATAATAAAACATATTGGAAGGAAATTACGAAGATTACATTTAGGCACCTATTCCCAACCACACCAATTTTTAAAGATTACATATATTCATCCAGTGTCACACTACCCTATTTCAAAGGCATTCCAAGACAAAAACTAATTTTTATATTAAAATAATAATATATAAAATTAAAAAAGTACTTTTTATTTAAAAAACGAAAATTGGGGCAGGGGTAAGATTAAAACAGAAGAAGAAATGGAAGCAGTACCAGAGTGCCATTTGGGGGCTTGGGGTCGCCGGCAGGGTTGGAACTGTCATTATTGGAGGATTCATATGCTTTAACCCTCAAAGCAAATCTTCCTTTATGGTTTGAATTTCTGGGAAAACTAACTGATGTGGCGGAACGAGTTCGAATGGACACAAGAGAAATTGAAGATGACGTAGTAGAAGTTGAAGAAGAAGAAAAAACCAATTGAGGTATCAAGAAAGGTTTCCCAGTCAACGAATACATCATCAAATTATCTGGAATAAATTATACTGTGCTTATTTCAGGTTTTCTTTGGAAATGGAGCGGCTTTGTTCTTGTTCCTCTTCACTGTTCACAGGGATGAGGATCACACGTGCTTTGCACCGGCCACGTATAAACAATTTATCGGTAATTTCCTTAATTTCTATTTTATATTTTATTTATTATTTTTTTATTAAAAGTTCATAAGAAATATAATCTCTCTGGTCCTATTTATAAGATAATTCAGACAAAAAGACATATATTAAAAAATAATTAATACATTAATTTTTAAGAAATTATTCTACAATATTACAACTTTACAAGTTTACCCTATTTAAAATTAAATTTATTATTGTGATAATTGTGTCACCTTAAAAATTTAATAATCAACAAAGGTAAATATGAAAAAATAAATAAATACTTCTAAACGTTTTCTTATAAATATGATGGAGTATATAATCTAAAACTTTTTATACTCTTTGATAGTTGGATCATATCTTTATCCATTGATGATTAATAAATAAGCTCACAACCCTCTAATAATATAGTTATTTTTTTATGCTTTAATAATATAGCTATTTCATTTAATAAATAAAATTAATATATTATTAAATTTAATAAATAATGTGACAATATTATTAAATAATTATATAAAATTTTTTATATGAAAAATGTATATAAATTAAATTGATATTACTAAATTAACTCAAACATATTCTTATGTCTGACGGGACTGTTAACAAATATATGTGATATGTTTAAAAAGATATTTATTTATTATAATTAAATTGAATAGGATTATTTTAATATTTCTTTTGATTAAAAAAATCTTTTACCTAAAACATGTGTTTTTCGTGGGTATCAAAATATGTGTTCAATAAAAAAAATATAATACTTATATAATTTTTTAAATAAAAATTTAAAAAATAAAACGATTTCATGTTTTTTCTCATATAAGATATAAATACAAACTTCTAAAAACTTTTTTTAACTTAAACAATCCTTTCAAATCAAGTATTTGTTAAGGTATAAGGACAATAAATAACTTAAAAAATAAATCATTTTTTATAATTTTTTGTTTTAGTCAATATATTTGTTGGACTTAAATAAGAAAGCCAAGCATATTCGATGGCTAAATTTAGGGTATACAAGTTTAAATATTGTTGTCGTATACAACAATATATCTTACCCTTAAATATGAATTTAAAACAATAGATGGTTGATAAATATAAATTTTACACATTAATTATCTCTCAAGCTTAACCTTTTAATACATATTTTATGATTACTTAACAACTCATAAGCATATTATGTCAATTCGGGTTTATATTCGGCTTAATTACATTTTTTAGCATAATTGAAAGCTTACACTATTTCGTATTTCAAGCATAACTCGAGTTCTAGACATGTAAAAAGTATGCAATTTATATTGTATGAAGCTAAAAGAAAGTGCTACAACATTGATAAAGAACCCAAAAGTTAAATCAGATGTCTAGTGGGTCAAAATAGGCTTGGAATACAGAATAATCAGTATTATATGAAAACTTTTTTTTGGCGTGTATTATATGAAAACCTAAACAACACTAAAAGTAGGGGTTGGCTTCGGTTGGATTCAGGCCCAAAAGGCCCAATCCGCATGAAACCGACACAATATAAAACTAGGTCGCTCCCGTTCGTTTTAGGCCTTCGGATTGATCGGATAAATGGGCCACTCGGGTGGGTTATTTCGTTTTGGGCCATTTTTGTGTCAATTCATTTTTTTGGGCTTTCAACATTTTAGATTTTTTTCATGTCGTGTACTGTCCACAGTCCACCTATTTGGGCCTTTCAATTTTTTAATCTTTTTAACATTGTATTTTTGGCCAATATTAGGTCTCAATATTAGGTCCACAATCCATCTACTTGTATTTGATGACAGATGTAGAGAGGCTTTTGATCTCCTCAAGAAATCATTAACCACCACTCTAATTATCAAGCAACCTGATTGGGCATTTCCTTTTTAGATCATGTATGATGCATCCAATTATGTCGTGGGAGCTATCCTTGCCTCATGTCATATACTATGCTTCTAGGACTTTAGATGTTGAACAAGCTAACTATACTACCACTGAGAAAGAACTATTAGCTATGGTGTTTGCACTTGATAAATTTAGATCATATTTGCTTAATTCTGAGGTGGTTGTTTTTACTGACCATGCAACATTGAAGTTCTTGTTGGAGAAGGCAAATGAGAAACCAAGGTTAATTAGATGGATGTTGCTACTCCAAGAGTTTGATTTGGAGATTAAGGATAGGAGTGATGCAGAAAACTTGGTAGCTGATCATTTAAGCAGAATTGAAAGAGCTCTTTATCCCTTTCCTATTAATGATTCTTTTCCTGATGAAAAACTTTTGGAGTTGCGTAACACACCCCTTGATTTGCTAATTTAGTAAATTACTTGGCTGCATATGTTTTGCCTACACATGCATCTAGGGCACAAATAGTTAAGCTTAAAAGTGATGCTAAATATTATGTGTGGGAAGATCCCTACTTGTTGAAATTTTGCAGCGATCAAGTCATTGTAAGGTCCAAGAATCCTCTTCAGATGTTTTCATAATAAAAAGCTCTCAAAATACACTTAATATAATTCTGAATAAATGCATATTAATGGTTGCAATTGAGATTATCTTAGAAAGAACAAAAAAAGCTGAATAGAAGAATCTGTTGAGAAGAAGCAACTATCAGAAGATAGACACCAGTACAAAATGTACACTCGCAGAAGAAACAATTTCAAGAATCACTACTCTGAACTTTACCAAGAAGATACTACACTTGCTCATAAGATGATAGAAAACAAGAAAGTTGTTGAGAAGAATGAAATGAATCTGGTATCAGTACATTAGATTGCTTTAGAAGAAAGGAATACTAACATTTAGCTCCAGAAGAAAGAAGTTGACAAAAGAAACTACAAATTCAACTTACTGAAGATAAAAATACCATTTGCTAAAAATATAAAATTGCCCAGTATTCCTGCATGTCTCACTAAATTCTCCAGAAGAAGGAAGCTTAAATTGAATGGAAAAACTGGCTCCAGAAGATACGCTCTCCAGAAGATATGACCAGTCAAACCTGATGAAAGAGAAAAACTGCCACATGAAAGTGACATCTTCTTTTGTCTAGCTGGGAGCTTAACCCCTTCTCCAAGGCACTTCAACGGCTAGTTGAGCCATCTTTGCCTATAAAAAGGAGCCCCCTCTTCATTCCAAGAAACACAACACCAGAAGAAGCTCTCTGTGCATCAAAATTACCATTTCCACCTTCTGGAAAAAAATCCACTTTCTACAAATCTCTCAGCATTATTCTTAAACAGTTAGGAAAGTATGAAAGAGTGTGTGTAGGCTCACTAAATTTTGTTGTGCTTTATTAATTGTAATATTGAGCCTTTTATTGTAATTTTTTATTCATATCTTTAATTGTAACTCTCAAGACTAAGAAGGAGTTGTTAATTCTTCTTGAGAGAGTTGTGTAGAGTTCTACAGAGGTTAGGTGTGCCCATATGTTGTAGAGTTTAGATTGTAACATTGTGTGGTTGAGCCTACAGAGGCTGCAGAAGAACACTGTGTGGTTGAGCCTGCAGAGGTTGCAGAAGAATACTGTTTGGTAGAGCCTACAGAGGCTGCAGAAGAATACTATGTAGAGCCTGAAGAGGTTGCGAAAGAATAATAGGTGGTGTGCTGCACCAAGAGGCATGTTAAGGCTGTTTGTATCAAAGTTGATATAGTGAAAAATCCTACTGAGGGTAGGGACTGGACGTAGCCCTAAGGATTAAAGGGTGAACCAATATAAACATAATGTGAGCATACTTATTCTCTCCTTATACTCTTTATTTTTGAAAGCTTCATTTAATTACTCATAAGATATGATAATTTTCATACTTGCATAAAACTATTTTTAAACCTATCTAATGCCTATGTAAGTGTGACCCCAAGAAAGTCCTTCCAAAAAGAGAGGAGACTATATTTTCTACATACTAGATCCATTCAAGTAATTTGTATTACTACATATTGGTTCATCTATTTGTCTAAGTTTCTAATATTAGCCAAGAAAATCACTTGAGCAGAATATATTAGAAGTGATTGCAGAAATTTGAAAAGATCACAATTCACCCCCACTTGTGACCGTAATATTTACTTCAGTCATTAGGCGTTGTGTGCCAAATCATGAGTTTAATTCTATTCTAGATTTTTGCCATTCATTTGCATGTGGTGGACATTTGGGACCTCGACGTACTTTTAGAAAGGTTTTAGGATCCGGTTTGTATTGGCCTACCTTGTTTCGTGATGCTTACAACTATTGTAAGAATTGTAAACAATGCCAAAGAATGGGAAACATATCACGTAGAGATGAGATGCCTCAACAACCATTATTGTTTTATGAGGTGTTTGATGTTTGAGACATTGATTTCATGGGCCTTTTCCCTAAATCTTTTGGTTTCACTTATATTTTACTGGTTGTGGATTATGTTTCTAAATGAGTATAAGCAAAATCCACCCACACTGATGACTCTCGTATTGTGATTGACTTTGTCAGGTCCAACATTTTTAGCAGGTTTAGGATTCTAAGGACAATCATTAGCGATCAAGGATCTCATTTTTGTAATAGGAACATGGTATCCTTGTTAAAGAAATATAGGGTGATTCACAAAATGTCCACACCATATCATCCTCAAACAAATGGTAAGTATCCAACAAAGAACTCAAACAAATTCTAAAAAAAAACTGTCCAACCGAATAGGAAAACTGGAGCAAAAGGCTTGATGATGCTTTATGAGCTTACAAAACAACTTACAAAACTCCTATAGGGATGTCCCCTTACCAGGTAGTCTTTGGAAAAACATGTCATCTACCGGTAGAGGTTGAGCACAAAGCATATTGGGTCGTTAAGTAATGCAATTTGAACACATAGAAAGCTTCAATTGCAATAACTTGAATAAATTAAGTTATAACCATTTGAGAACTCTAGAATTTACAAGGAAAAGACCAAAGCATTCCATGACAAGATACCAACAAGAAAAAAGTTGCTCATTAGATAAAAAGTGCTCTTATATAATTCTCGTCTTAAGCTGATGTCTGGTAAGTTATGTTCTAGCTGGTCAGATCCATTTATGGTTACTAATGTTTATCCTTATTGTTAGAGTATATAGCCTGTGCGCTTATCATTTAAATGTAAATTGTAATTGATATTTGCTTTGTATTTTGATATGTGCTAAATGTGCTAGTTGACTTTCTGTTTAAGATAGGCAATTAGAAACTGTTATAATTGACTTGTGTCGGTTATCTGTTAGTTGTTCAGCTTCTCTTAGAAGCTAGTGCACACTATATAAGTGTTGCTAAGTCTCTCATTGTAATCAACTTTCATTTTCAATACAATTCAAATATCATATTACTCTCTAAGATTTCTCTCTGAACTTTCTCTCTCTCACACACACATTCTCTAAATTCAACATGGTATCATGAGCTTCTACCCGATCCAGTAACCATGTCTTCCTCTTCCTCTGATTTACATTGTGCCTCTTCTGCACCTATAACATTCTCACATGTCATCACCATCAAACTCGATGAAACAAATTTCTACCATTGGAAGCAGCAAATTGAAGGAGTAATTCGCGTCTATAAGCTTCAAAGATTTCTAGTTAGTCCTCAAATTCCACAACGTTTTCTCACTAAAGCAGATAGAAATCTTGGGAATGTGAATCCTGCCTATACTGAATGGGAACAACAAGATTCTTTATTGTTCACTTGGCTTCTGTCCTCTCTCTCTATAGACATTCTTCCAAACGTTATGACCTGCCTGCATTCTTGGCAAATTTGGGAGGAATTACACAACTTCTTTCATGCGCAGAGCAAGGCAAAATCCAGCCAGCTTCGTTCCAAACTCAAGGTTATTTCCAAAGATTCTCTCACGATGATTGAGTATCTCAAGAAAGTTAAAGTCACTGTAAATACACTGTGTTCCATTGGAGACCCAGTTTCTTTTCGTGATCATTTAGAAGCTATCCTAGACGGACTTCCTGAAGATTATCACCCCATTGTTGCTGTTATTCAGAATCGAACAGATATTCGTACCATTGCTGAAGTGGAAGCTATGTTGTTGGCTCATGAAGTTTGCTTAGAAAAGAGCAAGAAGAAACTCCTAGCTGATTCAACCTCTTTCTCTGTAAATGTTGCGCAAGTTACTGCACCTAATTCCTCTTCATCCCCTAATACTGTTGTTGCCAATCAGGTATCCCTTTCACCCCAAGATAATCAGAATTTTAATTCTAATGAAGGTTCTGGTGGTTTTGGTCGTGGTAATCAATATAGTGGCAATTTTCGTGGCCGTGGTGGAAGATTTGGTCGAGCTAAAGGCCGTGGAGGTAGATTTGGTAGAAGGTCTAACGTCCAATATCAAATTTGTTACAAATTTGGACACGATGCTAGCATGTGCTATCACCGATTCTCTGATTTTTCTCCCTCTGGTTATTATCCTCCACATCCAGGCTTCAATACATGGTATCCTTCTCCTAGACCTGCTCCTATGCAATACAACTATCCTGGAAATACTTCCTCTTTTCAACAGGTTTCCAACCAGAGGCGTCCATCTACTCCTACTGCCACTGCTGGTTCTTTTCAGCCACAAGCCCAGGCTTATCTCACTGCCCCTGACATCACTCATAGCACACAGACTCAATCATGGTATCCTGACTCAGGAGCAACCCACCATGTGACTCATAATGCTGCCAATCTATCAGACAGTGTTGCCCTTACTGGCTCAGATGAGGTTCTCATGGGGAATGGCCAAGGTTTGTCCATTGCTTCTGTTGGTTCAAAATCTTTTTCATCTCCTTACAATCCTAATTCTTCTCTTCATCTCAAAAATCTTCTCTTAGTCCCTTCCATCACAAAAAACCTTGTAAGTGTAAGCAAGTTTGCTAAAGACAATTCAGTTTACTTTGAATTTCACCCATCATTTTGTGTTGTTAAATCCCGGGCAACTTCTGAGATTCAACTTCATGGCACGCTGGACAAGGATGGGCTCTACAAGTTTCAGAATCTTCCTTTTTCTAATCCTTCCATTAATACTTGTACTAAAAACTCAGTTCTTGACTCATTAAATGTAACTAGTTTAGCCTTTTCATCTGCATCTAAGTCATATATAACTCCTAGTGCCTATTCCATGTGGCATTGTAGGCTTGGACATCCTCACCATGAGGTTTTGCGTGTAATACTACAACAATGTAACATTCCCTTACCTAATAAAAGTTCCACTGATTTTTTCTATACTGCTTGTTGTATGGGAAAAACACATAGATTGCCTTCTTCTCCCTCTACTGTTGTTTACACTGTCCCTTTACAGCTTATTTTCAGTGACCTATAGGGGCTAGCACCTGTTGAATCCTCTTGTGGTTTTAAATACTTTCTCACATGTGTTGATGCCTTTTCCCGATACACTTGGGTTTACCCTTTAAAAGCTAAATCTGACACCCTCAAAACTTTCCTTCAATTCAAAGCTATGGTTGAATTGCAATTCAATTCCAGAATCAAATCTGTCCAAACAGACTGGGGGGTGAACTTAGGTCTCTTTCTGCATACTTTGCAGATCTGGGAATTGTTCATAGACTTTCCTGTCCACACACTCATCATCAAAATGGTACAGTTGAGCGCAAACACATACATATTGGCGAAACAGGTCTAACTCTCCTTGCTCAAGCTCAATTACCCTTCCAATATTGGGATCGTGCTTTCCTTACAGCAACCTACTTGATCAACAGACTTCCCACCTCTGTCCTACAATTTAAGTCTCCTTATTTCATGTTATACGATCAATCTCCTGACTACAAATTCCTCAAAGTTTTTGGCTGTGCCTGTTTTCCATTTCTACGACCCTACAACTCTGCCAAACTTGACTATCACTCTAGGGAATGTATTTTCTTAGGATACTCAACCACTCACAAGGGTTATAAATGCTTAGATGCAGATGGAAGAATTTTTATCTCCAAGCAAGTTGTATTTCATGAGTCAAGGTTCCCCTACTCTTCTCTTTTCCCAACTAAACTTGTTTCACCTATTGCACCTACACCTATTCCAGCTGCTCCACCCATCATTCCTTCCAAACCTGTTCCCTATATTCCCTCTTCTCCTGCACCTCCTTCTCCATTAATTCCCTCTACTATCCCATCCTTGTCCCATTCTCCTCACAATTCCCTCCCTACCTCTACCAATCTCCCCCTCTTCTCAAACACTTCCTTTTGTCAATCCCCTTAATATTCACCCCATGCAAACCCACAACAAAAATGTGATTGTTCAGCCAAGATTAGAACCTAGAATTCTTCTCACTCATATTGAACCTTCTACTGTTAAACAAGCCTTGGCCAACCCCCATTGGTTTCAAGCCATGAAAGAAGAATATGATGCTCTCTTGCGAAATAAAACTTGGTCTCTTGTCACTCTTCCTGCACATAGACAAGCTATTGGCTGTAAGTGGGTATTTAGGGTCAAAGAAAATCCTGATGGTTCCCTAAATAAATATAAAGCCAGGTTGGTGGCTAAGGGCTTTCAAAAAAAAACTTGGCTTTGACTATTCTGAGACCTTTTTCTCCAGTTGTTAAACCTGTTACATTGAGAACAATTTTGACCATTGCTGTTTCTAAGGGCTGGCCTATTCAGCAGATAGATGTAAACAATGATTTTCTCAATGGTTTATTGGAAGAGGAAGTCTACATGTGCCAACCTCCTGGTTTCGAACAGTCAGACAAGACCCTTGTTTGCAAACTGCACAAGGCTTTATGTGGTTCTTTTTGATTTAGCTGAATTGTTCCGCAAGGAGAAGGAACAATATAGTCTTGTGATAAGAAACTATTTTTAGTGTTAACATAAGAAAATTGAAAAAAATGAAGTGTCAAACATTATCTACGTGGATTCATTTGTGCTACTATCATAGTGCTAAGTTTTAATACGTTAAAAATATGCTTTTCGTGTCTTATATTATTTGTTTTTTAAGGTAACACATGTCTTCAAAAAATTATTAATTATATTGATTATGTTATGATAAAAATAACTCGTATTCCCTAAAATATCTTTACTGTATAATAAATAAGTTAGTTGACATGTCATACATAAGAGCTATTATTAGAAAAAAATTAATACTTTATTAACATTCTAAAGTAATAAATAATTTAAGACAAATTAAAAGTTTTAAAATGACAATTATTATGAAATGAAGGGAGTAATGTATAAACATTATAACCACTAGTTATAACCACTAGAGTATAGAGGGATAGGGGCACGAAGTGCCTCTTTATATATTTTAAATAAAAATAAAATAAAAAAAGTAATTGTGGATAGTTATTTTTATAGAAATAATTATTAAAAAATTAAAGCAAGTGTAAAATCGTGGGTGAGAGATGAAAATTAAAAAGTTGGCACTCCCTTTATAATATAGTCCATATACTCCAGTATAGAATAGTACAGATACACATAATTAAATTAAATAAAATTACACAACAAAATTTAAATCAATTCTAGACTTGTTATTAAAAAATTTTTGGGGGAAAGATTAATTATTTCATTTCCAAACCTGCATTTGTGAGTATCCATAAATGGAATGCTTGCAATAATTCTATGATTTCAAACTTACAATGCATACATATTTGCAATATTTCTGTCTAAACATTTCATTTCAAGCAAAATTATTAGACGAAAATCAATTAACCCAGCTTAACCCAGCTAGCATAAGTGCATAACAACAAACCTCCAATTTCGATGAACAGAGAGAGTGTAAGCGCGTTTGTTAAAGCCAAGAAAAAAATAAGAAACAGAAAGCTAGCACGGCAGTCACACGTGATAGGAAAAAATTGAATTTCAAAATAACAATTCTATGGCGATAGGAAAGGCACCGGAAGCATAGTGTCAATACCAAGAAAACCGTGTGCTAGTAGAGAGAAAAGACAGAGAGACAGCCACTACCACTATTCATAACTGTGCTTTTTATAGTATTTTCTGTTGTAGCACCCAGCCAGGCACTATCACATCATTATTATTATCATCTATCTATCAAATCTCTTCCTGAAAGAAACAGATTTATACACGCATAACGCATTCCCCTGCTGCTGCCTCTTCCTCTGTTCTGTATTATTTTATTCAATGCTGTAGGCATAGCTGAGTTTAAATTATAAATATATTTTTATGCGATAGAAATGAAATTATAATTTGATATCAAATTAGTTTCTCCTCCCAATTTGCTCTGATTCTTAGCACAGGGGGAGAATATGGCATTTCAGCGGCGGCGCCACCACTATTACCAACGCTTCCACATTATGATTCCGGTAATTTCCGCCGTCGCCGCCGCTCTACTCTTTCTCTTCGCTCTCCTTTCCTTCTTAGCTCCTTCTCCCATCGATAACGATCATGTGCACTGGAGACGCCAATACACCTCGGTACTCTCTCTCTCTCTCTCTCTTCCTCATCAATTACTGTATCTGATAATTGATCGTAGATTCCTAACCGTTTTTTCTTTATGTCTGAAATTATTGTTCAGTTTAACGTTCAAGCGGATGATGCGATTGGAAATCCTGTGTTTCGCGTTCCGGTTAGGGCTTTGTCTAGATTCTCTTTGTGTTTGGTGTTGATTAGGCGTTTCTATTCTTGGATCTTGATTCCATACTTGTGTGCTTTTGTTTTAATTTAATAATGGCCAGAAGGACGGAGGAAAGTTAGGTCACGATGTGTGGAGTTCTAGAAATTCAGAGCACTTCTACGGCTGCAGCAATGCCAGCAACAAGTTTTCAAGTGCGTATCTCGTTGGTTCAGTAATCAAGTGATGCGATGTAAAACTTTCGGTTTGAAACTTGGATTCGGTTCTGTGTATATAAATATATGATAATGACAGATAACTATGCGTTTCTTATGGCAGAAGCTCCAGAGATTACCCAACCGAATCGATATTTGATGATTGCAACGAGTGGAGGCTTGAATCAACAAAGAACTGGGGTAATTCTCTGGATTCTTGTCATTATTATAGTCAAGCAAGGATTTTATTTATATACTTCTAGTAAACTAGAAAATAAAATGTGAAATGAACTCAAAAGGTGAAAAAACAAAACATATGATTCCTTGATTAGATCCTGCCTTAGATTGAGGTTGTCAAATAAAATAAACATGTTCTTGCTGTACTAAGTAATGTACCATTTAAGGAGAAATGGGACAAAATTTGTTGAAGTTGGAACCACATATTAATTAAATAATCATGGAGCATTTAGTGTTGAGAAATTATATCCGGACAATAGTCTTATACAACCATGAGAGAGATAGGAATAAAAGAGAGAGAAGTACGAGATGTGAATATGTGATGGACAGAGATGGAGAAAGGAAGTGTGGTGTGAATTGTTGTATGAATAAAGGGTCTCTTTAGTGTTTGACACATTCTGCTCCAGTCCGTTGCTCATAGAATGCCTTAACACTTATTTTAAGCCTTTGTCTTCTTAGAAAGGCTAGTTTTCGTGTAAGGTTTGGAACAGTTAAAATTACAAAGGCTTTTAGTCACATGTAAAGTATATGTTTCAAGATGATATGATAGTGTGACTACAAAGCTATCTTTTGCTCTTTTTTTATTATTTCTTTCCTGTGACAATAAAATCTTCTTGAGAATCCCATTGCTTTCATCTATGGAAGAAGTATATTCCTTATGTTTTTAGATTGTATATGCTTGACTTTTGAAAAGAAAAAAGGTCTCATTAAATTGTCTGAAGTATGGAAATCAGTAAATCATTTTGTCTAGTTACAAACAAATCAGGACAGTATACTGCAGCATATGATAACTGTTGTTGACTTGTTGATTGTTGTTGGTAAACTATCTGCATACTCAGCTATCAATGTCAATCTTTCTGTTTCTGCAACTGGCAGATTACAGATGCTGTTGTTGCTGCGCGAATTTTGAATGCTACTCTTGTTGTTCCAATATTGGACCAAAGATCTTACTGGAAAGATTCTAGGTCAGTTACAGAAGTGAAATATATTGCCTGGGCTGTATCTGCAGTTATTCTATTGTAATTTGACTTGGCCGTTGTATTGAAATGTATCAGTCTCAGTGATGTATCTTAGATTGTGAAATAACTCCATACTTTACCTTTTGCAGTAACTTCTCAGAGATCTTTGATGTTGATTGGTTTATATCGTATCTGTCAAAAGATGTCAAAATTATCAAGCAACTCCCAAGTAAGGGGAGGAAAACAATATCTGCATACAGAATGCGTGTTCCAAGGAAGTGTAGTGAAAGATGTTATATAAATCGTATATTACCCGTACTCCTGAAAAAGCATGTGAGTTTTTTATTTCTTGAAACTACTACTACTAGTACTGCTAATGTGTTGTGCAACTTATAAAATTCTCTCAGTTTGATTGTTATTTATTGCTTGGAAGAGATCATATTAACATAATACTAGGAAGTTTAATAATTGCTTTTAGACTAAGGACTATAATCCAAATCTTTAAGGGATAGATGTTGTAGTAAGTCGATTTAGAGTATTAGAGTCCGTTTGTTTTGGCGTTGGAACAATGCAAAACCATGGTTTCGCGGAATTGATTTTAAATCACTTCCGTCTAACGTACTTTATAAAACGTGCATCTCTCATCTCAACCATTGATTTCTAGAATCAATTCTATTCAACTGTAAACCAAACAGACACTTAGATTGGTTAGATGCTTTTATTTTAGTATAATGAACTTTTTGGTTTTCTTCATCAGGCCACTGATTCTTGGTTGTCTGATGAATTTTATGGATCAAGCTAGGCTATCTCTCTTCCTTTACTTAATTTAAAGCCTTATCTAAAACTTTTCTATCAGCCAAGCGATCTTATAATTTATTGGATTATTTGTAAGATCTAGATCCATTGTTTTTTTTCCCCATAATTTGCCTAAATTTTTTTCCAGATAATAAAGACACTGTTCACTGTACCTTAGCAGCCCTGGATTTGATCCATGTTAGTGATCCTATGGCTGAGAACACCTACCTTACATTCATTAAATATTCAAACCCTGAAGTCCCCAAATTTTGGCCTATTTAAAGTCCTAGTTTCTATAAATTGCACTATTTTTTATTTTTTTAAATTTTGCCTGATTTTGGTTATTCAAAATAGGACATTTTGTGTGCTTGAAACTGCAAGTGACTTTTAGGAAATTCAGGAAGACTTTTTGTGTGCTTGAAACTCTGCAAATGATTTTGTGTACTACCAACTGTCTTTTCTAGCTTTAATAAACATGTAATTAATGCTTTAAATTCTGATTACTTTATCTGATCACCATGATATATGGATAACTATTTGATTGTTTGATTATGCATGAAAGATATTTAATTTACTTGCTTCATTTTTGTGGCAGGCTGTTCAGCTCAACAAGTTTGACTACAGGCTTGCAAATAGACTGGATACAGAGTATCAGAAGTTGAGGTGTAGAGTTAATTACCATGCTTTAAGATTTACCGACCCAATACTAGCAATGGGTGAAAAATTGGTCCATCGGATGAGGATGAGAAGCAAGCATTATATTGCACTACACTTGAGGTAGGCTAATTGATTTTGGTCCTCTATTATCTGTTTGTCTATCCTATTTCACATGATCAGGTCATCTTATCAATCAGATTCATCAATGTGGTAACCACTAAAACTCTAGAATATAGTATTATCCTCATATGTGGATCAGATATTCTCAGAAAAAGTTTTCTTGTGTACAAATGCATGTCAAAACTGGATCCTTATGCTGCTGTAATACATGCATATAAGCTTATTTACATTCCTGCTGGCATCCCATTACATTTTCTTGCTAAGCATATCACCAAAATATCCAATTTACTTGGCCAAACATGAAACACATGAATGATCTGTTTCATGGAGGATCATGGTTTTGACTAACAGCCTTTAAGAGTAATGTAATTCAAGTTGGACAAATGACCATACACAACAGCTCTAATGCAGTAATGCCCATATGTTTAAACTATCTGTTTAGCTAAGGAACAATAATCTAGATAGAAATACAACTGAGTAATTCTGTGAGTAATTTCAAATGCTCATTATGCTGATGAATTTGAACCATACAAAACTGTGCAAATTATAGGGAATTAAACTTACGAGTCATAATACGAGACTTTGGGAGAGAGTAATTGAGCAAAGATTAAGACAAGAGACCCATATCATAGAAAATCAATTTGGTTTTTCTAGGGAGATCGACCATGAAAGCTGTTGGAAAGTCCCACATTGGCTAATGATAAGGCCATTTAATAGTATATAAGCCTTAGGCAGTCCTCACCTTACAAGCTAGCTTTGGGGTTGAATTAGGCTCAGGTCCAAAAACTAATATGGTATCAGAGTCTATCCTAGATGATCCGTTGTTATTGGGCTGCCACAAGTATTGATGTCCACGCTCCAGATGTCCAGCCCTGGGCGTGAGGGGGTGTGTTAGGGTCCCACATTGCCTAGAGATAAGGCCAAATAGAAGTATATAGGCCTTGGGTAGTCCTCACCCTACAAGCTAGCTTTTGGGGTTGAGTTAGACCCAGGTCCAAAATATAATAAAAGCTATATACTTACTACAAAGACTTATGGAGAGATATAGGAGGAATAAAAAAGACCTACACATAGTTTTTATAAATTTGAAAGGTGTATGATATAGTGCCTATAGAGGTGTTGTGAAAGGCTCTAGAAAAGAAAGGAGTCTAGATTACTTATAGTTGAGCAATCAAAGATATGTATGAGGAGGACATGGTTAGTGTGAGAACAAATGGTGGAAATATAGAAGATTTCTCTATAACTATAGGTGTGTACTATAGGTCAACTTTGAGTCCTTATCCTGTTATCTTGGTACTAGACGTGCTTAATGAACATATACAAGAGATAGTGCTACGGTGCATGCTTTTTGTAGATGATATAGTTAGCAAGAGAGACATAAATCATAGGTTAGAAGTGAAAATTGGAGAACATTCAATACCACAAGTCTCACATTTTAAGTACCTTGGGTTCGTCATACAAAATGACGGGGAAATACAATAAGATGTTAATCGTAGGATCTAAGCAGGGTGGATGAGATGGAGGAATGTCTCAGGTGTAATCTATGATAGTCCATTAGCTAGAGGTAGAGAGAGACCAAAAAAGTAAACCCAAAGGAAATTTGTACTGCACAGTTATAAGACCTGTCATGCTTTATGGGACAGAATTTTGGGCAGTAAAAGCCAACAAGAAAGTAAACCCAATGTCATAGAGATGAGAGTGTTAAAATGTATGGACATGACAAGATAAGATTAGAAATACAATTATTGGAGAGAGAAATGGAGTAGCCCCAAATGTAGGAAGATGGTAGAACCTCTCACCTTAGGTGGGTTGGACATGTTTGGAGAAGTACCAATAAGGAGGGTTGACCGGATGGATGATAGTCCAATAGCTAGAGGTAGAGAGAGACAAAAAAAAAACACTATAGAGCAAACCATTAAGAAAGATTTAGAGGTAGATGGTTGATCCATATAGCTAACCCCACTCAATGGGAGAAGGTTGTTATATTGTTAAATTAGATTTTCCTTGGAAAGGAGATTCTTTCTTTTACTTAGCAAATTTGGGAAAAAAAGATGATTGAGCTAGCATGAGCTTGGCATATATGTGGGACATCTAGAAACTCTGGGAGACATATACAAGTCTTGTTCCTTTCTATCAGTAACATGCATGAGCTACTACAGCTCAGTTTAAACCATGTTTGTTTCAAAAACCTGTTTGTCCTGGCTGACTAATCGTTAACACACGGCATAGATGAGTTAGTCTTAATTGCTACTTTAGATATTTTCATATCTCTTGCAAATTCTGTTTGCAAATTTAACATTCTGTGGACATGCATGAGACGACTTATAACAGCATATATATCAAGGAAGGTGCACATGCTGGGCATTATTGGTATTACAGTATTACCAATAATTTCAGTATTCCACAATATTGTAGCATTGAAATTTTCAAATTGTTGTAATGATATAACCATGGTAAAAGGCTTCTTACAAATGAGGCTAAATTAGAATTGCCCCAGTCAATAGTTAATGCAAACTTTTATGTTATTTATGCACCATGTTTTTCTAGAAAGGCTTGTAACTGCATTGAATTTGTTAATTCTAACAAATTTATGAACAAAATAAATTTTATATTTATATTATTTTATAATTACTTTAACTTTTTCCTGTCCCCACATCTATCTATTAAAACTAAATCACGAGCTTAGATGTTGCCACCTCACCACTGCTATACCCACCTCTTCCTAGTCTTGCCACATCAACAAAAATCTTATGTGTCACCTCAATATTGTGTCTCCCTCCTTACAATCTATTGAAACCTCTCACAATATAATTGATCAATCCACTCTCCAAACTCAACCCTACAACCATATAATCTTTCGAATACTATACACCTCTTCTCTTAATCACGTCCCAAAACCCCTCCTCTAGCAAAACACATCCAACCGTTACAAGTTTCTCAAAATTTATGGGAGTTGACAGTTACATTACCCTAAATGATAAGTAACTCATTTATTATGCTAGCAACCGTTTCACAATCTTTTGGTTATTTCAACCCCATTCTGCCAACTACTCACCTCACCCAAAACAGAGTCACGCTTATAGCCATCATAGCTCCTTCTTCCCAACAGCCATCACCATAAAAGATAATCCTCTCCAAAATCTCTCTCTAAGCCAACAGTCCACGTTCTTCCCAACCTTCATAGCAACGAGCAACCTTACCATCTCGTTGTGAAACCTCTGCCATCATCCCAAGTCACTGCTGCATGAGGTTACTCTTTCTCAACCACTGCTTGGATCCAAGTAGCCACAACGTTGCATTGGGCTTGAACATATCAACAATTTTTCTTTTATAATGTGTTTCATTCATATATGAAGAGAGTAGTTACAACTATTTTTCACCTTCAGTTGATAAAATAGTTTTGTCTATATATGTAATGATTAGACACATTTGTATCTTTGATCTTGTGTGAATGATTTGAATCTCATAAGACTTGATAACATGTTTGAATTTCAAACAAGTTAAAAAGATAGTTTCTACTTATATGTTGATAAATAGTATGAAACAATATTTACACATACAAAATGATTCTAAATCCATGCTACGTGTGAGTCTACATCTAGTTTGTAATTAATCCTCCCTTGCACCAACCATTGCATTGGCATTGTCTATTTTATCCAGAATAATTCTGTTACTTGAATTTTACTTTTCTCACTCTCTCTTTGAAATGATATGATCATGATAGAGAAGCTTTATTACTTGAGTCTCTTCTAGTTCTAGAATTGTTTTCCTGTAAATCTTATATATATAGATTCTGCAAGCTATTTCCCCTGGAAGTCCAAGGTCGCCCTAAAAAATGAACTCTTTCATTGAACTGTAGTAATAAAATCAATATCAATTATTTCTTGCAGTTTGAAAAGACCATACAAAGCCCTCTTCTAGTTTTATATTATGTGTTCTTCTAATTCCAAGACTGGCAGCCAGTTTTTTAAATTGCTTAGCTGCCAGATATTTGTCGCATAGCCTCTGCCCTCTGGTACTTTCGTGAAGGTTGGATTTGTCCTGAGAATCTGGAGCAATTTCATTTTTGTCTTCTAAGCTTTTGGGAGGATTAAAGAGGCAAAAATTGTCAGTGTACAATATATGCTCTTATTTGGTGCTTATGGATATAGAGGAATGCTGCAATTTTCAAGGACAAGTTTTTGCTCCTAGGGGTGCTTGGGATAAAGTGCTTTTCTTAAACTCATTATGGTGTTCAGCAAGTGGTTATTTCATTGGTTTTTATATGATGGACATACTAAGAGATCGAGTAGCTTTGCTAACTTGATGTACTTTTATTTCTATTTGTTCTGGTTGTGTGTGTGTGTAAAGATGTAAATTTTAGTTGGGAAACAAATGAGGGATAAAAGTTTTGAGAAACTTCCAGACACAGTTTTAAATGAGGGATAACTAAATTTTGATGAAAGCAAATAAAACAGTTTTGAGAAACTTCCAGACACACACACACGCACGCACGCACACGCGCACACGCACACAGACATTCATATATTGGACTAGGTCCATATCATGTGCTTAATTTGGATGACTGCACTTGATGAAGCTTCTGTTTATTCTATTTCGACAACAAGTAATGGCTTTTACACTTTCACTTTTAAGATGTTAGCTAAGTAGAATAACAGATAACAATTGAATAGTTTCTAAATTTGACCAGCTATTTTTGCTACAGATTTGAACCTGATATGCTTGCATTTTCTGGATGTGATTATGGTGGAGGAGAGAAGGAGCAGAAGGAACTGGGCGCTATAAGGAGGAGGTGGAAGACATTACATGTAGGCTCCCATGTTAAATTTTATTACCAACCATAATTTATTAGGAGATATTGAAAATGTAATCACTTCCTTTTCACTTTTAGGCAGTGCTCTGTATGCTTGAGTACAAATGCAAAACCATATTAATTTCGGTTATAATGACACATAAAGCTAATGGGATTTTTCATGGAATGAATATTGTCAATGGCTTATAACATCTGAACAGTCTTTCACCCTGTTAGTTGCAAGATGCTAAGGAAATAGGCATTATTGTTTCATAAAGAATGTTTTGCCTAACTATGTTTGCATAAGAAAACTGATTAAGAAAACCAGTATATGGACTAGTGAATAATGTGAGGAATATTGATATGCAGAGAAGCAATCCTGATAGGGCAAGGAGGCAGGGAAGATGCCCATTAACCCCAGAGGAAGTTGGTCTCATGCTAAGAGCGTTGGGGTATGGTTCTGATGTTCACATTTATGTTGCATCTGGGGAAGTATATGGAGGGGAAGAAACATTGGCACCTCTCAAAGCATTGTTTCCCAATTTTCATTCAAAAGAAACCATTACTACTAAGGAAGAATTAGAACCATTTTCTTCATTTTCTTCTCGAATGGCTGCACTTGACTTCATTGTTTGTGATGAAAGTGATGTATTTGTGACCAATAACAATGGTAATATGGCTAAAATATTAGCTGGACGAAGGTATGTTGTAGTCCATTTGCATCTTTCTATTATTTTCTGTCGATTGCTGATATCTATACCTGCTAATTAGCTCTGTGGGCACTTCCTTATAGGAGATACTTTGGGCACAAACCAACCATTCGTCCAAATGCTAAAAAACTCTACCGATTGTTCATGAACAGAAGTAATTTGACTTGGGAAGTTTTTGCTTCTAGTGCCCGCACTTTCCAGAAAGGCTTCATGGGAGAGCCAAAGGAGGTTAGACCAGGTAGAGGTGGGTTTCATGAGAATCCATCTACCTGCATATGTGAAGATTCTGTGGCCAAAGTGGACAAAAATCCTGGACCCAGAAAGCATGGGAAGGATAACGCAACCAAGAAAAGTGTAGCAAATGATGAGGTGGATGTTGACAATGATGATGATTATGATGATCAGAACGATCTAGCAGATAAGGATATGTTCAATGAAACAATGTCAGACTATGAAACTCTAAACTTTGAGGATCCTGAGTTGGAGGAAATTATATCAGATTAGTGAAGCTGCCGTATTCAGCGCTGATTACCTGTTGACTTCATTATGATTCTCTGCCCTCATCACATCCCCTTAAGCAGCTGCTGCTCGATTTGGAAGTTGCTTATAAAGCCCAAACACAAGAAGCAGAAAAAAGCACGTATTTCTCATTACTGGCTGAACTTCATGTGGCTATGGTAAGAAGTCATCTCGAAAATTTAATCATAGGAACTTTTTGTGCATTTCTATGGATATGATGATACTGGTTGATGCTGATTTTGGGGGTGTTTGGACTTATAATCTGTAAAGTGGTGATCAGAAGTGGTCAGTGAGAGGGGAGTTGGAGACCAGGCATTCGACATCTAGCTGCATACAGAATTGAGTTTACTAGGAAGTGGGAAAATCTGTATATCTTCGTTGAGAGAAATCGTTTCAATTGTTAGACATATTCATCGTCGCTCGTCTTTCTTTGACATTGATGCAAATCAACTTCACTTAAAGAAACAACAGGATGCCAAATTAAGTTTTTGCGCCTGTAGGGAACACTGCAATTGTGATGGAATGATAGGTACAGTTAGCTGATTTTAAAACATGATGAATTATTCTAGTAGTCACAATAGTAAGTAGACTTATTTCTCAAATTGTGTGAGAGAGAGACCTATTAGCTATAAATTGAGGAGTTATCATAACAAATCAGAAAAATGAGATAAAAATGATTTTATTACAAGGTTAAATATGTTTTTTATCTCAAAAAATATAGTAAAATTTGGTTTTAGTTATTTATTTATTTTTTATTTTGGTACTCTAATTTTTAAAATCACATGTTTTTAGTCATCATTGTTATGTTCTAGTAAGTGATGACAACATTATTTTTTTATATATTTTTCTATGAATTTTTGTTTAAATCATTTTGTGGATTTCAAAATTTGTAGGAAAATAAAACTAATTAATATTGTGAAAATGAAAAATATCTAATTTCCTACCCAACCCGAGCAAACCGATCTGACTGATAACATATTTTTTCACCTATTTTTTTTATATATATTTTTTCAATTTTATGTAAATTCGATCACCCAACAGTCGGGTTTGAATTCAAAACAAAAACCTGACTTGAACTATTTTAAATGATTAGGGTTAAAAAAACCTCAACCAACGTCCAACACAACTTGTGCACACTCCTAAAAATTGATGATTTTTTGAAAATTTATTGCAGATGATTTTATTACAAAAAAAATTCAATAAAATTTATGGGGTTACACATGGGATGGGTAGACATAATCAACACTACCCAACCCAAAGTAAAAATGACATGTCAGGTCGAGTCGGGTCATCGAGTTTGATGAAGTGGGACCCGATTAATTCGAGTTGGGTATCGATCTCCTGCATTTCCAACCCGACCCCCACCATAAATATAAAAAAGTAAAAAATACTAAATATTTAAATTTTTCTCGGTTGAACCTGACCCAACCCGATTCAACTATAAATTATTTTTGTGTTTTTCCATTTTTTCTATTTATTTTCATCTTTTTTCATTTTTATATGAACTAACTACCCAACTCAACCCAACCTAAAAATAATTGGGTTGGTTTAGGCCGAGTTCAAATTTGAAAAATAAAGAAAACTGACTCAACCCAAACTTCTTTAACCGGATCAGGTCCAAAATACCCTTAAATCGACCCAACCCAATTTGTGGGCACCACTAAACATTTGTACGAATTTTTGCTTGGAAAAAGCTGCAACATAGCTATAAATTCGACTACCCAACATCGGGTTGGGTTTGGTTGACTCAAAATCAAAAACTCAACCCAACCTGAACTATTTTAATCAATTTGGGTCCACCCAACCCAACCCCAATATGTGTTCACCCCTAAAAAATTGGTGACTTTTTTTAAAATTTTATTGTAAAAGATTTCTAGAAAAATTTACAAGAAAATTCCTATAAATTTTTAGGGTGAAGGTTAAGTGTACACAAGTTGCAAACTTGTGTATCGATACACAAGTTAGGTGACCTGTTGCAGCAGGTTTTCATGAATTTTATATTTTGCAAATAACCCTTTAACTATTATAATTATAAAATAGACTATTCTTTTGTATTATAAATTTTTATATTTTAATTAACATTTAACGTGTTCTATTATATACTGATTTCTTTAATTTGGTGCCATTTTTTAATCTCTCCTTAAAATGAATTTTTACAAAATTTTTCATACTTTTTAATTGATTTTTCATAGGAAAAAGTTTATAATAATTATAATTTAAGAACAAAACTCACCAAATCACCACAAAAAAGCCAATATTTCATTTGGGACATCCTAAAAGTGGGTGAGGCACCGTGTACCCAATTTTGGTGATTTTTCAACTTATAACGTATTTATTGTGAATTATTTGGTGAAAAAAATAGAGAAAAATCACAAAATATAGCTGCTAGTTTCCAAAAATTCTAGAAAAATCATTTCACGGTCCATTTGGGATGGTGGTCAAGTGTTAATAATGCCTTGGCCAATGGAGATCATTTGGGGACAACTTTTGAGGAGGAAAAATGCTTTGTGTCCGTCAAATGTTCGGTGCCAAAATACCATTCACACAACACCATATCCCCAATATTACTCGAGAATGAAGGACGTGGAGGGTCACGCTAGGTGTCTCAAAACTAATTTTGGTGATTTTTTTTGAATAAAACTGGATTTACTATGATTTATTTGGTTAAACTAGATAAAAAATAACTAAAAATAGCTAAGATTTTTTTTAAACTCCAAAAAAAATAAGTTCACACTCCTTTTATAGTGGTACACATATGGATGGAAGGGCTGGGCCTAACGGGGTGAACTGGTATCAAGATTTTCCAAACATGTGGTTTACGTTAAGCTTCGAGTTAACTATATGAAATCATAACTCATGATTCAACGCATGGGTGTGCCTTGAACGTCCTTGTGTTGACTTTGTTAGATTTGAGTCCACAATAGTGTAAGGGGGTGTATGAGGCACCGTGTAACCAATTTTGGTGATTTTTCAACTTATAGTGTATTTATTGTGAATTATTTGGTGAAAAAAATAGAGAAAAATCACAAAATATAGTTGATAGTTCCCAAAAATTCCAGAAAAAACATTTCACGGTCCATTTGGGATGGTGGTCAAGTGTTAATAATGTCTTGACCAATGGAGGTTATTTGGTGAGTAGATGGTTGTAGTACCCTAACACTAAGTACACTTTCCATGGATAGTGGGGGGCTTGCATGGTTGACGAATGAACTTTGACGTGAAATTTTACATGCATGACTTGGGTGTTACCTTGGCTCCCGTGGTGAATTTTCGTGTTTTTTTATATTTGTGGTAATTACTATGAATTAATTACATTAAAAAAAAGAATTAAATTAAAAATATTGGGTAATGAGAAAAAATTCTGGAAAAATGTTGTTGGTGTCCCATTGAGCATGTTGAAGTATGTGGTGGAAGGTTGAGTTGAAATGAAGTGTTTTGTTAGTTGACCGTGGTGAGTAAATGGTTATAGTATACAAACCCTAACCCTAAGTACACTTTCCATGGATAGTGGGGGGCTTGCATGGTTGACGAATGAATTTTGACGTGAAATTTATATGCATGACTTGGGTGTTACCTTGGCTCCCGTGGTGATTTTTTTGTGTTTTTTTATATTTGTGGTAATTACTATGAATTAATCACATTAAAAAGAAGATAATTAAATTAAAAATATTGGGTAATGAAAAAAAATTTGGAAAAAACGATGTTGGTGTCCCATTGAAGCATGTTGAAGTATGTGGTGGAAGGTTGAGTTGAAACGAAGTGTTTGGTTAGTTGACCGTGGTGAGTAGATGGTGGTAGTATACAAACCCTAACCCTAAGTACACTTTCCATGGATAGTGGGGGGGGGGGGTTTGCATGGTTGACGAATGAATTTTAACGTGAAATTTTGCATGCATGACTTGGGTGTTACCTTGGCTCCCGTGGTGAATTTTCGTGTTTTTTTTATATTTGTGGTAATTACTATGAATTAATTACATTAAAAAAAGATAATTAAATTAATAATATTGGGTATCCTCCACGGGAGACAGTCTAAATCCTGTCGTTTTCTTTTTTCTTTTATTTTTTATCTCAATTTCATTTTTTTATTTTATTATGATATTAAAATATTTTCTCTCATTATTCGTTTTTATTAATATATTTCTTTATAAATAAATTTATTTATGAATTGCGGATATTCTCAACGGAGACAATCCTGTTCCTACTACTTTATTTTTTTCCTCCCAAAAATGTCACATCATCTGTAACATCCCAAATTGAATTAAATAAAATAAAATTAATAAAATAAGAGAAATAAATAAATACTAATATTAGTAAGATTAGTATATTTTATGAATAAGGTTATTTAATAAATAATAAGAATAATAAATAGAATAAGTGGGTTGAGAGTGGACCTAGCCCAAATAAGTATTTATTTAAGGAGGGGTTCTCAGTTCACCCTAATCCTTATTCGTATAATCGTCAGAGAGCGAAACGCCAAGGAGGGGAGAAACCAAGTCTCAAGAGGAGGTTGCTGAGGAGTAATCATTGAGAATCAAGAATTGTTACGATTCGATCTTCACTTCAAGGTACGGTGGGGGAGAGGGGAGAGGGTGTTGTTTATATGTGCATATGGGGGTGCTTGGGTAGTAACTTAAGACTTTAAATTCGTATTAATAATTGATATATTGAGTATGAATGATGAAAACTGTAGATTGATGATTGATTGTATGATTCTTGATGAATCTTGAGTGGATTGAATGAAATAATATAAATAGAGAAAAGGGTAAATAAGGGTTTGATGATTTGGGGTTTTGATGGGTTAACTGTATAATCTGTGTAAAGATTGTTGTTTTGCTGAGTATAATTGATATAAACGAATATGATTGAAATATAAACGATGAGGATTGAGTAGAGATTGAAGAAGGGGAGAAAAAGGGGCAAAACACAGTATAGTCACGTTCCGCGTAATCTGCGCTGCAGGTTGCGCTTGCAGCGCAGGTTGAAGCGCAGCTCGCAGAATTCTGTTTTTGATTTGATTTTGATGAGTTCTCTTTCGGAGTGAGGATGGTTTTTCCTTAACATATGGAATTGAGATTGATATGTATTTAGTACTAATGTTATTTTGTGGAATTGATGATATTAAGTGGAAAGTTTAAAGGGGAATTGATTATGGTATGAGTATTATGATATGACATATCCTTGACGATAGATGTTTATACTATTGCGATGGATGATTGATGATGTCTTGTGATGCTTTATAATGATTATGATGATGATGCTTGATTGATGATACCTATGATGATTTATGTTGAAAATGTATGATGATGATTCTATGATGACAATGATGATTGGGGATGTTTGATAATGATGATGATGATGTATATAACTCCACGAGGTGTGTAATATGATGATCATGCATTGAGTATAAGAAGTGTGGTACCAAGGAGCATAAGCCTGGAGAGGGGCGAGTGCGACTTGGGAGAGTTTGTACCAAGGAGCATAAGCCTAGAGAGAGGCGAGTGCAACTTGGGAGAGTTTGTACTGAGGAGCATAAGCCTAGAGAGGGGCAAGTGCGACTTGGGAGAGTTTGTACCGAGGAGCATAAGCCTAGAGAGGGGCGAGTGCGACTTGGGAGAGTTTGTACCGAGGAGCACAAGCCTAGAGTGGGGCGAAGTGCAACTCGGGAGAGTATTGATGAGGATGATGAGATTGATGATATTGATGAGTTTCGGTGTGAAAGATGATAGATGAACATGCATTGCATTTAATGATGAAATTGAATTATATTATGATGATATGAGAATTAATGATAATATGAGTATTATGTGTTGAGAATAGAGAATGCGTCTTTTTGGTGAATGATGATGAGTGATATATTTTGATGAGGAAAATTGATGATTGTTATATGATGAATTATTGATGATTTATATGTGATGAGTAATTGATGATTGAGTATGTGATATGATTGAATGTGATGTTTTACTATGTGTGGGTGAGGATGGGGTAGATGTGCATGTATGAGTGATATTCTTTTTCCTCACCGTTTCTATCTGTGGTTATTATTTACAGGTGATGACGATGGCACCTCAGGTGCCGGGTATTGACTTGATGGGTGTCGTTATGATACATGTGACATCAGGGCTTAGTATTAGGAGTCTTATTTATATTTCTATTTTGGAGAGATTTATGTAAACGGTTTTAAGTGCCTTATAAGGCTAAGAATGATGTTTTACCGTTAACTTTTGAGGTAGTAATATTTTATTTACTTTGGAACCTTTTGACTTCAATTTCTATTTTGAATGAGTGACTTTGAAAGAATTGAGATTTTAATTGAGTTGAAATGTGAACCTTTTTACCCCATGTGATTCGTTATTTCCTAAGTCTTCCGCTTCGTTGATCATATAAGAGTTTTGGCGTAGAAGGGTGTCACATCATCTTTTACTTTCTTCTTATTTTTATCAATAATATCTCCATTTATTTAGCTTCTATTGAAGTATTTTTTTTACGAATAACGAGTATATTTCACGGGAGACAGTCTTAATCCTGTCATTTTCTTTTTTCTTTTATTTTTTTATCTCACTTTCATTTTCTTTTTTATTATGATATTAAAATATTTTCTCTCATTATTCGTTTTTATTAATATGTTTCTTTATAAAATAAATTGTTTTACAAACCACGGGTATTCTTAATGGGAGACAGTCTTGTTCCTGCTATTTTATTTTTTCTCCAAAAAATATCACATCATCCTTTTTACTTAATTTTTTTATCAGAAATTATATCTCCATTTATTTGTTTCTATCGTAGTGTTTTTTTATGAATAACAAGTATCTTCCACAGGTGGCAGTCTTAATCCTGTCGTTTTCTTCTTTTTTCTTTTATTTTTTATCTCAGTTCCATTTTCTTTTTATTATGATATTAATTTTTTTCTTTCGTTATTCGTCTTATTAATATGTTTCTTATAAAAAAATTTGTGAACTATGGGTATTATACACGAGAGACAGTCTTGTTCCTACCATTTTATTTTTCTCCCAAAAACATCACATCATCCTTTTTATATTTTTTTTGGCAAAATTAAATCTTCATTTATTTAGATCTATTGTAATGTTTTTTTATGAATCATGGATATCGTCCACGGGAGACAGTCTTAATCCTATCGTTTTCTTTTTCTTTTTTTTGTGCTCACTTTCATTTTATTTTTTTATTATGATATCAAAATATTTCCTCTCATTAAAAAGACAATCATATTTTAAGTGAGAACTCAAATTAATATAAAGAACTAATTAATTATAAATTACTTTAAGTTTAATTCTATTTGAAAGAAATTGAATATAAAGCAAAGTTAATTATTAAAATAGGTAGAAAGAAAATAAAAAATCCAGCGATAATACGTTGCATTTTATCCTTGTAACAATTGTGCCCGTTTGGTTAAATTTTGGAGTATCCGAATGCAATTCTGCAGATTGATTTTAAATCACTTCCGTCCAACGTGCTTCGTAAAGCGTGCATCATCCATCCCAACCATTCATTTTAAAATCAATTATACTCAACTGTAAACCAAACGGACCCATATGTCTAACCACATAGGGGTATATTTAAAAAAAAAAGCAAACTATCAAACTTTATGTTCAGGGAGTTGCTGTTAAATACTAAAAACAATGCTGAAAGTCCCTTGACTGGTTTAGTACTATTCAATCACAACCACACATATAAACAATCATTATATCTAGATATGTGGTCCTTTTGTACCGGTACACAAAAAACTCACTTGTGTACCGTAACGGTACCGTAAATTTTTATCCAAAAAACCTACCAAAAGAGCTATAAATGTGATTTAATGGAATATAATTAATAAGAGCTAAGTGTATTTTCAACAATTGAAGGATCAAAATAAAAAAAAGAACTAAATAAACTTTCACTATATTTTTAAGAATAAAAAACATTTAACCTTTTATAATATGTATACAGGTTAAATATAATATGTATACAAATAATTTTAATTCAACCGTTAATTTCCTAATAAATGATTATATTTAATTTTTTCCTCTAAATTGATTTTCTCACAGAAGCCAAATCCAGTGGAAAGCAGCTATAACTGCAGGAAGATTATCAGTATCCAACCATGTATGAAATGGCAGGCAGCTTGGTAGTTTGATAGAATTGTTTGTCATATCTTGTCGATCCCCACTGATTTGCCTGATTTAAACTGAAAATCTTAAGGTTCAAGAGCATACACAAGTACCAATAATGTTGTACCCAAAAAAAGTATCCAATAGTATACGAAAATAATGAGAATATCATTAAGACGGAAAGATGAATAAAATGATTGAACTACAACATATCTTTTACAAATGAAGCTCCTCTTAATTATGAGATCTCCCTAAATTTGACCAAAATAACAATGGAGCTGAGCTTGTAAGTCAGATCGTCATTGCAACGAAGGGCAAATCATCCGGTGAGTCGTCATCAGCTTCGGGTGAGTCATCATCAGCTTCGGGCGACGGAGGGGAACCGAAGTCTAAACTGGGGAAGACACCAGGTGGCCTCTCCCGAGGCTCAATTGAGAGCAATTGGGGGGCTTGAATCACCCCACGACATCCGCCCATCCATAATGAGGTTCAGCTCTTCAAAGATATACATAATCAAATTCAAATTGATCAAAGCAATATGACTATAAAGTGTATGTAACATCACTTTTTCTGTTTTGAATTGATATCATGATTCACTGAACACTACAACAATAACTACCACCAGTCTTATCCCACTAGGAGGAAATGGCTACATAAATTAGTGTGACGTCATAATTTCTTATCATGTATTTAGTTTAAGATAAACCATTTATCTCTAAGACTCTCTTAATGATTTACACCATAGCTTTCCTTAGTTTCTCTCTACATTTAGCTATTTGGCTATCCTTCATCTAGTCAACTCTCCTTAGTGGTACTTATATGGATCTTCTCCTCATATATTCAAACCATCTAAAGCTAAGATTCTACCATTTTTTTAATAATTGAAGCTACACCAGTTCTATCTAATAATTATGTTTCTAATCATATCTTCTCTTGTATAACCATTCATCCAATTTATAATGCACTCTAAATTATGCCTCATGGATATGATATGTGTACGCGTATCTTTACAGGTACAAGATACAAGATATGGCAGAACTTCTGAAAACTAGGGTAAGACATGCATAGAAATATAAAAATATAAACAATAGTGAAACTAAATCATAAAATAAATATAACTTTTACAATGTTTCAACTTAAGTTTTCACAAACACCATAAAATAAGTCAAGCAACTATATATATACAGGATAAAATATTTAAAAGGATGACGTAGCAATTTGTTTCATTTAGTAGATAAACAGAGACTAGTAACAAAACTTGGTGCCTTACAAGGATTTGATTGAATTTAAGTGATATCAACTTATTACAATGGTTGACCAAGATGTATCAGAAGTATTTGGTAGCAAAATTTGACCAAAAAAAAGGAAAAAGGAAAAAATAAAGTATTGGATAATACATACTCTTGTAGGTCTATATAAATAAGTAGATAGATAGAAATGTAATAGAATTGTTGGTCGTTGAAAAGAATGTTCTTACTCATAATAAGTTTCCTCATCTACAACTATATCCCAGCTCTCACCAGTTGTGCTATTGCCATATTTTGGACTTTCCTGTTACAGGCAAAAGCTGAATAAATTAACAATGTGGCATATAAAAGTAACATCTCAAGAAAGCATTTTGAGGATGTGCAGAAAAAATTGAGACATTGTATACACAGCTCTTCAGTAATCCAAGTCACTTATAAGCTATTACATGAACAAAATTCAACTAATCAGCGGTATGGAAGCATTTGATTTCATACCCGTTTCCAAAGTGCTCTTCTCCCCAAGTTCTTGACCAACCTGGCAAAAGGATGAAAATTGCATTGAATTTAAAACATACAGTAAATCAAATATGGTTATGCTAAACAGTGAGCATGAACTTATAGGAGGGAACTCAGAAAGGTAGAGAGATGAATCAACAAGAGGAGCCCCATTTTACAGATCTTGGGAAGGCCAGTCCAACTCTTCAGAGTGGAATTATAACTAATGATCCAAAAATCAACGGTGGAGATTTTATTAACTCCATTAGACATTAGTTATTATACAACTACATGTATCTTATCACAATGTTCGCCATTAATTTTCCAATCAAGTATTATCTTTGCACTTTATACTATAAAGTGTACCCCTGCATTTTAGAGGAGCTAAATCTCAAATAGAATGCAACCCCCAAGACTACATCTGTGGGTGCACTATGAAAAATTTCAAATGGAATGAAAAGACATGGCGTTTGGTTACTGAATGGGAACAGCCAAGTATGAAATGAACGTGAAGATGACTTTATAAGTAAACTAAAATTGTAGAAATATAACATACGTTCACTGCTTGGAGATACATGCCACGTTTCCCCTGACGTGAACCTATGCCTTTAAAGAACCTCTCCTCCACTTGTCTCCCCATTTTGTTCCAAGCTCAGTTTCAGCCCATTTATCTGTCCTGAGGAAGTGTAAGCAAGGAAAAGGAAGCACAAGAAGATAAACTTCAGAACTATTACAAAATGAACTCTTTCTGGCTAGAAATTTTGATAAGCTCATAAATAATCCCCTTGAATCCAAAGAAATTAACAGGAAAATAAATTATGCAGGAGACAACAAAGAACAAGTGTGGTCAACTAAAAATTTAAAATGAAAACAGTGCTCAGGTGCTGGAAAAAATATTATAATTCCGATACTTGTAAAGCACAGTATCCATTGACTTTAGCAAAAATGAAAATGAATCTTATGCTAACAAATAACATTTTATAAGATAAAATTTCACAAAACCCACAGTTGGGCTGAAGGTCTGAAAGTGCATAATGCATGCCTTGCTTATAAAGTTTCATGTTAATTTACATCCATCAATATCGTGAATCTAACCCACAATATGACTCGCCACAAAAGAAGATACCCAATTTTTTTTATCAAATAATTGTTGTGATTTATTTCTTTTAAAATTTAGTATACATGACCAATATAGTTACATAAAATTATACGGTTAGATTCATATAACCAGTTATTTAGAATTCAATGATATTATTATGCCAATTTTTGCACAAATGTAAACCAAGTAACCAACTCTCACTCACGCACACAATTATTGCCATAAGCCATATTGAAAAATATGTAATACATAGTAACATGAAATTACATAAGACAAACAATAAAGCTAATTAATTAGATAGGAAAATCAGAATACATACCATTTGAGAACAGATCCCCTTCCATCATAATTCTCTCCCCACTTTTCCCACCATGATTGTTCATTCAGTCTACCATACTTATGCGCCCCCTTTTCAGTCCAGCCTTTAGCATCGTATTTTTCCCACCTACCCAAATTGAACAGAGTCATAAATTCTAGATGCATTTAATTCATTAATAATGCATGCAGAATGCCAGATTTGTTTTTGTAAAATTCTTACCATTTCTCATACCATCCAGCATTTTCAGTTCCTGATTTTGCTTGTTTTTGTGCACTCCTTTCTATTCTTGCAATGTTACTGCAAATTTAAACATGCAAAGACATTGTGAAAAGAATTCATGGAGTTTACTTATTCACAACAAGCAGAGAAATAAAGTAAATAAGTAATGACCTCCATTCATCTTGTTGAAGATTTTCTTGCCATGTTTCCCACCAAGAGTCCCCCTCGGAATTTTTACCAGATTTCTCCACACCTGCGAGAACTTACAAAATTAATCACATGCACTCATATGTCACAACATTTAAATTATTTGAGAGTATAACAAATAATGATGCAACAACTCTGTTACTCATTATTTCTTCAATCAAATACACCATTAGAATGAAATGGGAGCAGACAAAGATTTAATGAAGCTCAGACAATATTGTCATTCCTTCTAGGAAGCATAAAATGTGTGCACACGTGGAAGAAAAAAAAAACTTTGAATGATATGCTAGTAGCACACATCTGCTTATCGACTGTGATCTGTAAGAAAATGGATAGAGTATCAAATTACAGCTCAGCGATCCCATCATTTAGTGGGAAGATATTAATATCACTTTATTCATTTATTAATGTATTCTATTTTGACCTTGTCTATGTTACAATCATGTAGTAGCATTCAACGAAAATTTTCGAAGTTTTGTAGATGTTTAAAAATAGCATATAATGGAGAAGGCATATGAAGGAACGCATTTTAAATGAACACATAATCATAGCTCAACCAAATGTTATTAACAATTGGTTATCATAATAACTCTCTAGAACTTTGTTAAATATCCTACAAGCATGTTTGAGCAAGGGTCCAAAAGTAAGTTTGAACCCCTCCCCTCAAACTATCTTTGGACAGAAAAATCATGACTTCTGCCCAGAAGCAATGCTAGACTGGGCCCAAAGACATACTAAGAATTCTTAAAAGTTTACAGTAATGCTGCTATATCAACATAAGGAAGTAACATACCTAGCTCCTTATATCCAGTCCAGTCACTCTTCCCCACCACTGTCAATTAGATCAATAAAGCCATTAAAAGAATCCACCTGGGTGTGATACTGATAGGGTCATGAACACTGTCAATCTAACATATTAAAAATGAATCCACCTAGGAAGCCACTTGACAGGGTTATGTAAAAAATACCAACCTACCATGCCTCAATAAAAACCTGATTCAGCTACAGAGAAAATGTTAATGGCTTAATGCAATTTACCAAAATATATGAACAAATATCTGATGCAAGGAATTATCCAGTTCCTTGGTTTACTCAAAATAAGTTGTGTGACATGAGACACAATATTGCAATAAAACCAGACGAATCATAATTCTTTTTTTTTAAAAAAAACTCAGACTTCCAGGAAACAATGTTTCTTTATGATTAACCTTCAAATTAACATAGAACATCCAGATTTTCCACAAACTTAACAATTGAAAGTAAATGAAGTAAAAACACGAAAAGCTGAAAAAATTAATCAAGAAAAAATCTGATTATGATTGTAGATAATCAGATTTCACAACTTTGATTGTAAGAGAAGTATAGGTGATGAAAATATTGCAGATCGAAGAATTCTATCTAGAACAGAAGTTTTCAGTTACAAGTTTTTATCATTACTGTTTTCACCACACAAATCATTTATCAACAGAAAGTACCATAATATCATTTCTAACAGAATGTCACACGGGAAACTTTATGATCTACAGTTTGGTAATTAAGATCACTCCCTTTTATTTGATACAAGATGTCGCTCCTGTATCATAGTCTAATGATTTCTTTAAGCAAACACAGATAATTTACAGGTATGAAACAATATTATGTTTGATGACTAAGTATGAAAAATAGAAGGGATGAGATAACTGCTTCCATATATTTATTCCCACATTTATTGCAAAAAAGAATACTTCGACGTTCAACATTAAAATTACAGATACCGTTTTCTTTCCATTCTGAGGAACTGTCATGAGATTGACCACCATTCTCGTCCATCTACATCTATATCCATTTTCACCCAGTTCTTCCCCACTTTCTCTATACCAGGTACTCCCATCTTCATTAGTTCCAGATTCATTAACATTTTCATTTAACAAGCTGATACCCCAGTCCTTCTCATTTGCTATACCAGTGTCTGTAGGAATTGGTGATCACAAACATACAAACATTTAACACTCCATGATTGGGGTATAAAGTCATAAGGATATAAATCATAAACTACCTACTCTTTTGGTGGGGTATCACGTGACTGTGGACCAGAATTTCTTGGGGTGCAACGAGGAAAGAATTTTTCCTGCTTCAAAAAGGATCTGAAGCCATCATGGCATTAAGCAGCATGATCATTGAGAAAAGTTTCATCATCAACTACGGTGGTTGTAAAAAGCACAAACAAAAGCCATTTAACATTTAATCATATAAAAATTCCACAAACAAAGCATCATTCATTTTCTCAAGAAACATAAAGACTAGAAAGCGTAAACAGAAAGGAAAAAATGAAAGGTATGCTTCGTCCTTCCTTGCTCAATGCCAGAGCATTTCAGCATCATGACATTATTAACACCTAGATAATTTCCATTTTAAACAGTATACACATTTCGAATATAATACTAACTCATCGTACAAGTCCCCAACATGGTTGATGCATCTTAATTCTTACACACTTTACTGAGCTAACATGCTAAAACCACTTTCATCTCTTACATACAACCAGAGAATGGTCATCACCAGCATGTCTCATATAGGTTCTAAACAAAGTAAGAAAACATTGAAGAGAAGGAGGCCAAGAAGAAAAGGCTAGGCTCCTAGTTACTTGCATTGCTGTTATACACTCTCCACTCCAAATGCAATTACCATAAGTTACTAACTGAACCAAATTGAAGGAGCGAGTAGGTTTCACTAACGCATGAACAATTTAAATCGTGATGGCACATTTTAATTGGTAATGAAAGTAAGAATTAACAAGTGCGTACATACTACAGATCCAATATCATACGAAACTGTACAGTCATACTATAATTTCATTTCACCGCTAACATCATTTTCATTTTTCATCAAATATAGAGATTTTAGATAAGATGCAAGGTTCTGATACCTAGTTATAGGAATGAATTTTAAGGCAGGAACATAACATGATTTTAACGATAGACGTACGGTAGAAGCGAAAGGCATTGCAGCAGGGGAAGCTTGAATCCTCACTCTGTGAATGTGAGGGTTTTTCTTCGGATCGAACCTCCGTTCCTCGTTTTTGTCGCCGCCGTTGCCAGACCATTCGTTCTGCGAATCGGAGTAACTGAATCGGAACAACAGCAGTGTAGCTTGCCATTACCGAGTCGAACTCGATCAGTGTCGAAGAACATCTTTCTACGCTTTCTCGGGCACAACTCCAGCATGTGATTGTTATGCAGCAGATCAACATTGAGTCGCCTCACTCTAAGCTTGAAATCAAACTGCGTCGTTGAGAAGCCTCTAGAACTCGCCGCCATTAATGCCAAATGACATTGACAAATTAACCGGTGAAAGGTGCCAAGTGCAGTGTAATGCAATGTGTAACTAACAGCGTAGTCCTTCTTCTCTCTCCCTCGCTAGCTAACTGCCTACAAGATAATAATGAGAACGAAATTGGAATTGGAGGGACATTGGTTACATGAGCGTGAGCCTGAGGAAGAGAAATGGTTGTTTTGAAGCATTTGATCTGATTCTGAGGATGAGGAGTGAATTAGAATGTTGGAATTGAAAGGGAAGAGAGAGAATGGAAGAGAGGAAGAGGGAGGGTTCTTGTGGTAGTGAAAGAAGGGAAGAAAAAGAAAGGGAGAGAGAGCGATGAGATCAGATCCGGGCTGGGCTTCGACCATGCTGCGAATCCCGAGATTTACTCCTATATACATATACACGTGAGCACCTGGGTCCCACCATCATTTGTGTCCCTTATTCCACTTTGCTTGTGCCACGTGTCATTTCTTCAACCGCCATCTGTATCTTTGTTGGATGACAGGATGAGGAACACAAAATCACTATTTGTTTATTATAGTAGTATTAATTATTACTCTTAATTAACTAGATTATGACCTGAAATGATACATATTCAACTCTTTTTTTACGCGGGTGAATAGGAGTGAGCGTGGGACGGGTTGGGACGGGTTTTGTTCGTCTCTATCCGACCCGACCTGAACACATCCATAAGCTCGAAAAAATCCGAAAATGTATAAGACTAATTAAAATCCAAACCCGTTCACAACCCCCGAAGAAACTCGTCCACAAACCCTAAATCCTAATTTTTTTCTTTGTTATTAACTTTTAGTATTGTTAAAAGGAAATATCACTATATCATTATACAAATTTATGTATGGATGTGTTTTCAAAGTAGATAGAGCCTTTATCATAGAGGAAAGTTGAATTAAAAAATCTCCAGAAAGTTAAAATGGTGTTAATCCTTAAAGTATATAAATTATAAATATTAAATATTATATATATACATATATGAGACGAGTTGGGTACCCGAAGATTAATCCGAACCCGTCCTCAACTTGATGCCGGGTTGTTGAATTAGACATGATTTAACCCTAATCTTTCATGTGGGACAGCGTCTACCCGACCTGAATAACTTGTGTTGTGACGGTCGGGTCGGGTTCTGCTCACCCCTATGGGTGATGCGAACAACTTTAGTAACATATTTATTTATATTTATATTACTAGTGTCATTTGCAATAAAAACCCAATTAATAATTACTTTTATACACTTCCTTCCTTTTTCTTATAATTTATTCTCAACCTAAGCATTGAAGGTAAATATTAATTAAACGTTTCAATTTAAATAAAAATTTAATATTAAATACTTCATATTAATTATTAATCATTAATTATATTAAATTCATGATAACAATATTAAACATTAATGCTTGGATTCTATTTTTTAGTTATTATTATTCTCTACTTTCCCACATGAATTTGAATCCTCCAAAGTGCTGGGTGCACATTAACATCATTAATTGAAAAAATAGTTTTAAGATTATAATAAATAAATTTACATATATAATAAACTATGGAATTTTTAAAGTCTAACTCATTATTTTTTTTAATATATTTACTATTTCTCACTTTATCCATCACACTCTAGAGCAGGTTAATCCCCTACTAAAAATCAAAAAGCATAGAACATAGTGTGAAAAGAAAAGGCAAAGGCAATCTCATAAAAACTAAATGCTTTTATTTTTTAGTTATTATTATTCTCTCCTTACCAGCTGATCCATGTGCTCAGTGGTGAAGGAAAGGCAATCTCATAAAACTAATATTTATTTTAAAATTATATTGTATACTTTGTACAGGAGAATGAGATGTGCAAAAGAGTGACTTTAAAAAATGGAACATAAATTAATAGAGTTTAATAAGTATATCTTGTTAATGTAAAAAGTTTATATTAATATGGAATAATATATAATCACATTATTCAGTAGATATAAAAAAATCATGTGTCATGCTTAAAATAGTTAATAAAAAATTATTGTTAGATTCATATATTTAATTTATGTTAAAATAAGAATGTATAATTATGTTTTCCTCAACCCTTAGGTTGGGATTATTAAAAAATCATTTTTATCTTTCACTTTTTCATCACATATTTCATTTCTCTTCCTACTATTATTATGATCCTATATCTCTCTCATTCCAAATCACATTGAGTTACTTTAAACTCAAGTTTGCTTTTGTCATGTGTGATTTCAACAATTTTTATGTTGATTACTCAGAACCTAACTTAATTTTGCCCTGAACTCATATTTGAATGGATATGATAAATTGTAAATTATACTATAATTTAATACAAACTCACTTTTAAAAAAAAATTACAAACATAAACAACATATCTTTAAACTCACTTTTAAGCAAATTCTATAAAATTAAGTTTACAAACACTCATCCAATACACACCTCCCATCATAGAGTAGTACAACAATTATTATAAAAAATAAAACACATCCTCAAACTTTTTTCTTCATATAAAGAAATTTGTCCCACCTCAACTTTGATTTGATTAGATTAAGTTAGGTGAAGTTGGAATTTTCCCACATATAAATATAATGGATTATATTAGGAAATATAGATATCATTCTAACTTAACCTTAATTATAATTTAAATATAATTAAAATCAAATGATATTTAAATTATTAAGTGGACCTTAGATATTTATATATACATGTGTTTTAAAAGTGATATGAATTAAATTTGAAGTTAATTTTTCAAATTCTATACGGTCTTAGTTAGGGATGGGAACAGGCTAGGCCAGACCAGGCTTTGGCATGCCTGAGCCTGGCCTGACTGCTAATTCTTAAACCTGAGTCTGAGCCTGTTACATGTTACAAGCCTTTTTTTAAGGTCTGGCATGGCCTGGCCTGCGTAAAAGTCTGGCCTGGCCTGTAAGCCTGTTGAAGCTGTTTTATAACAAGGCCTACCAACAAGCCAATAGGCCTTTTAAGCATGTTTTTTTATAAAATTATTTTAATAAATTCTATTTTTTTACTTTACTATAATTTTTTTAATTATATTTATAATTATTTTATAATTATTTAATATATTCTATATTATTATATTAAACAGGCCGACCTGTCAAGCCTAATAGACTTTTTCATAGGCATGAAGTATGACCTATTTAACTAAACAAGCCTTTTAACAAGCCTTAGCCTGACCTTTCTAATAAACGAGTCACGTCAACCATGTCATAAACAAGCCAGGCTGCAAGCCCCTGATAGGCTGGCTGGCCTATTCCCACCCTAATCTTAGTATTCTTTTTTATATGTTGTTTGAGTCAAAATGAATATGTGTATATGAAACGAGCAAAGTTCAGGGTGAGGCAGGTTTCCCCAATCCTCCATAGAGACAGGTTGAATGCTTAGAGGCCTTATTCAATTTCAATTTTAAAAACTAATTTTAATTTTTGAAAATAGAAAAACTTTAAAAAGGGTGATTATTTTTTACTTACAATTATGAAAACACACCATTTTTTAAAAAAGTGAAAATGGCCTAAATAATTTTTCAGTTTTAAGTCTAAAGATGTCTTTACAATAAATAAAACTAATATAAAATAAATTTAAAAAATGGTTATGGACCCTTATTTCCAAGGTTCTGATTTTTTCCATACTTTAGTATCTAACATCTCCTTTTACACTCCTTTTTAATCATATGTACCCATTTGGTGGACATGATATGATAGAATATGATATCATAGACGAGTTGGATAGAAACATGATATGATAAGAGCATGAAAATAAACTATTATATATGTTTGATGCACACCAGTATAAGAAGACGAATAACATTATTTTATCTTATCATACGTTTGAAATAGACAGATGATATAGAATATGATTAAAAAATATTGATATGAAAAATTACACTTATTATAAAATTAAATTCGATTTTCAAGTAAATTAAATTAAATTTTAATTTTTTTGCTTTTCAATAAGCATATATGAATACAAAATTATATACTTATGAAAAAATATTAAATTTAATAAAAAATAATATCAAAATTATCATAAAAGAGGAAATGGATAGAAGAGAGTGAGTAGAGAGAGGAGAGAGAAGGAGAGACGAGAGACAGGAAGAGAGAGGAGAGGGAGAAGACCAAAGAAAGAGAAATGAGAGAGGGAGTGAGGAGGAAGGGGGGAGGAGAGAGAGAGATATGGGAAAGGGCAGAATAGAATATAGAGGCAGAGAGAAGAGAAATGAGGAGGAAAAATTGTATCATATACTACCACTCTCTAACCCTGGGGGGTTGGTTCGGAGGGGGCTGATCCAAGCTTAACCAAGGTCGGGGGTTCGAATCCCGCCTTGGGCATGCAGCTCCTTTAAAATTCAGGGCCAGCTGTCCCACCCATCGAGGTGCCTACAAACCAGCGAGGGGATTAGTCACTGCTGTCGGCGGTGGATACCCTGGTCAAGTACCAAAAAAATATACTACCACTCTCTAACTCAGCTCCCGCCTTAGGATAAAAATTACACTAGGAGGAAAGGATGTGATAAGTCACATATATGATAGAGTTATCATATCTTATTGGTGCAATAAACACATGATAAATGATAGGATAAGATAATTTTTTCATATCAGGTCTCTTATTTTGTCCACTAAACGAGCCTTGTATCTCTTTTCCTTTTCATCGTATCAATTATTTTTCTCTCATTTTCTCTCTTTTTCGTTTGATTTCTTCTTTCCATTTCTCTCTTTCATACATTTTCCACCTTCAAAAAATGAGGTGTCAAAATATAATTTTCCTATTTTCCATCCTACACAATGATATGAATAGGTTTGGGTAGATTTTTGCAAACTCATCCTCGCTCCTTGTCCTGAGTCTTGACTTCATTATCATATATAGCTGAAATACATATATCTTTATATGAATTAATCTTATAAAGTAGATGTTTGGACCAATTATTTAGATATTAGTTTTTTATGATGAGAATAAATAATTCTAACCATATAATTTTAATGAACAGTAGAAATAATATTTAAGTAAATTAATATTGATTATTCATGTGTGATCAAGATTAATTAACCGACCCATATATAAATGTGTCTCTATGACAAAGTTATTTAACTATGACAAATAATATTATTTAATAATATTTTACTTGATATTTGTATAAAAATTGACTGTTAAATTGAAAATTATTATCAAGTAAATTATATTTATAAAATTATATATTAACTAAAATTTATTTATATATCATTGCCATATATACAATTTGATATATATATACACACACAGAGGGTTTAGCAAAAATATAGAGGGGGAGAAGTAATTTGATTATAAACTTATATGTTTACCAACAGAATGAATATATTTCTCCTTAAATAATGTCTCGAGTTTAAATCTTGTGAAAAAAAAATTCTGGTGTTAAGAGAGTTTTATTTATTTAAGTAGATCCACTCTACTCAACTCAAATTAATTGTGGTTCAATACAACCTTTGAATACTAAGGGTCTCAAACCAAGAAATTCGTTATTTTTTAATTTTATAAGAATTTAGTCATTTCACACAAATAATATCCATGTAATAAATAATTGTATTTTAATCCAATAATTGGATTGCTGAAATTTTATTTCATAAAAAAAATTGAACATACAACTATATAAATTCTCAAGATTATTTCACTTAAATATAACATTGACCATCTGCTATGATTGTATGATTAACATTAATTATTTTGACATTCTCATGTTATCACATGATACACTTTCTATGTGTGTTTGCGGTGTGTGTTTGTGTTATTAAGTGAGAATGTGAAAGGTAAAAGGACATAATTTTGTCCGTTTAATCTTACATAAATAGTTAAGAATATATGCATAGTAATATTATTCTTAAATAAATTCAACCTTCATTTTTTATATGATTATATGGTGAAAATTGTGAGTTGTTCTAAATGAGAGCTTTTTTTTTGGTGGGGATGTTCTAAATGAGAGCTAATCTGTTTTACCAATACTTTTGAAATTGCTCTATAGTTTGGGCAACTATTGAAAGGTTGTGAAAATATAAGAGAACAACAGTTATATGTATTCAAATAATATGAGTTTATTATTTGAGAATTTATATCAATTAATTATTTTTGCATTATCAGTAATAGCATATGCCAATTGGTTTTTAAAAAGAATGCCGATTTGTTAAATACATTTTTATAAAGAAAACTAATTTTAATCAAAGTTGTTGTCTAAGGATATATTTGACTATGTTAAAATGAGATTTATTTTGGAGAAATTTTTAATTGTTGATTAGAAAATTTTCAGTTAATTTAAACAATTTTTTTATTTTATACATATAATAATAATTTCAATGATTAATTTTTATTTGATAAATATAATTTTTCTCTTTCTCTTAGTTAAATTATCGTGATACATGAATATGTTATATTTAACAAATATACCCGCATGTCACACGAGTCAAATCGCTAGCGTAAGACAATTTCAAAAGAAAACATATGTATATCTGATAAAAAAAATTATATGTCCATGACCATGATCCTTTCGGATATTACATTTATGCATTTTGTTTGTGTTCTACGAGTTTTCTGACACAATTTTTACCAAAAAAATTAATTTTATTTGCCCCACAATGCAGGATTGTTTTAGGAAAAATCGAAAAAAAAAATTATTAAGTCAATATCCTTAGTAATAATAAAACATTTTTTTAATCTTGAATGTATTTTAAAATTTAATTGATCAGAGGACACTGATACATCATACATCATCGTCTCAACTCTCAAATGACTTCCAAACACGAGAGTCTACTGTCTACAACATCAGATATTCGCGGATAACGTGGACGTGGCCATAGGGAGACACCGACACGACAGAAACGGAAAGTAGACTCGAATCCCCGTTGGAAAGCAAAGTCCTCTCACCTTATCCACACTCCAACACCAAGTCTAGTCACTGAGAAAATGCTAGCATCTTCCCTCCACACTTTGTTAGACGTTGCCCTGCCACGTGTCTCCTGTCCACGTGTCCTTCAAATTTGCCACGAAGACACGTCAAAGCACCTGTTGACAATGGGAATGTGAAATCGTGGATAAGAAGCTGACTCAAAATGAGTGCGCGCTGACGTGGTACGAAAAAGGTGAAACAAAATTCATGGCGATTAAGCTCTTTACGTGGCAACGAAAAACAAGTCAGTTGGGAAGTGAGATCACTCGGATTGCACTTCAACGAGGAGACCAAACTCAGGTTTTTTTATATCCATTAAATTATCCAATTCAGGGCGTGGCCCCATACATTGGACAACTGGGCAAGGCAATGCAATGCAATACAGCCTTCTATATTCTTCCTCTTTCTTGAGGACCACAATTTAGCCACCCACTGTAAGCAGGCTTTGAGGTGATGTCAAGCTGATGAAAAACCAATTTTATAGGATTAGTAGGTCCTTGAAGGCACATTTATTAACAGAACTGATTGAATAATTCTTTAATCTCTAAAGTAATTTTTTTAACAATCACAAAACTTTGTGAATTTATCGAATCGGATTGTTAGAATTCCTTTGCAGTTTTGCTGGTATTCATGTTGCCAAGACCTTGGAGAGGAAAATCCAAATGCTCACACGTTCAATTTCACCACAGCCGCACGCCAATTGCATGGACGGCAAATGCTTTAAATGCATTTGATGTTGAGTTTCACACTTGGATTGGATAGGTCTCATGACAGCTGACACGTCATAGTGCATGGAATTGCAGTAGTCTTCTTCAAACACTAATTATATCAGGATGATGATAAAATTGGCCATCTACAATGTTACGCCGTCCACAAACTGGCCTACGCAAAAGGTTTAGCAGCTCAGCTTCACCACTATTATACCAACTAGATCGAAATTCGCAAGGGGTGGCCGATTAAAATTTCCCTCTATTTACTGTAATAGCACTCAGACCATTTCATCTAGCAGTTTTCTCTGTATCCCAATCACAAACGATTTATAAACTACAAGGGTAATGCCAATAACGAAATAGTAGTTACATTTTCCACGAAGTTAAACATATTAGAAGACAAATTAAGGAGATACAGAAGAACTTGCAGTTCCATAGATTACACAATGACTCCATGAATTACATAAGGATGTCTATCCAAAGAATAGGCTAGAACCATAATCCAACCTAAAAATTCATTCTATAGTTGAAAGATAAAAATTTAAACAAAAAATTGCTGATTTCTGAGCTATCAATGCTTCCTGGTCAAAGATGTCAACATTAAAACTGTTCATCCACATCAAACCCACCATCGATTCCTTCCAAATCATCTGTTTATCTCAAGACCCGAGAGGCAGGACATTACTCACATACACAAGATGACAAATGGTAGCAACAAGGGAATCAGTGTTGACCTTCATTTTTTGGAGATGAAAGGCCTTAACGGATTCTACAACAACCTGCTTTTGAAAAAAATTATCAAATTAACGAGATGATTATTGGTTAATGTAGACAAGTAAATCGCAGAAGAAGACTATAAAATGACTATCTTTGCTTGAGCAAGCCATTGATTTAGATTGTTATACCAAAGCCTTAATCACAGAGAAATAATAAAACAGGCAATTACTTTTGTTTATCAATTCAAGTGTTTAACTAAGTAGTCTGATCCCATGACCATATGCATGCCTTTGGAACCTCTGCTAACAGGAAAATTCATTACCCAATTGCAGATGCAGAAGATAAAAGAAACTAAGAAAGATTAGACACTTGAACCTCAGTACTAATGCAGTAATGCTCACAGTGCTATTGACTACGAAGCTAATTATTTTATCGTCATGGCATACTGGTCATTGGGCTAATTGATTACCAAGCCAAGTAATGCAAGCACTGTGAAGAGTTTATCTTTGAAAGATATATTTTCATGAAGAGGAATTTATATAAACTAACATTGAGAATAAGTGTGTATTTAGATTAATTTATTCTGGGAAAATAATTGTTTTTTTTGGCAGCTTTCAGGAAGAGCTATCGAAAAAATAGAGCGACAAATGACTTATTTCCCTTTAAAAAAGGGTTCACAAACATATAGCGCTCATACCCTGCCATCATAAGATAACGATGCAAAGATCCATGGTCACGAGAACTCCATGTGAGCCCTGTAAAATTAATAAAACAATTGTAAGAAGAAGTCTATAAAGATCATGATTAAAAAAAATTAAAGCTCTTACCATAAATGCTGTCTTCATAATCACTGTATGTATGAAGTAATGGATCAACCCAACGGGCAGTTGAATCTGCTTGGCTGCAAAAATGAAAGCATAGATGGGTCAAAAGATAGGCAGTCATTAAAAAAATTGTAATGATATCTAATATATGAAATTGACCTTTCAGTTGTTAATTCATCATGGTTTATAGAGGCATGCCACAAGTTGACAGTTGAATCCGTACCAGCACTCTGTAATATCCACATTCCATGACAAATAACTAAACATCCCCATAACATGAACATTTAGAAGTCTTTAAGTTTCTTGTGTTTGTAAGCATGTGCCCATACGTGAGCATGTGGAAAAAGCTCCTTTAAAGTAAGTTTATTGCTAAAGTGAGCAAGGGTGTATCCACCCTCAAATTTTAGTGTGTTAAGATCAAGATAAATCAAGGCAGATACACCCTTACTTGCTCAATCAGAAAATAAACTCACTTTAGAGGAGCCTTATCTGTGTGTGTGTGTGTGTGAGAGAGAGAGAGAGAGAGAGAGTGAGACAGAGACAGAGAGAGGGAGAGAGAGAGAACCAAGATCATTCCATCATACTCTGGGTTACATTTGACAGTCCATGTCCTGGTAATGCAACAAACACATTTGCCAATCAGATGTCTGATAAAATACTGTCAAATACTTTACTTTCATTAAAGACATGAAATAGCAAAGTAGGTCATTTGTGCATTATAACTAAAAGTATGAGTGTGACAACATTTAAGAAGCACTGAAAGTAGAGCAGTAGTTGTTTCCCTCTCTGCTTTTTTTTTTTTCCTTTCTTTTTTCCATTTTCCATCAGGGGGTTGATTGGAAATTGTAACATACTAGGGTTCTTGGACTGAGGATATAGCTAAAAAACAAAATCAGCTTTGCAATACTATACATGATAGGTACCAATGCGTATGTCCTGGAAGCTCTTGGATGGGAACTTTTGGATTTCTTATATCCCAAATGTGTATCCCAGACTCATGTTCTGCAGTAACCTGTACAAAACATATCAATTCAATTTTGCCAACATGAACAAAAGGCAGTATTATACTACCATCACAGAAGACAGCTGCTGCTGTAAACTCAATGAGTAATCAAAGTGAGAAAAAAAACATGCAATGCAAATTAAAGTATTTTAATACTAGGCAAATCAAAACAAGAAAAGCTATTTGTGATGTGTGTATCTGCATCTGTAATTGAATGTCAGCATCAAATGTTGAAAATCAATATAAAATTATAGGCGAGTTTCAGAAAATGTATAACATTATCTCAGAGTCTCAGACACAGATTAAAAACCATTTGTAACAAAAAAAAGATTATAAAACAATTTTTAGGGAAGATATAAACACACATATCACTGTAACAAGGATCACAAAGTCCAACTCTTACAAGTATATGCTTCTTGCTAGGATGGTAATCGACACCACGTACATGGGAACACTCGATTGAAATAGTCTTCCTGTAATTAAAGAATCCTATTAGTAGACATGAAATTCTACAGGATACCAATTGTCCAATTCACATAAAAACTAGTTGGTTGCAGGGAATATATATCCCTCTCCTAGCACCCTCAACCCAGAACTTCAAACAAAACAAATATTATTTACTTAACCCGAAGGAAGACAGTTGCAAAATTGCAAATATACTGACTTTCAAAATAAAATACCACGAAATGATGTTTCAGGTGCCTAAAATCATATCACATCACTGCATAATTCAAAGTTCTAAAAAAAAAAAACTAGACCAACTACTTTCCTCAGGAAAAAAATATGCAATCATAAAATCAAATTTGTGCCCATCATGGTGGAATATTATCATGTCGTCAACTAAAACAAACCAGTAAAAGAATAAATGATGTTATGAATAATACATACTTCATTGTTCTGACATCCCAAAACTGGAGATATGATTCACAAGTTGCAGCAACAGAATTCACATCATGCGGATCCCATGCCCCTCCAGATAACTTGTGCAGCATACCGGCTGAATCTTGCGATTGTACCTGAATTTTTTTGTTCATGTGTTGATAACGGATGGAGGAACTAAGCCAAAATGACCATAAATTTCATGGCATTTACAAAAAGTGGTGAATGTAATCAGACAGGCCTATGATTATCAAAGTCCCAGCCCAGATCTTAAGTCCTAACTTTCTGAATTACATTTACATGCAATATTATCTATCACAACTTCCAACAAAACTTTGTGGTGTATGACTTGCATTTAGATTGGCAATTAATATTAATGTTGATTTTTCCAACCCAAATAATTAACCCTCATAAGGGAACAAAATTAGATCCACTATAGCCAATATGTAATCCACCTCTTAGTCACTTTTACCATGAACTGAATCATAGAAGATTTACAGATGCTTGGGGAAATCCATTTACTTATATCTTCACTCAACTTCAACCCTTCATTTTCTATAATGCCTCTCATCCAAATAACTTTATAAGATTAACAACAACAAAAATTAATAGTAACTGATCAATTATTCATATATAACAATTAAAGGAATGTAAAATATTTTTCTTTCACATTTGAATTTTAAATGCCTAGAGGGCAGAGAGAAACTATCAGCTTCTTTTTTTGCACAAAGATCAAATGATCTTTTATGCTGTACTCTCCCCAAATCAACATGTTTTCTTCCTCCTCCCTCCTTGTAAGGGTTCATTTATTAGTTTATTATAACAAATGGTGATAACATGAATAATGATAGCATGTGATTTTGAACCAATATGTGTTTGTATGCCTGTATCTATATGCATCTTTTTTTTCCCGCATGCGCATGTGTGCATGTATCACAAACTGTATATACTACACCGCAAACTTCATACCTGTGCAGTTTTCTTGGAAACATCTAAACTCCATAAGTACAGATTTTCATCGTCAATGCTGATCAACTTATCATGCCTTCCAGATGGCCACCAAAGAATACTGTTTGGTGGTGAATATTTAGTAAGGAAGACAATATAAATCAACGCATACTGTAAACAGGAAGGTTATTAAATAATACAAGCAAATTTCCAGGACATAGCCAAAAGAATAATCCAATAGCGTAAACTACAGAAATCACCCCTACCCTAAGAACAATATTTAACCATTTTCTCCACATAAATTTCTTCAACATCTTCTGATAATTGTCTAAACCTCCGCCAATTACATAGCATACAATAGAAGTTGAAGAGCAAAAGATAAAATTGAAATATCACTTCATAGTCCAGGGTGAATAAGTCTACATACAGGAATTGCAAACTCACCATTTAATCTTACCGGCATGAGCGTCAAGGGAGGTAATTCTCTCTAACTGAGGGGAATTTAACTCGCCATATAACTCAGGGATCTGCCATATTGCTGCTCCATACGATTCACCTTTATGAACATAACTATGAGTGTTAAAATGATGTACTAGAACCACAAGCTATCTCAATATATGGAAAAATGTTAAAAACGTTTGCAATATGAAAATTCTCAGAAAAGAGAGGTTAATTACCGTTAGAGTAGACGGTTGAGAAAATCCGCTGATCAAAAGGACAGGACACAAGGTCCCAGATCTCGTTCGGGTGCGAAAACAATCCCTCGCAGAACAGTTCAGTCCCATTCGACGAAAGCCGAATTAGATGTACCTGTGATATAACGATTCAATCTATTTCTATTCAGATCAAATTTTATGAATTGGGGGTTATGTTATGTTTGTGAGAAACAAGTAAAACTGAGTATATACCTCATTTTCTTCTTTAAGGCTGAGAGTGCCGGCAAGGAAACTAGTGTGATCTGTGTCTGCCTTTACATCCGATATGCATCTAGCCTATGAGACAATAAAAGAAAGGGAATAATTAGATCAATGGAAACTGGGAACAATAATTGGTTGGGAATTTGTGAATTTGACCTGATATTTAAGACCGTATCCAATGCCTGATGAAGCAGCTTGCATTGCTCTTGCTTGCTGCTTAGCCGGACGCTGAATCTACTACTATTACCGCACGCTACCTCAATGCAGAGTTGCAGACACACTGCCCAGAGTTAAACCCAAAAATGAAAAATGGCAATACTTCGCTTGCTGGCTTTTTTTTTTGGCCGGAAGCTGTTGTGGGTGTGGACTTGGCGGGTTGCACTTTTTTAAATGGGCTATTTTAGGTCTAAAATTCAATGGGCTTTAAGTGAAGAACTACTTGCGAATTGTTTTTTACACATATTCTTTTTTCTCTCACACATTCCATCCCCTTTTTTCATTTAATTTAATTTCTTAAAATATTACTACTTCTGTTCCTATTTAATTATCCATTTTGAGAAAAAAAATTATTCCTACTCAATTGTCCATTTACAAACTCAATGCATAATAATTACATCTTCCTCTATTTTACCCTTGTGTTAACAAATGATTCACTAATAATTACATTTCTTAATATGTACGTACTTTTGTCTAAATGGACAATTAAATAAAAACATATATAGTATTTTATTTTAGATAAGATGTGAGAGAGAAAAAAGAATATGCTCACATACATATTGGTTCCCAACCTTATTGTGGTCGAGCTGAATTTAGGCCATCCCATAACAAGTGGAGTATAACAATGCCATAATTGGTATATCACATTATTGATCCACAATGGGCTAATCACATGTTGAATGGAAAAATGTTAAGCAAAATACTATTTTTGTGTTAGCCATTGCAGGTAGGTTTTTTGTTTTTGTTTTTGTTCTCCAACTGCTATTTTTTATTTGTAAATCTTTATTTCGTTTTGTTAAAATTGTTTTGGGGTTTCATTTTTTCATCGTTTTACTATAAATACAATAATTGTATACTAACCTGACATTATTGTTGGTCTGTTGAAATTGTTTGATTGAAACATATCCAACTTGTTTGGATCTAATTTAGTTAGACAATCACTGACTCAGTGTGTAGCAATAGAGGGAGAATTGGTAAAAGTACTAGTAGCAGCTTCTTCTCTTCTTTTTTCAAGGGAGCTTAACTATGTATATATTTTGAAGGGTCGGTTAACCTATTCAACTTTGGTTTTGATTTTTTATATTAATTTGTAAGGACTGTTCTAAAAAGGTTTTGTCGAGTCATTCTCCCCTATATTTCCTTGGAGGGGAAACAAATTAATATCCAATTATGATACCAAACACGTACTCTGCTTAAAAACAAAGAGAACTAATGTACATTGTTTGGGAATTGCAAGTTGTATAACTAACGAGTGTATTACTTCCTCTCTTGTTTCCCATTTCCTTTTTCCCTTTTGGGGAGAAAATGAGTGCATGGGGGAGGGAAAGAGGACTTATGTAGCAGTTATAATGGGGTGGGTGATTGTCATTATTTGATAGTATGTCTCAATGGTTTAGTGGTTTACATGGGGAACCTGCATTTTGAGTTTGGATAAAAAAAGTGTATGTTGGAAAAATAAAAGGATTTAAATGTCGTATTTAACAATAAATATGGAGCTAATTTTGATTTTTGTTATGATAATGATGTATCTGATATGTGACCGGTGAGCTAAGTGTATATAGTAGAACTATACTTCGTATTGGTGTTAGCTATAATTTGCATGACGACACCACAGGTTGGGATTTTATTTCAATTAATGATTATTTGAATTCTAGCATTGATATTGTAATGCTTATAACTCATTGTACACCTTGACTAATTGAAAATCTTCGGATAATAAGGAGAAATTAAGTTGATTTGAAATTAACTTGGTACTGACTGTTGATATTGAGTGCCCAAAATATAACTAGCCACATAATTTCTCATGTTCTCTAAAGCACAACCAAGCCAACCACGATGACCCGGTGGCTAATATATTGACTGGATGTTATTGCTACATCATATGCAACAGGGCTTGAGGTCGATATCATGCATGTGTTGAAATTGTTTGATTGAAACATAGCTAGCTTGTTTGGATCTAATTTGGCTACAATCACTGACTCAATTACTCTATTCTACCACTGATATATGAATTTTAAATACCTTTTAAGATTTAATGACTACATTTAAGATTTGGAATCCATTCAAATAATTTTGTTATCGTTCCATATGACAAAGTGACATAAAAATCCAGTAAGGCAGTGAGGATATGTTGGAGCAACACATAACATGCAAAGACAATCTGTTGGAGCAAGCTAGTGAGGAATCCATTTAAATAGCTTTTGCAAAGAGATGTATGTTCTTCATTTTTTGGCTAATGTCATTCAAATAGCTATTGTTTTTCTTCAAACACATGGCTGTTGTTTTTTTATCTTCTACAACTAAGGAAATTTTGTTTGATAGTGCTAGCTTATTTGTACTTGTTGATTAAATATAACTTTCAATAGTTATTTATAATTAAATTCATTAGTATTAAATTCAATTGTGTGATTTATAATTTGTGTGATTCCATATCTGTGATGTTGTAAGAGGGTTAGATTACTGATTTGTAGCTTGATTACACCAAGCTAAAGAAATAAGACTAAAAATTTTATAACATCAAATGGCATATAAATATTAGGATAATAAGACTAAGACTCCTTCGTTGTTTCAATAATGGAGGAGTGTGGGGAAAAGTTTCTCCCCACATTAATACCACAAAGTCAGAATCAAGGGTTGTACCAACAAGTTCTGCACCAACAGCAGGTAGTGGTGGTAAAATTCAACCCACTCAACAACTAACAGTTGCATCTAAAGCTGTAGGAGCTGTCGCTAAGCATCCTATTCCAAATAACAATAAAAAGAGGAAACCAAATGCGAGTGGGCCTCGGAAAACACCCGCAGCCTGATCACTTTACAAAATTTCCTGAAAGTGAAGCTAAGGAACCTACTGTAGCTAGTAAGTACTGTAAAAAAAATATTTGTGTAACAGCAAGCAACATGGGACATCCAACTTATTTGCACATTTAAAAACTGCCCCAAATATCCACATGTTGTTATAAATGACCCTACACAAACTATTATCACTTCTCGCACTGTAAAAGGTGGTGGTATGACTGCTGCAAGCCAAAGATTTAATTTTGAAGCCTGTAGAAAAGTGCTAGCAATGTTTGTCAGTTTAGATGAACAACCATTCAGGGTTGTTGAGGGGGAAGGGTTTAAGTACTTATGTAGGCAATTGCAGCCTCAATTCAGTGTCCCTTCAAGGTATACTACAGCTAGGGACTGTTTTCAACTACATGTTGATGAAAAGGTGAGGTTGAAAGCTTTGTTTAGATCAGAATGCAGTGGGGTTGCACTTACTACTAATTGTTGGACTTCTATTTAAAACCTTAACTATTTGACACTCACCGCATGCTTTATAGACAATGAATGGAAATATAAAAAAGGATCATTAGCTTTTCAATAGTTGCTAATCATAAAGGGGAGACAATAGGTAAGAAGGTTGAGGAAGATATAAGGGAATGGGGACTTAAAAATGTGTCCACGGTCATATAGTAGATAATGCGTCATCTAATGATGTGGTGGTAGCATATTTAAAGAACATATTAAACGATGTAAATGGGTTAGTGCTAGATGGGCAGTTCTTCCACGTAAGGTGTTGTGCCCATATATTGAATTTAATAGTCAATGATGGTTTAAAGGAAATGAACAAATCGATAACAAGCATTCGAAATTTTGTGAGATTTGTGAGGTCTTCACCATCAAGGTTAGCTAAGTTCAAAGAGTGTATTGCATTATATCTTGTAAAGTTTCATACATCATTTTCAAGAATATTTTGTATGTTAGGTGGAACTTAACATACTTAATGCTAGATGCTGCTGAAAAGTTTCATGCAGCTTTTGAAAGGCTTGAGTTTGAGGAGCCATCTTATAGGGAATTTATGGGGACTACTGGTTGACCTACAAAACGTGATTGGGACAAAGCCCGCGCTTTTGTGAAATTTATTAAAAAATTTATGAGGCCACCAGGGTTTTCTCTACATCTTTGCATGTGAGCTTACATTTGCATCTCATCAATTAGTTGCTGTATATTGTGAGCATAGTGAATCAGCTATGAATTTGAATACTTTTTATGCTTCTATGGGTTTGGAATTGAAAAAGAAGTATGATAAATATTGGGGAAATATTCTGAACATCAATCAACTTATCTATCTTGGTGTTATTCTTGACCCTCGATACAAATTGAGATATGTGTAATGGTCTTGAAGGCATGTATAGAGATCAACCAATTTTTGTTAATGAATTGTCTATTAGTGTCAAGAAAAACCTGTCTAAAATGTATAATTGGTACAAGTCAGCACATGACCAACAAAAATAATTTTGGGCAGTCTTTTTAATGATCATGTTGAGGGTGTTCCTCATGGAGGAACATATGTTCTTACTAAAAATTTAACATATTTAGCAAGGACTAATGCCTTTAAACAACACTTGAGAGATAACAATTCAATTGATCAAAAAGATGAACTTGAAAGGTATTTGAGTGAACCATGTGAAGATGGAGATGGTAAATTTGAGTTGCTAGTTTGGTGGAAGCAAAATTTGTCAGGGTATACTCCATATTATCAATCATGGTTAGGAAGGTTTTGGCTACCCCTGTTTCTACAGTTGCTTCTGAAAGTGAATTCAACACTGGTGGTAGAGTTTTAGATGTTTTTAGAAGCTCCTTGAATATAGAAATGGCAAAGACCCTCATATGCGTTCAAAATTGGTTGAAGCCATCACTTTCCCAATTGAAAGACCTTAATTTGAATGAAGAGTTTGGGATATTTGAGAAGATTGTTTCAGGTAGTTAATTAGTAATTTTAGCATCTCAATTTCTTTTGTATTATTATTTTTATATAATTAAGAAAAGTCACTTATTATATATGCATGTACCCCAGAGTTTGGAGAAGGAGCCATGGTTTTTGGAGGGATTGGTGAAAGTGCAGCAGGTGCTGGTGGTGGAGCAACTGGATGTGGTCCATTATCTCAATCACTGCCACTGATGTGATTGAGAAAAGTCTGAACTGTAACTTATATGCCTTCTATTCATTCGTATACTCTTACATATATAGTTTATTTTCTTTATTCTGAACATCTACTAATTAAGTTGTTTTTATTTTTTCAGTTGTACCACTTTTTGCCTTTTGGAGTCATGGAACTCAATTTGTTTGCCATATTACTTTTTGGGTTATTACCTAAACCATTTTTTGCTTAGGGTGCAAATTGGGTGAATTCATTTTGGGTAAGTTGTAGTTCTTGTTTTAGTTATTTCTTGCGCATTTTTCATACATGGTAGAATATTAGAATTCTGTGCACATTATACTGGCTGCATACAAGTAATTAGTGGATGTAAAATCAATGTTCATGTTTACTAGTTAGTTATGCAATAAAACTTCATTCAGATGGTTCTTCTAGCTAAATGGCATTACCATGGGTGGTGCGGCAGGAATTTCAATCCCTGGGACATTCCGGGTTGCAACAGACAAACTGTATGTAAATAGAAACTTTCATAATATGTACATGATGGAAAGTATCTGATTCTGATGCATGTTATTTATTCTTAAATCTTCAGGATCCTGTATGGGCTAATTAGTTGTTGAAAAATCAAAGGGAGTTAGATAAAACCAAAATCTTCTTTGTAAGTATCGAGCTAAGCATGCATTAATTTATATTGGCAAAACAGTATATTGGTTCCTTGCACATTTTGTCTTCTAAATTTATTTCTTATTTTCTCTGATGATGTATATGTGTGTATCCATGACTGAATATTGCTGCAGAATTGTCTTTATCTGAGGATTCTTATTAGTCCACACTCTCAACGCCATTGCTTTGGATTGTCTATGTAAACGATGGGTCTATGCTAACCCACACAACCTTTTCTTTCTTATCTGTAAGATTAACTACTGCTATGATCAATTACAAAGTGCATGTTATTTTATTATATAATTTTGAATTTCAAAACTCTAATTTCTATTTAAAATTGTCACATTTTCCTTGGACAGAATATGCCCCCTGCCCAACACTGAAAGATGATTTAATGACTTAGAAGGATTGGCAAAGAAGGCTATTGGGTTGTCAAGCTGAGAGGACAGTTAAAATAGTGTTATATATGATGATGTTTGATTGTTTGTAATATGCGTATGCCATACTTATAAATATTGCTAGCTAAATTTTAGAACACTTGATGGTGCATGTTGGTATTGTTTAAATTTTATCAGTAATATTAGTTTGCCAAACGTAGTTTTTTAATGGACTTGTTACATGATTTATTTTTTTTAATTCTTAGTTTGGACTATTCTAGGAAAAAAAATTGTTGGCTAAATGCATTATTTAAGGCCCAATCTATCTATACTATTACATTTGAGAAGTTTTTTTTTCGCTATTCATTGGGGTCCCTTAATTTTTTTTATTACCATTTATGGAAGGTTTTTGTGTTACTTTTTGAGACATCTATAGTATTACAATCTTTGAAATGACTAATTCTTAATAAATTTTGTTTAAGTCTTGGAAAATAAGTTTTGTCACATAGCTTTGTGTCCCATCCTTCTTTCATCTACCATTTTTCTAATTTTGAAATCAAATTATAAAGTTTACTTATGCATGCTCATCTATAATATTTCTTACTTTATTTTTAACAATTTATTGACTAAAATAATTTTTCATTGTTTTTGGTTCATTTAAAATAATATTTTGATGTTATAAAAAAGAGAGAGAGATTGGAAGAAAAATAAGGTGTGAAAGAAAATGTATAATAAAGGAATGTGAAAATATCATTCCAATTTTTTAAGAGTATTAAAACTTTGAAAGTCAATTTTTTTTTTGTATGAGAAATGCAAGGAAACGAGAAATATAAAGAAAAAAAATTAAGAGAGAAGGTGAAAAATGTATGTGAAAATATTATTACTTTTTTTATGAGTAGTAAAAATTTGACAATCGACTTTGGGGTGTGAGAAGTGTAAGGAATAAGGGGGTATAAAGAAAAAAATGAAGAGAGAGAATGTGAAAAATGAGTTGGGTTCTTTTAAAATAGTAGTATGATATGAATGTTTTTTATTATTCATTGATCAATGTAGTAACCTTTAAATAGAGGTATATTTGGAATGCTATAATTTAAAAAAAAAAACAATGCTTTAACTAATTTTTCTTAAACGGTGTGAAACGATTGGAAGAGTCTTATAATAAGAGACGGAGGGATGAGTATTTTAATATGATAGGTTTATTTAAAATAGTATTAGGAAAGGAAGAGAGTGATTGAAAAAAAAAGGTGTGAAATATAGTATAATAAAGGAATGTGAAAATATCATTCCTTTTTATTAAGAGTCTTAAAACTTTGACAGACTATTTGTTTGGGTGTTTGAGCATGAGTAATGTAGGGAAAATAGAGATATAAAAAAATAAAATGAAGAGAGAGAATGTGAAAAATATAATATGAAAATATCATTACTCTTTTTTAAGAATATTAAAACTCTGCGAGTCCATTTGTTTTGAGTGTGAGAAGTGTGTGGAAAAGAGAAATATAAAGAAAAAATAAAATAATGAGAGAAGGTGAAAGATATAATGTGAAAATATCATTATTCTTTTTTAAGTGTATTAAAACTCTCATAGACATTTTTATGGTGTAAGAAGCGTAAAAAAGAGAGATATATAAAAAGAAAATGAAAAAAGAGAATATAAACGATATGATAAGAAAAGAAGAAACATATAAATAAAAAGGAAAATTAGGTGTGAAAACATCTTATATATTTTAGAATTAAACTAGCCAGTATTTTATATATTAAACAAGCATTTTTATGAAAATAAAAAAAAATATATAACAAATAAAATAATTTTAAAATTTATATTTCCATATATTTAATAAATCACTTTAACTAATAAAAAAATATTTTAGAAATCATTTATCTCTATGTATTTGTTTAATATTCATTTCTATTTTTTTTCTGTGAATTTTAATTTTTTTTTTTAAAAAAATCAATTAAAACATCTCTTCAAATTTAATTTAATTGACAAAAATAATTTTAGTTTTAATACCAATAAATTTAAAGATAAAATTAAAAGAAAATTTATTAAAAGAAAATTTAATATTGGTTTGTGTCATGTATTATTTTTCAAATTAATTTTTATTTTTGTGTTTTTTTAATTTTATAATTAAACTTACAAGTATCCCCTATATTGCATAATTATTTCTATGAAGTATAAAAAATTGAATTTTAAAAAATTGGGAGTTTACTTCCATCAATTGGTTCACAACCCAAGTTTGTCCAGCTATACATTTATGATACTGAGCATGAGTTAAAAAATAGAATGAATGTTGTCGGGTGGGACTAAATTTTCCCATTAAGTAATTTATATAATTTTCATGTATTTATTTCATATATAAGCAAAAAATGTAATCCTTTTTCGTTATTCAAATATGCAGAATGGAAGATGATGATGCAGAAATACACTCTTCAATTGTTAAAGACATTAAGGACATGCTGGACAATTATAATCCGTATGCAAAGACATATAGAATGATTAGAGACAGATTTCAGCAAGACAATATAGCAGATGTGAGGTTGAGGCTTATAGGAAAAATGGGAGGGGATGGAAGAAGATATAACTTACCAACAACATCTGAAGTAGCTGCATTAATTGTAGGAGATTTTGATGTTGGTAATGCAGAGAGAGATGTTATTGTTCAAACACAAGGAGGCTTTTTGCAACGTATCTCTATCATAAGTTGTGCATACTTGCCGTTGCAATATCCTCTTCTATTTCCTCGAGGAGAAGACTGATATAGAAATGATGTGTCATACAATGAGTATTCAGAGGAATCATCGAGAAAGAGGAAAAAAGTCACAATGAGAGAGTTTTTTGCATTCAGACTTCAACAAAGACGCATAGAGCAATCTCCGTTGTTGAAGTCTAAACGACTTTTCCAACAATTTTTGGTGGATGCTTATAGCATGATAGAATCATCTCGTCCTACTTACATAAGAACACATCAAAAGAATTTAGGGCGGAAATGTACAAAGGTCTTTCTAAAGCAATTTTGAGAGGAGAAACAAATCCATCCACATCAGGAAAGCGCATTGTATTGCCTTCATCTTTTACTGGGGCTGCAAGATATATGATTCAAAATTATCAAGATGCTATGGGTATATGTAGATGGGCTGGGTATCCGGATTTATTCATAACTTTCACATGTAATCATAAATGGCCTGAAATAACGAGATTGATGACAAGCCAAGGACTAAGATCAGAGGATAGACCAGATATTATTTGCCGAGTGTTCAAGATGAAGCTAACCCAATTTATGAAGGATATTAAGGAGGGATCAATTTTTGGAAAAGTCAAAGCAGGTAAATGACTCTATTATTAGCTTTTCTTCCATGTTTATTTATATAAATTGAAATGCCATATATGATTGATAATTATCCTAATCATGACTTAACAAGGTACTTATTTATGTTGTAGTCATATATACCATTGAATTTCAGAAGCGTGGATTACCTCATGCACATATTCTGATATTTTTGCATCCTGAGCATAGATATCCAACTCCAAATGATATTGATAGAATAATTTCAGCTGAAATTCCTGATGAAAATGTTGAACCGGAATTGTTCAAAATTGTAAAATCTTTAATGATTCATGGTCCATGTGGTCCTCAAAATAGAAGATCTCCATGTATGCAAAATGGGAAGTGCATGAAATACTTTCCTAAGAAATTTGTCGAAAAGACATCTATCGATCAGGATGGTTATCCCGTCTATAGAAGAAGAGATAATGGAAAGGTAGTTAGAAAAGGAGAATTCTTCATTGATAATAGATTTGTAGTGTCATATAACAAGCATCTTCTCCTTAGATTTAATGCCCATATAAATGTTGAATGGTGCAATCAAAGTAGGTCAATAAAGTATTTATTCAAGTATGTGAACAAAGGTCATGACCGTGTGACAGCAACATTTTATGATGCTGGAAAAGATAGCGAAGAAGTGGACGAAATCAAGTTATACTATGATTGTAGATATTTGTCTTCCTGTGAAGCAACTTGGAGAATATTTGCATTTGACATTCACTACAGGCAGCCTTCAGTGGAAAGACTATCATTTCACTTGCCAAATGAGCATGTTGTTGTATTCCATGATAGTACCTGCATTGATTCACTTTTTGAAAAACCCCGTGTTCATGAATCACGATTTTTGTCATGGATGGAAGCCAATAGCATATATCCTGAAGCAAAAAATCTTACTTATGCTGAATTTCCCACAAAATTTGTTTGGAATGCGCAAGACTGATATTGGACTCCAAGAAAATCAGGTTTCTCTATTGGAAGGTTGTATTTTGTTCCACCAGGAAGTGGAGAACTTTACTACCTCAGGATATTGTTGACTACAGCTAGAGGACCATCATCATATTTGCAGATAAGGACTGTAAATAATGTGACATATCCTACCTTCAAAGATGCTTGCTATGCTATGGGTCTTTTAGATGATGACAAGGAGTACGTTGATGCAATTAAAGAATCAAGTCATTGGGGCTCAGCAACATACTTGAGAAGGCTATTCACAACATTGTTGTTATCAAATCAGCTTTCAACTCCTGAATTTGTTTGGAACAGGACTTGGGAATATCTGAGTGATGACATTCTTCATAGACAAAGATCACTTTTGCAGCGAAATGGTATGTTAACTTCATCTAACTTATTATCTTATGTCGGAAACATTTTTCATATATTTTTAATCTATGGTTATATCTGATATTGTTTTATGTATCACAGATTTAATCCTTACTGAGGATGAGCTCAAAAATTTGACCCTTGCAGAATTAGACAAATTGTTGCAGAGTAATGGTAAGAGACTATCTAATTTTGCAACAATGCCACAACCAGATTTCATATCTCTTAATCAATCAATGAATAGGTTGATTTTTTATGAGCTAAACTACGATAGACAAGCATTGGCTAATGAGCATGACCAGTTATTGTCTAAAATGACTTCTGAGCAACGGGAAATTTATAATAAAATCATGACATCTGTGTATGATAACAAAGGAGGATGTTATTTTCTATATGGATATGGAGGGACTGGGAAAACTTACATTTGGAGAACCATTTCAGCTGCTATTAGATGCAAGGGAGAAATTGTGCTTAATGTGGCATCAAGCGAAATAGCTGCTTTACTAATCCCAGGTGGTAGGACAACTCATTCAAGGTTTTCTATTCCGATTAATGTGGATGAGCACTCTACTTGCAATATTAAGCAAGGAAGTGATTTGGCAGAGCTGATTGTCAAAGCAAAATTAATTATTTAGGATGAAGCACCAATGACACACAAGCATTGTTTTGAAGCGGTAGACAGAACATTTCGTGACATAATGCGTTTTTCTAATGAAAATAGCTTAAATAAACCTTTTGGTGGTAAAGTGATTGTATTTGGTGGAGATTTTAGACAAATACTTCCTGTAATACCGAAAGGATCAAGCCAGGATATTGTTCATGCCAGCATTAATGCATCATACCTTTGGAAGCATTGCCAAGTCTTGACATTAATAAAAAATATGAGGCTTCAAACTGGCTGCTCTGATCTGGATGTTGAAGAAATAAAGTTATTCTCAGAATGGGTGCTTAGCATTGGAGATGGAACCATTGGGAAACCAAATGATGGAGAGGTCAGTATTGAAATTCCCAATGATTTGCTTATATCAGATACTGTTGATCCTATTGCTTCAATTGTGGAAAATACTTATCCATCATTATTACAAAACATGCATGATCCATTATTCTTTCAACATCGAGCTATTTTAGCTCCAACAAATGATATAGTTTTCAACTTGAATGAATATATGTTGTCATTGCTTCCTGGAGAAGAAAGAACATATCTCAGTTTTGACAGTCCGTGTACAGAAAGTGTTGATTTCAATTCTGCAGATGATATTCACACTCCAGAATTTTTGAATACAATTAATTCATCTGGTCTTCCAAATCATGTCTTAAAGTTGAAAATTGGTGCGCCGGTAATGTTGTTGAGAAACATTGATCAGTGTTCAGGTCTCTGCAACGGTACAAGGCTCATTATTACTCAGTTAGGAGCTTATGTATTAGAAGCAAAGTCATCTCTGGAGTAAATGTGGGGCACAAGGTATTCATTCCTAGACTGTCATTGACTCCTTCAGATAATAGAATTCCTTTTAAGTTCCAGAGAAGGCAGTTCCCTATCGTTGTGTCGTTTGCAATGACTATCAATAAAAGTCAAGGTCAATCTTTGAAGCATGTTGGAATTTACTTGCCAAGGTCTGTTTTCTCCCATGGCCAATTATATGTTGCAGTTTCCAGAGTCACCAACAGAGGAGGATTAAAATTACTCATAACTGATGATGAAGGACATGTTTCAGATTCAACTTCAAATGTTGTATACAAAGAAGTCTTCCAAAATTTACAATAGGTTTGAGCTTAAATCTTTTCAATAAAAATCATTATTATTATCATTGTTGTTGTTATAATTATTATAATCATTAATTATTATTTTTAAATTATTAATATTATTCTTATTATGATATGATATGATTATGATTTTGATTAATTTTTTTATTGTTCAAATATTTTTATTTCAAATTGTCTTCTATTTATGACTATCATATACTAATTACCTTTATAACTTTTCAACCTATTTTTTGCAGGGCGTCCACGAAACTTCTTTCAATGTCTACTCACTATTTTTTATGTAGTGGGAAACTACATATTTTTGGACCAATATTGTTTTATATGACAAATGTTATGAAAAACTGTTTACTGAAATTTTAGTTAATAAGTCTTTTCAATCAAGTTTACTATTAATATTAATTGTTATTATTAATTGATCATGTATTCTTAGATAAATCTAACACTCCACTCTCAATCGTTTCCGTCATATTCTCGCCCCGTGAATCGCACGGGTTCCCCAATCCGTCAAAAAATTCAAAAACAAAAAGAAATCGTAAAAAAAGACTTTGCCCATTAAAAGGCCCATAAACCGACCTATCCCACCCGTTCAGGCTCATTACCCGAACCACCCGCAATCCGACCAAAATCGACCGTTGCACAGACCTACCTCAAACCACATTGAATTATAATTAATTCAAATCAAATCAAAACAAATTCATTGTCATTTGAACCAACGAGTTTTAGTAATCAGACCTATTTTGAGAACAAACATAACCTCAATTTCATATCTTTATCTTTATATATATAAATGGAAGAGAGTGAGAAATTTCATTTTCCCGCCAAATTTGAGGTCATTTTTGTCCATTTAATTTTCAGAATTCATTTCAAATTTCAAATCAGATCACTAGATGTTTTAAATTTTTTTAATGGGTTTGATATTTATGAATATATTGGAACATTAAGAACAATTATATCTGATCGAACCCATTCCCCATATTGTTTGACAGAGAAAATGAAAAGGCTCCGAGAGAGAGACATTCAGTTACAACTCTTCATATTTCTTTTTCTTTTTATAAATCTATTTCTGAGAGAGAGAGAGAGACATTCAGATGGCACCAAAAAAGTAAACCCTTTTCCAATCGTTTTTTTCTCTCCACGCTTCCCCTAGCCTCGTCGCGCTGGTGTTGGTGGCTGAGTAGAAGACGCCGCTGTCTCGCAGCTGGTACGTCGCTGTCTCACCGTAGCTGTTTGATAAGTCTCGTCGACGCGTGCTGTTCACAGTCTCGCTGTCGCTGTTTGCTGAGTCTTGTCGGCGCTGTTCGCTGAGTTTCCACGGTGGAGGTCTGTTGATTAGAAGCTCTGTTGGTCGCGATAGACGCTTTCGTTGGTGGTCGTTGCGGGTTGCGTTTGGAAGAGGTTTTCCCCCTTTCGTCTTCATGATTTTTTTGTTTTGAACCTGAAATTTTTTTAGTTTCTAGAACAAATTAATCCGTTTCCCCATTTGCATGTTCGATTTGTTGCTTAAACTGTTTCGATCATGTACTGTTGTCCCTTTTGAAAGTTCAATGTACTGTTGTGAAATGATTTTTTTTTGGCATGTTAAGAATGAGAGTTCCAAGTTTGAAACTTGGCTTCAAGTGTCTCTGCCTCAATATTTTCATGTGAAGCTTTGGCTTTAATCACAAGAAGGGGGGTTGAATTGTGATTAAATAAATCTGGTCTGCAATTTCTTTAAATACTTTTTCTGCTCAAGGAATTTCCTTGGCTAAGTACAAAGAGTTTAGACTTTCAGAAGATAGTTGTTAGTTAATTTTAATTATGCAGAAGAAGTAAATAATATGCAGTATAATAAAGAGAGAGTAGAGAAGATGGCACACAGAATTTTATACTGGTTCACCTCTTCCAACCTGAGGCTACCTCCAGTCCCTACACCTGTAGGATTTTCTCACTCTTTTAATCAACTTACAATCTTCTTGGGTGACCTCACCACTAGTATTCTTTACCCGCCTCTTCAGGCTAACAACAACCAAACCAACTTTCTCACTGTAAATCAACTACAGAACCTTCTGCAGAAGATTTACTGCCCAGAATACTGCAAGTACCTTCTGCAGATTCTGTATACCCACTGAGATCACCAAATCTCAGTAAACCTCACAGGGAAACCTTTCTCTTACTGCTCAGAAGAAGGCTATGCACCTGCACACCTCTTTTGAGACTTTTACAACCAATTACAAGAAAGATTACAAACAAATAAGGCTCAAACTATTACAATACTTGCACAGCAGAAGCAAATTGTTGAGCCAAGACTCTCTCCAAAGCTTTTCAGACCAGAGAACACTCTTATGAAGGAGAGAGAAGTTTTCCAGAAGATTAGAAAGTGTAGAAGCAACAACTGATGTATTTTCTGGAGTGAGGTGTCTTCCAATTGTAGAGAAAACATCCTTTTATAGAGTTCTGGGAAGAATATAGCCGTTGGACAGCCAGCTGGGTCCAAGGAGATGTCACTTTCACTGCTGCAGCAAGTACGGCTTTACAGCTGTCACTTTGACCAGCTCTTCCTTCTGCAGGGTTCCTTCTGCAGGCTGTTTTGGGCTATTTCTCAGGGCAATTCTTCTGCAAACATGTTGAAGCTTTCTAGTACAATATTTTCACATATTCTTGTGTTATCTTGCTCACTGAAATCAAGAGAAGATGAGAAGAAGGAGTTTATCATGTATTTGGCTTAAGTGCATCTTCTGCAGTAATGTACTCCTTCTGCAGATCTTATGTAGGCATGTTCCTTCTGCAGAATGTTTCTGTCATTCGATATATACTTGATTAAGAATATTTTTAAGCTAATGTTGTAGCTATAACCATAGAAGATGCAAGTTCATTCTGCCTTCTTGGTTTCTGACATGGTCAGCTCCTTCTGCAGACTCAGGTCCTACATCAGATCAGCTTTCTATCTTCTGTGATTGAGTTTTACATTTTACAGAGGATGATTCACATGTAATTTGATGTTTGCCAGCCAGTGATAATCTTTTCTTTTATATTTTTAAAGTGAATCTTCCTTCTAAGATAATTAAGCAAAATTATCTTTCTTCTAGGAACCTGTTCCTATCTTCTGGAGAATGACACAGAACATCTTAATGCTTCTTAAGTGTTGTATTAAATCTGTTTTTCACAGATTTGTCATTCCTGTTAATTCTAAGTCATTTCCTCTCATTTAAGGATCATTCCTTTCCTTCTTATTTTGTTTAATCATTCCTTCTGCAGATGCTTACCTGTATCTTCTGAACATACACTTGAACAAAAACATTAGTCCTTAAAGATCAGAATTATACCAAGTAATCCTTGATTGGTTGTCATCATTAAAACATTCTCAAGGGATTCTTGGACCTTACATCATGAACAGGATATCTTTGCCATGTTTGTTTTATTTAATTTTCTTATCTCTTTTATAATGAAATTATCATTTCTATAATTTTATCAAGGCTTGCTTATGATTTCTTCATATGGTAATTTTTTCCTTCTTTTAATTAATTGTGTTGTGTGTGCTTTGGTTATGTTTTATGGTTTGTCAAATGTCATGAATGTTTTACAGCTAAAACTTAACCACTTTCTTATTCGATTGACTTCGCATATATGACAAGCGAGGATTTAGTCACATATCTAACTTTCTATCTGGACATTGTATTTTGTTTCATTTCTCTTGATAAATATATAAAGATATGATTTAAGCCTTTTAGGTTGATGGTATCTAAATTTAGGCTATGATGAACTTCTCTCCTTTTTTTATCCATTGGTCCTTTTTTATTTGTTTTGAGGTGGCTTTTGAAGCAACCTTTGTGACATCCTTCTACCCCAATCTCTTATACATTCAATTTAATAGAAATATTTAGGAAAAGTAACGGACCACACCGGGTAAAAAGGTTCACATCTCTTTCTTTCAAAACGTCATTGATTCAAAATCAACTGAATTAAAAGAAATTAAAATCAACTGTTTTCAGAATCATTAAAACATCAAAATCTAAAATGTCAACATCAAAATATCCTTATTGGCCATGTAAGGCACTCAAAATAGTTTTCATAATCTTCTCTTAATAACGTAAAAGTAAAACCCTATTACTAAGTCCTGATGTCACCGGTATTAGAGTGACACCCCTTTCAACTCAATACTCGGCACCTGGCATGCCATCTTCACTACCTGTAAATCAACCACAGAGAATACGTTAAGGAAAAGAACACCAACTTATACATGCACATAGAAGGCTACCCTATCCTCACCCACACATAGTCATAATCATCATCAAATCATATCATAATCATATTATCTCACACTCTCACTATCAAATATATTATCTCATCACAAGTTTATAAGTCACACATCACAAATCATCAAGGAAACACATTCTCTACACTCATCATATAATACTCATATCATCATATCACATTTCAATTCCATCATAAAATACAATATAGATTCACCCTACGATCATGCACACCAAAACTCATCCCAAGGATCATGACTAGGAACTCCGCACAATGGGCGCACCTCATCAATCTCTCTAGTTGTTACCAATGATGACCCTACTGTTAAATGCCCTCTCTTGGCCGATAGGTTGCACAACACCCCTCTCTTGGGCTCGTGCAGAGACATTCGCCCCGCAATGATGGCCCTACCGTTAAATGCCCTCTCTTGGCCGATAGGTTTCACAACACCCCTCTCTTGAGCTCGTGCATAGAATGTCCCCATCATGGTCACTGCACCCCCTCAATGGGCCCGTGCAGTTCACTTCATGAGTTGCACCTCCTCAATGGGGTCGTGCATCTCAGTCACCACACCTCATATGCTCAATGCATAATCATCACCATAACACACCTCATATGCTCAATGCATAATCATCATCATAACACACCTCATATGCTCAATGCATCAATATATCAGCATCATACATCTCATACCTCATATGCTCAATGCATCAATATATCGTCATCATACATCTCATACATCATATGCTCAATGCATTACCATCATACATACACACCTCATATGCTTATTACATCATCATCATAAATCACAGTATTATAGACATCTAACATCACATGGGATATTCATATCATCATATTCATGCCACAATCAACACACTTTAAACATCTAATTACATCTCTCAATTCCATAAATAATTCACATAATTATCAACAAATAATTAAAGGATCACAACACCACTTAAACATCACTCTCATACTCATTTTTGGCCTGGTAATCGATTACCACACAGTTGTAATCGATTACCAGAGACCGTTACTCAATTTTGGAGTCTTCAAGTTTTAAGCTTAATGACCTTGGTGCACTAATTTGGAAATATCTAGAGTTCTAGGTGTCCAATTAAGATAATTCCACTTCTATTAGAAAGTTAAGATCTGGGGCTTCAGTTTAATATGCTATATGATAGTATTCCGAGATCATTTGCACCCTTAACAAACACATTATTTTCCAGGCGAGAAAGTTGTCAAAGCCTGGTAATCGATTACCACACAACTGTAATCGATTACCAGCAACTCAACTCTCTGGTAATCGATTACAGTCCCCTTGTAATCGATTACCAGCAACCCAAACTCACCCAACGCTGCCCAGAAGGACCTGTAATCGATTACAGACTGCTGTAATCGATTACCAGCGACGCGAGACGATAGTTCTTGCGATTTTTACCCCTTTTAAACCATTTTACTCAACCTCTAATCAATCCTTAGTGTTAATACTGCAATCATATACGTTTATATCGAACAAACTCAACAAAAACACCAATCTTTACACAGATCTCCACAGGTATTCCATCATAATCCCCAATCATTAAACCATTATTTACCCCTTTTCGCTATTCTCGCTACCATCTTCCAATTCAATCAAGATTCACCAAGATTCACACAATTAATCATCAAACAACAAATTTTCATCATACAACACTTAATATACATATCAAATTCGAATTTATAATCTTAAAAGGTCTTATGGTTGCCCTCACTACCCAAGCACTCCCACATACACATACAAGCATCACCCTTTCCCCCACCGTACCTTAGAGTTCACGATTAGAAAATAAATAGCAGCACTCCACTCCCTTGATGATCTACTCTGCTACACATTCCCCTTGTGAAGTTGCTTCTCTCCTCCTAGGGTTTGGTTATCTGACGTTTGGAAGCTAATAGGGCGAAATAGATAACTCTCCCCCTATTTAAATATCTAACTGAGTTGGGTCTACTCCTACCCACCCATTACCCTTTTTAATTAAATAATATCTTTTTCTGAAACATAATAATATAATGATATTATTATTATTATTTTCTTCATAAATCTTATTTTATTTTATTTATTCATTAGGAATTATTAGGATATTATAGAGTCCTTATCCATCTACATTCAAATTTAAATTCAAATCTTATAATTAAATCTTATCCTAAATTTGTATTGATTCTTATCTTTAATCCTTGTGATCTCATTATTCCTATTTTAAAATCTGATCTTAATTTAAAAATACTAAACCATATCTCTCTCCTAAGATTGTCCTTATTAATCCTGGTATTATTATATTAATATAACAAATACTATATTTATAACAAGTAATGTTAATTGCAATCTTCTGATTTATCTCTTAATAATTTTATTTGTCCTACAAATTTTAGGATGTTACAACCTTTACCTTTACCCACACCTATGGAAAACGAAATCAGAGGAGGCATTGGTTATCCATTTTCTTTGGATTTTGTGGTACTGGAAAAAAATGTTTTCAGATTCAAAACCTTACAATTTCTAGGAGATGGCAATTGCAGAAATAATGGAGTGAATCTTTTGGTAAGGATTTTTTGTATTTCCATAAATCTTTTCAACTGGCGTGCGATTTGGTGTCCTTTAATTTATTTTGTCTATTTTATAATTTTTGGAGATGAGAAGGGAAAGATCCAAAAAATGGCATATGAGTAATAAGAAAGTCAGGCATTCATGGATTTTCAACTGTAACTAGCTATGACAAAATGAAATCAATTATTTTCCCCTTCTTTTGGCAAATGCAGAAATAATAGTACTTCGCTGCCCCCATTGTCAATGACAAGAGTTTGATGGTAGATCAAAACTGGTATGAGATAATATCCTTACCCTACTTGATAAGTAATGCATTATTGCTAAGTGATGATTCTTTTTCTTTTACCTGAATTTAATAACCTTTTCTTCTCTATTGATAAATTTTCTCATGTTTCCTTCTACTCTAGAGATTTGGGATTATTTAATACCTCATAGCTCTAACGTTTCCTTATTCAAAAGGAAAAAATGAAAAGGATCTTATTTAGGGCCTGTTTGGGTGGAACTTCTACAGAAGTACTTCTAGGTGAAAAAAATAGCATGAATCAAAGATGTCAAATGGATTTAACTTCTCCATAAGTTAAAATTAGTCTTTGTAGACCACCTCCTCCAAAAGCTCTACCATTTAACTTCTCTAAAAGTAACTAATTTTAACTTGTGGAGAAGTTAAATGCATATTGACCTCTTTGATTCATGCTATTTTTTTCACCTAGAAGTACTTCTGCAGAAGTTCCACCCAAACAGGCTCTTAATGTACCCATTTGTTTACAAATTTATTCTATTATGCTTTAAAATATGATACATCTACCTTATAGATTCAACCCCATTTTTTTCTTATAGTGTTAGTTATAACATGTGTATGTGTGTGGAAATAATTTACTTATTGTGATTTTTTTTAATGTTCTGTTTAAGAGTTCAGATTGAATACAAGTTTGCTTATTGTTATTTGCTTTCAATCTTTTTTTGAATTTATGCTAGATGTTATGCTTCGTGTAATTACATCTTAAACCTGAGCTAATTTGTTATTGACAAATGTATTTTTTATTTTTTCAATATGGATTTTCAAGTGTTAGGAAAATTCATGTATACAAAGTGTCTTTAATTTATTGTCATGTCTTGTATGACAATTCTGTTTCAATTGATTATGGCTTATTATTAAGTGGTGATGGAGTTTCATGTAATTAATATTGGGGTTTAGTTTTTTTTTTTTTGAAGTTTTTCAACTCAAGTATCTCCATGTAAAGCTTGATGCAGATGAATTTGGAGTGCAATTTCCTCTAATCTAAGTCTTTTATGGATTCCCCTACTTCCTGTGATATAATTATGTTTTGCAATCCATTAGTTTATTGGTTCTCTCTTCCTTTTTAAAATATGTATTCCCATTTTTTTCACGTGTATTTCCTTATAGGCATTCTTATATTTCAACTTGATGTGATATATTTAGAACTTTGTATCAACTTTTCTTATATTGCTCCTACTGTTATTTTCTATGCTTCGTAGCATGAAGACTACTAATAAGGAGTCTGTGGTTGTTGGTTCTTGGTAATGAAAACTATATCCTATTTATTCTTATTTGATTTAGTAATTGTATTTATTGATATAGACTTATTATTTGTATCTGATCAAGATATATTTTTATCACAAAATGTTACCCGTTGGTTTATTTTCCTGGACATAAAGAGGTGATATTTATTTGCCCATCCCAATAGAATAGTTCATTAATTTCTCTATGACTTATGACAACATGGTCTGAGAAGCAGATTATTTTTTCAGCTTGATTTGTCCACTTGATTCTGTTTGGAAATAGAGAGGTCATGGAACAAAAATTTAGTTATGACTAAAAAACTTTTACTTTGAGAATTAAGCAAATAAAATAAAAAAATCACTATTTGTGCAAACATATATTTCAATGTTTACTAATTAAATGTTCTTTCTTCTTCAAAAATTTCTTCTCTAAATGTTTAATGTTTTGTGCATTATCCTTGCATTCGACTTTTCTAAAAAAAAAAAATCAGAATTTCATAAATCATTTCTTACACCATATTAACACTTCCTTTTATCACATCTTTTTAGTGATTTCATCGTGCATATTTAAGGAATAATATTATTCTATCAATATATTTTAATATTGCAGGGACTTCTTATCTAATAATATGAAGTTATGGAATGCTACAAAGAAGAGGCTAATATTTAACTCAAATAATACACTTTGAAAATGAACCAAGGTGCTTTCATGTTCATATTCTTCCTCATGGTCAGTTTCTGAATCAATGGATTCTTCATCCTTTATTAATGTTATACTTCATTCTTTAAGTTTATTTCTTTATCTTTATTTTGTACTTTTAAGCATTTACTGCATGACTTATCTTATTTGTTTATTATTTTTCTAAATTTAAGCATTTGTGTGAGACTTGGTACCACTAGAAAGAAAATATTCCTCGAAAGGTAAACTACTTATTTCAATTTGTATTCTAAATTATATTATATATCAATTAGGAATTAGCTTCAATCATTAACTTCGCAAATAAGCTGACAGATTCAATTTATTTAATTTCATACAATTTTCTTTAAATTCTGTGCATTGCATGAGTTTCATTTTTGTCATAAGTTTTAGTGGTTCTTTTACGCCTTTAGAAGCCTACAGTTGTCTTTGCAGTAGGAAAGACAACAAACAGGCTTCATTTGGTAATTTTCCTTTCATTTGTTTTCTAATGCTCATGAGTTGTTCTTAAAGAAATGAGGTTATTGTTTTTTAAGGATGGAGAAAAGGTTGAGTTGTGTTGCTATTGTCTTTGGTGTTGATGAACTTAACTTTATAAAGTTGTTGCACCTATGGTAAGAAAAATGAGCTCCCTGTTCTGCTTTTCATTTATAACAAAAAATTTAAAGATAAAGATCCCTTTTAAAAAATATTATATTCTCATTGTTGGTTCTTATCAATTGTGGTTTAGCTTGGAATTGGTAGATATGGTTGCATGATTGAGCTAATTTTGGGATATAGCCTGTTTTTTTTCATATGTGAATACTGAGAAAGCTTGATTTGAAGGTAATGATGCATTGGTATTTGCTTAAAAGGTAGTTGTCTATTTTTATGACTTTAGGAATTGAGAAATATCTTTTGTTTTTGTTAAGTGATAGATTTTGCTTGGAAGATTCGATTTCCAGTCTTAGCCATGTTCTAGCATTTCAGATAATGCCAAGGAATGACTTGAAGTGAGACATTACTTAGATTGCTATTTTCGTCTAGATTTAGGGTGAGTCTTTACACTCTAAACTTGCCTTTCAAATCAAATCAAATATAATTTCCAGTTGTATGTTTCACTTTTAGAAAAAAATAATATAGTTTTGTGTAAATCATATTGGACGGTACGATGTTATATTTGTCACATAATTGCCAGGGAATGTGGAATGGATATACAAGTAGTCCATTGATATTCATAAAGGGCATGAAGTAGATGTAAATGATGACTTGGCACGAGAGCTTTCTTTTTATAGATAGGCATTAGACGAAACTAGGAAAGCCTTTGAGAAGCTTCAGTCAATGGGTCTTCATTTTCTGAGTAATGAAGGTTCTTTAACATCTACAACGTATCCCAAATTTAAGGTAGATGACACTGATGATGTGTTTGTTAATCCAATTGGCCCATCTAGATGTAGTAGTGTTTTTCACAGGTCAGTAGAACTTTACATTCATTTTCTCAGTTATAACATTTCTATGTTTGTGCTTCTATAGATTTTGTGATAACTAAAACTAAATTTATGTAAAGCTTACCTCTCAAACATCGTAAGCATGTGATGAATTTGCTTTCTCACTAAAAATCACCATGATATTTGTATCTTTCTTCAACTACCTATAACCATATTCTTTACTTCAGGGTCATGATATGTTAATAATCTATCATCTTGAAAAGATATGTCATTAGCATTACTGCAATGGAATATATTATTATACCTAACTTTAGGTATTCAGATGTGAAAAATAAAACATAATCTCAATCATTTGTTAATTATCGGAAATTTTTATTATGGGTTTTTTGTAACTGAAAATTTTAGCTCTCTAACCTGTTTGGTAATTGGTTGATGAGATGGTTGATTTGTTAAATTTATAAATTATGTTTCACAAACCAAAAGAGTGGTTTGTATTTTCTTTGGTTTTATGGTTAGTGTTCTCTGATATAAAGATTATGACTTCATATTTTTTTTCCAAACACTAAAGGGTATCAACTATTTATTACAAGTAACAGGATTAGTTTCATGCTAAAATGAGAAGCAGATGGATTTAAATGGTTGCATTTGTCTTTAGGTAGACAGTCCCATAAAGTTTCAATTTGTACCCTCATCTAAATTTATATTGTATACCACTCCCACCTAAATTTTTTAGTTCTGCTTATACTTCTGTGTATGAAAACTTGATAGAGAATGATAATTAGCATATACTTATCTAATGAGATTTACATGTTTTGGACATAATGTACTGCCCATGTCATATTTACAACCAGTAGTGCCTTCTGCATGTATGTATATCTGCCATCTGAGCTGTGTGCAAGGATCTTTATATTGCATTGATTTTTCCATATTAACCACATTCTGCTAAAGGATACATGTCACGTGGCATAGAACGAGCAATGCTTGGTCAGTGGGAAGAGGCGACAAAGGATCTTTATGTGGCTTCAAAGTTAGACTATGATGCGGATATTGAGATTTACTTTGGCACTTTGTTACAGTCACCCCTTTTATTTCTTCAGGGCTTAGACTTTCAAATGAACTTTTACTTTTTAAGGAATTTTAATGGGAAGATTGGTTATTACTTACCTCTTTAGGGTTTTTCAAGTTAGGATTGGCTATGAATGAATTTTAACAAATTTTGTAGCTTTGCATTTTTGGTATTTAGTCTATTATTATTATTTTATTACTTTTTTTACTTCTGGTGTGCGACATTAGGATTGTTATTTGGTTGGCGAATCACCCCTTATGTTTGTTTTCTTTTTTAATACTTAAATTATCCTTAATTTTTTACTGCCTTTTATGGGTTGATTTACACTGATGTTGGTGGTGTCTCTGAATGGGTTTTCCATGTTCTGTAATTGTGGTGACTTCTTTTAAACTCTTTTTGCATCCGGTAACTTAGATTAACTTTGGCACTCTACCATGTCACCTCTTTTCTAACTCTTTATGTTTGGATATTATTATGTTAAAAGGCCTTTTTTTATGCCCCTGAGTTTGTGGCTATTGGATATTAATCAATCAAATTTTGTTGAGTGTCATGGCAATGGCACATATTCACTTATTTCCTTTACATGTTTGTCTCTTCTTTTATTTGTTTTTTAAATTGATGTTTCTTTCACATTTATGTCGTTTCTTTCTTTTTCCTGTAGTTGTAACGTATTTTCATTTTAAACCAATCTAATTTTTTGATCCTTCATTTCACTCATTTCACAATTTTTTGAGATTGAACCCTATTAATGGGTCTTTTTTGTTGCAGTGAATTTGCTAATTGTTTTGGTGGTTTTTTAGGAGTTAGAGTTAAATATCTAGGAAATGTTATAGGTGGTGTTTGTCTTTCAGCATGTATTCACTGCCATAATAGGAGCTTCTTAATTTGTTGCTTATTGGTTACAAAAGAAAAATATACTTCTAATTCACGTTCTATCTAAATAACTATGACACTTTTTATAGTGAAAATTAATTGATAGTGTTAGGACGTAGAAATTTCTCTTTGAAGTTTACTATATTTTTTTCCAAAGGGAAATAATTTTTACATAAAAGTTGTTAATATTAATTAAATATGGATTTAGTGTATAAATTTCTATATAAATCACTTGAGTATGAAAATTTTTCATATTTGTATTAATTATTAATATTTAAATTTTAAAATAATAATTTATCACACGAGAATAAAGAATAAACATTTCAGTTGAAAGCGCATTCATATTTAAATTAACAGGGTAAAAAATATACTTTAATTTATTAAAAGAAATTTGTAATGATTTTAAATGTTTTATTTATGTTTTTTATGCAATGACAATACATAAAAATCAGGCTCTTTTTTAACATAAAATGTATCAATATTTATATTTAAATTAAAATGAATAAATACTTATTATAGGAATGAATAAAAAAATTGCATGAAAAGACAGTAATATCAAAATCATAAAGTAAATATATATATATATATATATATATATATGAAAATATATATGAACAATCCCATTATTATTACTAATTCTTTATAATAAAAGAATACCTTTTGAATTTCAATGCAGATTAATTATTTTCTATTATTTTTTAATGACTTTTAAATTTTAACTTACTTTTTTTTGTGTAAAAAAATTAAAAAATAATTGATAAAAATGAATGGGTTATCAAAATTAAATTGTGATTATATTGATAGAAGTTTCTTTTGTAGACTTTTTTTATCAAATTTATTATACAACACGGGAGAATAAATCTTTATGTAAAAGTCCATTAATATTTAAATATTAATTTAGTATATATATTTCAAAAGGTGGATAAAATTCACCTAAGATGAAAAATCTATATAAAATATTTATTAATATTTAAATTTAATAAATATGAGAGGTAAATGCTTATAATAAATAGGAATAAATTGTTGCATGAAAATACATTAATATCATGATCACACAGACATGTGTGTGTGTAAAGATCGTTGACCTTTTATAATATTAATTATTTTTAGATGTTCACTCATTTGCAATGATAATAAATAAAATACGAGGCAATCATTTAAATTGTAGAAGAAGTCTTAATAATATTTAATATATGGGGTAAAATTAAATCACATGGGAATGAAAATTTTACAAGGATTAATATTTGTATTATAGGGCAAAAATAAATCATACATGAAGACAATAATTTAAGAGTATTTATATTTCCATAAAAAAGTATTTATATTCAAAAATTATACGGGTGAATATTTATATCATGTAGGAATAAAAAATTTATATGAACACACATTTATATTTAGATCATAAAAGTAAAAATATAATAATTTAAGAGTAAAAATACATCATACAGGGATGATCATTATAGATGACAACAATGGTTTATCATTAATTGTATCTGATAAAATGATACCATTTAAATTTAAAATTAGATTAATAATTTTCTATTGTTATTTCTTTTGCAATGAAAATAAATAAAAATAAGGGGTAATAATTTTAATTTCAGATTAACAATATAGTAAAAGTCTTGATAATAACCAATTTTTAAGGTAAAAATAAAATTATTAATAATTGAGTTACCGGGTAAAAATAAATCATAAGACTAAAAATTTACATAAAAAACATTAATATTTAAATTTATGTTGTATATAATTAATTTACTTATGTTTTGTATTTTTATATGTAAAAATCTTGGAAAAAAACAATAAAATCAATTTTTCAAACTGGCCGGTTTGGCTTGCATGGAGAAGAAATAAAGTTATTCTCATAATGAGTGCTTAGTATTGGAGATGGAACCATTGGTGAACCAAATGGTGGAGAGGTCAGTATCGAAATTTCAAATGATTTGTTGATATCGATACTGTTGATCCTATCGCTTCAATTGTTGATGGTACTTATTCGTCATTATTACAAAACATGTATGTCAAAGTCTGTCTTCTCCCATTGACAACTTTATGTTGCAGTACCGAGAGTCACAAACAGAGGAGGATTGAAATTACTCATTATGATGATGAAGGTCATATTTCAAATTCTATTTCAAAGGTTGTATATAAAGAAATTTTCCAAAATTTAAATTAATTAGGTTGGTCCTCAATTCTTTTAATTTAAAACTATTATTAATGAATTGTAACAAAAAAAACTATTATTAATGAATGCCATGTGCTAATATTCTGTATGACCTTTCCACATTTTTTACAAGTTTTTTCAGTAAACTTTTTTGAGGGTTTGCTTATAATTTTTGTTATAGTGATTTCATTTCATATTTGAGGACAAATATTTTTCTGTATACACCAATATTTAAAACAATATATACCGAATCATGAACTCTTCAAGTACATTTCTGATTAACACATGTTTGAAATGAACTTTATTATAATTATTATTGTTTAAATGTTTTTTTTCTTTTTTTATTTTGATTTAATAATTATTATTACAATTACTTTTACATATATTCTTGACTAAATCTAATACTCAACTCTCTATTATTTCTCTCATATTATCGCCCCGTGCATCGCACGGGTACCCCACTAGTTATATCTAAAAAGAGAGTGGTGATGAGTAGCAAAACTTTGGAGCAAAAATGGGGGCTAAATTTGTCAAATACTATTTTTGAATTTAATTTCAATTTTTTTTCACTAAAATATCAGAATTCAAATTTCAAATATTTTTTAGTAGGATTGGGAAATGTGAATGGATTCAAATATTAAGTGCAAAGTTATTATCGGAACTCATTCCCCATGTTTTGCACAATTTTCCAAAGTAATTTCCATTTGCCATGTTCTACAATAAAGGTAATTTACTAAATTTTTTTCTTCCTGTGCAATTCTTTTGATGACCCTCTTCTACTATTCTTCTCCCATTCTCCTTCTTTTCAATTTGTGCCAACGTCTCTCACCTGCTGACTCAGACCCAGGTCCGAGTTCCATACCAGAACATTTGGCACTAGAAGGAGGGCCTCCGCCTAATCCAGTATGACAGTCACCACTCGTCGTCAGCAAACTCGGCCCCGTCCTCAGCCAACACCTGAAGGCTGGGTGGAGGACCTCGGAGCCGGAGATAGTTTAGCTGAACAAGAAGGAACTTCACATCCGTTGGTCGAAGTCGAACAACATGGAGAGAACAATCAATCTGACCCCCGAGACGAAGTGATTCGACGCCTTGAGGCTCAGATCAGAGAACTTCAGGAGCAACGCCATCCTCACGAGATATACCTGAAGACGGCCGGAGATCCGGTCGTGAATCACATTGAGGAGCGCCTCAGGCACCTGGAGCGTAGCATAAACCCTCAACCTCAACCCACCACCCAATCTCGTCCCGCATCAGACAGTGACCACCAGGAAGTCCAGCAGCAAAAGGCTACAGGCCAGCTAGCTCCCTTCAGATACCCATTCTCTGAGAGGTTAGTCCGGGTCGAGATACCGGAGCAGTACAGAAGGGCGCTCCCCATTGAGTCCTTTAATGGCACAACAGACCCGGTCAAACATCTGGATGCCTTCACCAACGAAATGCTTTTCATTGGCGCCCCAGAAGCCGTCATCTACCGTTCTTTCCCCATAACGTTGAAGGGAGAAGCTCTAGCTTGGTTCAAAACTCTCCCCTTGGGCTCCATTGATACCTAGGATGACACGCAACATACCTTCTTGGGACGATTCACAATCTCCACCGAGATTCCCAGAGACCAATTCATGCTCGCAAAGGTCAAGCAGACTAAAGATGAGCCACTTAGAAGTTTCCTAGTCCGATTCTACAAGGAGTGTGCTTTAATCCCGAACCTGACCGAGAACGTTCAACTCGTATGTGCCGTGTCGGCCCTTACACCGGGTTCCCCCTGGCCGTCTCCCTGTCAGAAGAATCGGTCCGATCCATGGAACAGTTTTGACAGCGTTCGCACAAGTATGTGGGACGGGAAGCTCACTTGGTCGTCGCCGCCAAGCAGGACAATCACCAGGGATCAGGCCGAGACTCTTATTAGGACCGACATAAAGGGAAAGACAAGGGACACCATCACCGGGACCAACATCGGCATCCCAAAGGCCGATACAACAATTACTCATCCTTGAACACCAATCCTGGAAGATCCTGAAAGAAGTGATGCATACTGAGTTTGCAGACATACCTAAGCCCCCACCTCTCAAAGCCTCGACTCAGAAGGACAAAACTAAATATTGTTCTTTCCATGAGGGCTATGGGCACAACACTGATGAGTGCATACAGTTGCGTGACCTCATTGAGCAGCTTATCCGGGACGGCCGACTCGGTCGATACGTGAAGAAGAACCGGTCCCAAGGAGGATACAAGAAGAATGACAAACGGAAGAGATCACCCAGCCCTGAGGGGGAAAAAGAAAAGAAACAATGGTTCGACATCCCCCAAGAAGTACGATGGCAAAGAAGACAAACCCGGCTCCAGCAGTCACACAAATCAGACTACCCCAAGGGTAAGGATAAACATGATTTCAGGGGGATTCGCTGGAGGAGGGGTGTCAAATAACTCTAGAAAGAGGCATTTGCACGATGTCTACAATATTGAACAGTCCGACTTGAAGTCAGTGACTCAGAGACCCTCGAACCCGGTCACCACTTTCTCAGACGAAGATTTCTTTGATGATGTGATTGATCACGACGATCCGTTCGTGATACGTTCCCTTATCGGAGACGGTGATTTCAGACGCGTGTTTGTTGACCAAGGTAGTTCAGCCGACATTCTCTTCTACAGGACCTACACCTAACTGCTCTTACCACCAGAGTCACTATTACCTTACTCAGGGGATCTGGTGGGCTTCTCAAGAGAAAGAATTCAACCCAAGGGATACCTTCAGACCACACCTAGGGTCGGCTCTGAAGCCGAGAACAAAGCCGTCTCAGCCAAATTCCTAATAGTTGATTGCCCCAGCTTATACAATGCTATTCTCGGACGCTCATCACTGAACGCTCTAGGAGCAGTTATTTCCACCAAGCACCTGGTGATGAAGTTCCCTGGCCGAGATGGAAAGGTGATCATTGTTCAAGGAGACAGGAAAGAAGCAAGAAAGTGTTACAACGCTGCCCTCACCACTGCACCCACGTCTCAGCCAGAGAAGACAGTTCCCATAGGTCAAGTCCACATGATCGACCTCGACCCTAGAGCCGAGACAGATCCCAAGAGACGGGAAAGAATCGAACCAACTGCAAAAACTAAACCTTTCCAGATTGGAGTTTCAACAGAACAGACGACCAAAATCGGCTGTGATATGGATCCCACCATGGAAGACAGATTGAAGTCCTTACTGTCAAGAAACTCAGACCTGTTTGCATGGACATCGGCTGACATGCCGGGTATTGATCCCGGTTTCTGCTGTCATAAACTATCTGTTGATCCCAGCGCCAAGCCGGTCGCCCAAAAGAAAAGGAAAATTGGCCTTGAAAGGCAACAGGCCGCCAACCAGCAGATAGAGGAACTCCTCAAGGCCAAGTTCATCGGGGAATGTAAATACGTCACCTGGCTGTCCAATGTCGTCTTGGTAAAGAAGTCAAACGACAAATGGAGAATGTGCGTGGATTACACAGACCTGAATAAAGCATGCCCCAAAGATCATAGATGATATAGATGATAGATGATGGGGAGCACAATTGAAGTCTACATAGATGATATCATAGCAAAGACGGCTGAAGGAAATGACCACGTAGCCAATTTGGAGTTAGTCTTTGACCGCCTAAGGAAACACAACATGAGACTTAACCCCCCCTTAAGTGCTCATTTGGAGTACCTTCAGGCCATTTTTTGGGTTTCCTTCTCACCAGCAGGGGAGTGGAAGTGAACCCGAACAAGTGCAGAGCCGTGTTAGATATGAAGAGCCCAACTTGCATCAAGGAGATACAACAACTCAATGGGAGAATCACGGCCCTCAGCCGATTCATCCCCAAGGCGGCCACAACCTCTCTTCCCTTCTTTCAGCTACTTCGCAAAGGGAAGTCTTTCACTTGGACAGACGAATATGAAGCCGCCTTTCAGCAGCTGAAGCAGACACTGACAAACCCACTAATTCTAGTGAAACCGGCCCAGGGGAACATCTATACCTCTACACCTCTATAACCAACCAAGCTATAAGTACAACTTTGGTTAAAGAAGATGGACGCAACCAATTCCCCATTTACTTCATCAATAAATCTCTCTAGGGAGCCGAGTTGAGATATCAGAAGTTGGAGAAAGCTGCCTTAGCCGTGCTGACCACTGCCAGAAGACTGAGACACTACTTCCAGGGACACAAAGTCACAGTCCGAACCGACTTACCCCTCAGACTCGTCCTTCACAAGCCGGACCTCTCAGGGCGTATGACTGCCTGGGCCTTGGAATTATCAGAGTTTGACATACACTTTGAGGGACGCACTGCCCTCAAAAGTCAAATTCTAGCTGATTTCATCGCTGAGATGACTCCCCCTGATGACTCACCTACTGCTGATTGGATCGTCTTCGTTGACGGCTCTTCCAATAAAAAAGGCGCTGGAGCCGGGATAGTTCTGGAAGGACCCAATGGAGTCTGCTTTGAGAAATCTCTAAAGTTCGAGTTCCAAACCTCGAACAATCAAGCCAAGTATGAAGCATGCATTGCCGACCTCTTAATGGCAAGGGAAGTGGGTGCTAGAAAAGTCCTCGTTGCAGTGACACCCTACTGATGGTGTCCCAAATCAAATGAGAGTACCAAGCAAAAGAACCACTACTACAAAGGTATCTGGAAAAAGTAAAGGTATCAAGCGACGGGTTTGAAGAAATCATCTTCCAACACGTCCCCAGAGCCGACAATACCAGAGCCGACATCCTATCCAGACTGGCAAGCACCAAAAAGCTTGGGAACAAGTCAGTCCTCCAAGAAGTCATCTCAACCCCAACAATATCAGAACCATCCCTGCTGCAGATTAACGAATCCAGCTCATGGATGACACCCATTAAGACTTACATCTTGATGGACACACTCCCCGAAGATGAAAAGGAAGCCAGAAAACTGAGACGACTAGCCTCCCATTTCACGGTCTTCCAGGACAGATTATATAAGAAGGGATTCTCGACCCCTCTCCTTTAGTGTGTTGATGACAACGAAGCCAAATATGTGTTGGCCGAGTTACATGAAGGCAGTTGTGGAAATCATCAAGGAGGACGAACCCTTGCAAGGAAAGCTCTCAGAGCCGGGTATTACTGACTGCCTCTAGCTCAAGACTCCATGGACTATGCCAAGAAATGTGAAACATGTCAAAAGAACGCTTCCATCCACCATCAACCTTCATCTGGGTTAACAACCATCACAGCCCCTTGGCCCTTTCATCAATGGGGGATTGAAATACTCAGTCCTTTCCCACTAGCTCCAGGGCAAGTCAAGTTTCTAGTGGTAGCAGTGGATTATTTCACCAAGTGGATTGAAGCAGAACCTCTTGCCACAATCACCTCAGCCAAAGTGCATAAATTCTTTTACAAGAACATCGTCTCAAGGTTTGAGATACCTCACTCTGTGATCACGGACAACAGGACGCAATTCACTGATAAAAAGTTCAGGGAACTGCTGTCAGACCTAAAGATCAAACATCACTTTACTTCAGTGGAGCACCCACAAACCAATGGCCAAGCCGAGTCCGCGAATAAGGTGATTCTCAAAGCCCTTAAGCACAGATTGGACAACGCCAAAGGCAACTGGGTGGAGCAACTCGACCATGTGCTCTGGGCATACCATACAACTCCACAGTCCTCCACCAATGAAACCCCTTTTCGGCTCCCATATGGGACCGAAGCGCTCATCCCAGTCGAGATTGGGGAGCCGAGTTAGAGAGTACAGAACTTCAACCAAGGGTCAAATGACAAGGCAATTTTGGAAGAGCTAGACTTCTTGGATGAAACCCGGGCCATAGCTCATGTCCGGGAATTAACTCTGAAAGAGCGTCTCACAACACGACGCAACACTAAAGTAATGGCTAGAAGCTTCCAACCCGGAGACCTCGTTCTGCGCAGAGCCGACATTTGCAACAAAAATGCAGCCCAGGAAAAATTGGCAGCAAACTGGGAAGGCCCCTACAGAGTCATCGAGGCAACCGGGAATGGAGCATACAAGATAGAGACTCTTGAGAAATTACCTATACCCAGATTTTGGAATGCAGACAAGCTCAAGACCTATTATTCCTAAGTTATTTTCTTATTATTTTGTTCAAACCGGATGCGAAGAGCATCTCGGCCTAATATTATTAAAGTCGGATACGAAGAGTATCCCGACCCAATACTAATAAAACGCAGTTGCGACGAACAACTTGCTTTTTACAATTTTCCATTCCTTTGACTACACCGGACGCCCAATACTGAAACTTTCCTCATGACAAGCGTTAAAAGGGTACTAACGTTAAAAACGCAAGTCCGAGAATAAAGCGTTAAAAGCGTACTGACGTTAAAAGCGCAAGTCCTAGAATAAAGCGTTAAAAGCGTACTAACGTTAAAAGCGCAAGTCCGAGAATAAAGCGTTAAAAACGTGCCAACGTTAAAAGCGCAAGTCTAAAATTAAAGCATGCTAAAAAGACAACCGAGACGGGACGAAATAAACTTGTCATTACAAAAGGAAAAGTTCAACAAAAAATTACAAGTTACAAAACGAGAAAAGGTCACCCTTCATACGGGCCGACTTCCTCACCAGAAGCGGCATCAACATAGACCTTCTTCTCCATGTCGACTCGACAAATCTTCCCCTGAAAGACTTTATACTCGGGCGACAACCCTTCAGCCTTCAAACCAGGAATAAGAATCCCCAACTGCACCACAACATTCCTGAACGAAGCCTTGCTGATCTCCTCAGAAAGCTTCATGAGACTAGCCTTTTCTTCGTTGAATTTGGCTTGAACCTTCTGCAAATTTTTCCTAACAAGCTCAGTCACAGCCTTTTCAGTCACACCGGTCGCAGGAGGAGCTAACTGCAACTTCTCCAAGTCGGACTTCAGCTAATCCACCTCAGTTTCCAGGGTCTTGTTCTTGTCCTTTACAGACTTGTAAAAACCCTTATACTTTATCCTCTCCTTCTTCTCGTTGCTGAAGGCCTCTTGGGCTGCCTTCAAATCCTCTAAGGCCTTGTCCCTCTCAGAAGTCCGCGCCTCCAAGGCCGCATTAACCCGGTCGTAGGCCGGCATGACATCCAACCGTAAGTACCTCAGAAAAGAGGCTTGTTTTGACGCTCGACGTCATAAAGATGCTTAGCAACAGGAACATTGTCATGAACCACCTTTAGAAATGGGTTGTACAACAAGTGGTCCATCTCGGGTGTGTCCAGTTCGCAATCCGAGCCATAGAGGTTGATCCCGGACTCAGAAGACTCGTCCACCCTCGATCGCTTATTATTTTTGGAGGCCTTCTTCTGAGGAGGAGGAGGAGGAACCTCCTCGTTGCCACTGCCATGTGCGACATCACCATGAACCGGGCCGGCTTCATCATTCACCACTGGTTGCATACCCGAACCACCAGCACTAGCATTGAGGGTAAAATCGATGTCAACATTGGGTTCCCCCTGTTGACTGTTGTTGGAATTCTACAAGGCCCTCAACTACTTCAATGCTGCGTTGGCCATGGATGCTACAGTCAAAACAAAAAAAGATTAAGTGTTAAAAAACTGCTCACAATTACGTGGTCAAAGCAGGAAGAAAATTAAACTTAAAACCTCACCAATTCTAGAACCGACATTCCGAGTCGGACCATCTAATATTTTCTTAGAAGAAAATACCCCACACTCCTCAACCGACTTCTTCAGTAAATCCTTTACTGCCGCATCCTGTGGGGACAGAGCCGACTCAGAGACTTCAAACTCGGACGGCTTCATATCATAATGTTTGTCACTCCAATAAATTGGGAAACGCGGCGTGTTAGAAGACCTCTCCTCCCAAAACGGCTTCACACCTCCAGCCGCCTGAACTTGGAAAAACTCTTGTTTGAATGTGATGCTCCCTCTCTTAGCCGACTCACAGAACGGGGTTATCAATTTAAGATCCTTATGCCCCCTAAAAGAAATCCAACTTTTCAGAGTTTCCTTCTTATTCCCCGGGGGATGCTTCCTTAATACTATGAAATAATAAAAGAATAACTTTACAGAAGGCGTGAATCCGAACTCGGTCAGAATCAATTCGAAACACCTTATAAAGGCCCACGAGTTGGGATGCAATTGTGAAGGCGCACACTGCAAAAACATAAGCATCCTTTTTTGAAAATCGGTAAACGGAAGCCTCAGTTTCACCTTCGAATGGAAAAAAATCATAAGTGTATAAAAACGGGGTGTTGATCTCGGATAAATGACACACTCGACCCCCTCGAGGCGGCAGCACCACGTTGTACGCTTCTTTCATCTCGGCCGAACCAAACACCTCCAAATCGAATAAACGCTCCTGAGAATGCTCGGGACAGCCAGTTCTATACACAGAGCAGGTGCCAAGAACCTCTGGATCCACCCACCTATATCTATCAGCCCACAGGGGCACAAAGTAATCTCCATCACGAGGCTCAGCCATATCAACACCTGCAGAGGTGATAGTGTAACAACTACCCTCATCAGAACCGAGACGGCTAGTGCCCGACTCATAAAAAATACTATCATTATCCCCAGAGGCCATATTCCTCCGCCTCAACACTTCAACCACTGCAGGACTTAAACCCTCATTATCCCCACAAGATGACCGGCTCCGGGATACCCACGACTCGGGTTTCCCAGATAAAATCTCCAAAGAATCACTCTCACTCATTTGCATAAAAAGAAGAAAAAGAGAGAAAAGAAATACCTGATAGTCGGATACTGAATCTGATTTGAGAAGCTGAAAGTCGGATCGAGATTCGGGAATACGATTGCAGAGAGAGAGACAGAGAATGAATGAAGTGAAGTGGAGAAATGAAATTTCTCCACCCCCTATTTATAAGGCCGAAAAGGCCCACAACCGCTACGGCCCAGGAAGTCGAACCGTCACAACCCTATACTAGAGTGACACGTCACCTGGTATGCGAAACGTCACTGACAACTGAAACGATTCAGAGAAAATGAAACGTTGCAACGGTATGTCAGACAGAAACCCGTCCCGAACCGGCTGGTATAAATAGAACTCATCTCAAACTCGTACCAGCAGTCATGGTTAGAGGTTTATGCACTTCGTCTCGAACCAAGGTGCGCAAAGACAAGTTACGCCTCGAACCAAGAATTAGCAGCTCGCCATTCGCCACAACCAATTGGGTGTGTTTGAGAAAATCATCAAAGCCGTCTCGACCCACGTATCTCGTCCTGGACAAATCAAAGACATATGAGCTCAAAGCCAACTATTAAGTTGACAAGAGCTGGGGGGCTTCTGTTACGTTGTAAACCTAAGGCCCAACAACCAATACGGCCCACATGCTATATTATTATCATATCCATGAATATATAATAATATCCGTATACACTATAATCATATCTGCAATTATATCTACTATATCCAACAATATATGAAATATAATTATAATATCTATAATTATATGATTACATCTGCATACTTACTCATTTTATACAAAGACCCACTTACCATATTTATACAGGGAAAACCCCTATATATACGGATCACTGACAGATCATCAGGTACACAATCTGACCTAGTCAATCACTTTGACTGCTATTATATCTTTCTGACTTGGGCGTTGGAGTCCCTTTGCAGGTACACCCCCCAGGGTTCAACTCGGATCACGCATCTCCAAGCCGGATCCAGATCCGATTCTCACCTGCTGACTCAGATCCAGGTCCGAGTTCCATACCAGAACACATAAATATCATCCTTTTGAAGTCATGGGTTTAAATTTAAACTTTAATTGAATTCTGTTAATATAAATTTGTGTTAGTTATATATATGTGTCTGTGTTTTGTTATTTTTATTTAAAAAATTATTAAAAATAAATTAATAAAAATAAATAACTTTTTAAGATTGAATTGTGATTTTATTGATAGGGTAAAATAAAAAAAGTTTTATAAATGGACAATACCGATGGCAGAACCATAAATGTTGCATACTATTTTGAGGGAATCCAATAAATAAGGAACCGAACGTTACGCCTGTGAAAACTGAAAAAAAAAAAAAAAAGTTGTACCTATCAAAGGAAAGCTTTTCGGATACTATAATTACCATCCATAATCAAAGGCCTTCCAAATATGTAAGAATGACTTGCTTATATCTATAACCTCCTTTTGTCATATCATCGTTGTGATCGTTGATTCATTGAAGTGGCATTTAACATATAAATCATGCAGAGAAACATGATTATAAATTATGAATAATTAAATTATTTTTTAAATAAATGAAATTAAATCAATTTTTTGTGTTTATTTGAAATCTTTTGGGGGTAAAATTAAATCAATTTAATTGTAACGTAGTATATAAAAATCTTAACTCTGCAGTTATTAGTCTATTAATTAGTATATAACATTTTAACAAGAACAAATATATTCATTAATCAATATTTTAACCGTTATAGTTATATTGTTTTTCATTTATAATATTTAACTTTTAATATATATGATTTGTAAATTGTGATAATTTATATAAATAATATTAACTGATTTTTTATTGACATTAAATAATTTAAAATTTACAGCTTATTCACACACACATATATATATGCTTTATTTCAATTTTCTTTAATTTAAAGTTTAACTAATGCAGGAAATAAACAAGTAGATGGGGATAAATATTTTATATTATAATGTATTATTTTATAATTTATTATGATAAATAATCAATAATGTGTAATGTAATTGACAAATCATGTTATTTACGTAACATTTTAAAATGTATGTTTTCTCATTTATATGATCAGATAAATTCAAATTAGTAAAATAATTATTTATTAGAAAATATTTATTAACATTTATAAATCTTTTAATAATTAATAATTTACTTACTTTTTAAATAATTTTTGAATGAAAGATATATGTATTTTTAGAAACTAACTTTTTGGTGATTTTTCTAAGAAAAAAAACATTGTTTTATTTTAATTTTTTTAATGTTAAAAATTAAATGATTAGTTAATAAAATAATTTTGATTTTTTCATGTTAGCATATCAACTCTCTTTCTAGAAATTTTATACATTATATTAAAAATATTCTAAGCAAGTTGTTGTTAGGATGGGAAAGTAGGGAAAAAGAAAGTGATAAGTCGATTGAAAATACTCATATGTGAAGATGAAGGTCACATTTCTTATATAATTTCAAATGTTGTATATAACGAAGTTTTTCAAAGTTTAAATTAGGTTGTTGGTCAATAATTTTATTTCAAATTATTATTCTTTCTTATTGAAATTAATTAGTTTCTATTTTTTTTCAATTGATGAATGTCATATTCTAATATGCTTCATGTCTTTTACTTTATTATTTATCAAGTTTTTTAGGAAATTTCTTTATGTTGTTGCTACTTATATTTTGTTATATACTCATTTTAAATTTGATGCGTAACACTTCAATGTATATTATTTAAAATAGTTTGAACTCAAAGATAAACTATACAAAAAAAAATTCCTCTTATCACAACTTTAAAATGAAATTTATCATGAGTAATTATTTATGTATTTTTTTCCTTTTATATTGGTTTTTTTTTTAAGTACTTTTATATTGGTTTAGTAATTAGTATTACAACAATTACTTTCCAATGTATTGTTAGCTCGAACTAAAAAACAATTCTCTATTAGATAATGTGGGACATAAAGTATTCATTCTTAGACTATCATTGACTCCTTCATATAATATAATTCCTTTTAAGTTTTAGAGAAGGCAGTGCCCTATCGTTGTATCATTTGCAATGACTATCAATGAAATTCAAGGTCAATCTTTGAAATATGTTAGAATTTACTCTCCAAAGTATGCTTTCTCTCATGGACAGTTATAGGTTGCAGTAACCTGAGTCACAAATAGAGGAGAATTGAAATTACTCATCACAACTGATGGTGAAGGGCATGTTTCAGAAACAACTTCAAATGTTGTATATAAAAAAGTCTTCCAAAATTTAAATTAAGTTGCTCCTCAATTCTTTTAATTAGAAATAATTATTATTATTTATTATTATTATTATTATTATTATTATTATTATTATCATTATCCATCTATTTGTGTTGAATCAATGAATATCATATACTTATCTTCTTTATGAATTTTCCACTTTTTCCCGATCTTCTTTTAAAGGTTGTTTATAATTTTTTATATAGCGATTTCACTTCATATTTCCAGACTATATTATTGTGTATAAACAAGTTTTATAAAAAAAATATTTACTGAATCATTAACGCTTCAAATATATTTCCTATTAAGACGTCTTTAGATTGAACTTTATTATAATCATTATTTAAGTACTTTTTTTCCTTTATTATAATTATTTTTACATATATTCTTAGTTAAATCAAATACTCAACTCTCTATTATTTCTCTCATATTCCAATTCCGTGCATCGCACGGGTCGCTCACTAATTTTAACTAATATCAAATCAAGTTTAAGAAAAATACCTAAACTCCCACAAGACCAACTTATTAAGGTAATTTATTTTTTTGTATTTTAGTTTTATTGGTGCAACCTGTATATTTTGTTAAAGTATTTAAACTCTACGTCAAATTCGGCCCATTTTGAGATCTTTTCCATTCGAGAAGCTAAGTGTGAAATATTATCATTTGCAAGAACCTTTCACTTTTGTCAAAAAAAAAAATCTTTCACTTTCCACGGTGAATAAAAGCACCTCTCACTTTCAAGGACGAAAAATAAAAAAAATACAAAATCACGTTCATTGAATCAATTTTAATTTGTATTTGTTTGATTTATAGCTGAATATAATTGATTGTAGAATCAATAATTGTAAATGAGTGGTATATATTTTACAAAGTACATTAGATTGAAGTGATTCAAAATCAATTTTGTGAAATTTTGATTATGTAGTGTGATTAACTAGAAAACATGACGGTTAACTATTCAGCTAGAGTTTTGCGTGATGCTAATTTTTTCTATTTTTCTATATATTTTGCAAAGAAATCTGTTTCATTAACTCAAAACATTATTATAAATTATTGGATTTAATTAGTATACATTGTCGTGTAAATAAGTTTTACACAGACCTTCAATGGTCAGGGTCGGCCCAACCCCAAGGCTAGTAAGGTCGTCGCTTTAGGCTCCAAAAAATACGCATTATTTTAGGCCCAAAAAATGTTTTACTATTAATATTTTAAAAAATAAAAATTATTATTTAGTAAACAATATTAAATTATTAAGAGTATTTTTTTTTAAAGAAAGGCCTCATTTTATTAGAGCTTTCTCTTCTCATAAATGATAATTATTATTAGATTCTAAACATTAACCTCATTACCTATTTTATGTCTTTTTTTTTTATTTTTTTTCCTCAGTATGTGTTATATTGTTATAGATTCTAAATTATTTTTATTCATTTAAAAAGGTCCCGTGATAAAATTCGTTTTAGGCCCAAAGAAACATTGGGCCGGCCCTGCCAATGGTGTGTTGCTACATCATTTAATGAATATAACACTTCGGATGTTATTAAATTCAATAAATGATGTGGCAGGACATCATTGGATGTCTGTGTAAAACTTCTTTACACTGACGGTGTACATATATTAAACTCTAATTTATTTCCATATTTTTTCAAAACATATAGTTTGTCAATGTGTCTGATTTATATTATATTATAAACTCTCAACAATTATGAATCGTACGTTGACCCAAAATATGCTTGTTATCTATTATTAATAATAAAGAATAATAATAAATATATTATTATTATTACAAAAGTGAGTAATAAAGACTTGAATAAATTACTAATAAGAGTTAATTCAAGTGATACATATTATTTTTTCTTAATTAAGGCATCAGCCGGTTCGAGTCTTGTGAATGAAAAAATCCTTACTAACTCCACTATGTGTGCATGTTTCTAGCTTGAGCAAAGAGATTTGTATAAATTATTGATATTACGTTTACTTATAAAAAATTCCTTAGGGTATGGACTATGGAGAAAATTGTTTTTTTGGTCATTAGAGCTAGAGCCATAGAGGGTACATTAAACATTAATGACAATATATGTGGTTATACATTAGGGTACATTTGCCATAGTCCATCGGCCTGACCAGTAAGGGGTGACATGGGTAGGCTAAGGGCTCCTCCACTTAACCCGGACATCACGCTAGAGTCGTGTATCTTATTGCCTGTACCTCGTTAGAACAACATTCATGATACCATTTTACCTTTTTGGTCAAAATATTAAGTCAAATTTAATCTCAAGCGCCAAACATTAATTAAGACATAATTCGGAATAAGTCCAAATTAATTTACAAATTGAACCTATGGCTATGTTTTGGTAACCCGTCTCATCAAATATATATTTTAAATTAATTACTGTACGTTATCAAGAGTAAATCCATGCATGATGTGGATGACCTAATTATCTACTTAGAGATAAATTCAAGAAAAAATAAAATAAAGAAACCCCTATGCGTGAACTTCAAATATGATTGATATTTGATACTACTTGGCAGTTGATTCTTTCTAGAATGTTAGGTTGGAAAAGTACAACATTACCTGTAAATTGTAATTTGCTTATCTTTAGGTTTACGCTTCACGCATAATTGTTGTTTCTTCAAATTTCAAACGTTCTTGTTTTTTGTTTTGTTTCCTAAGATTAAAATAGCTAATACAGGTCGCAATCCTTTAGTAGATCCTAATAACATTATAATTTACAATAAAGTAAGAGAAAAAGAAAAAAATTTAAAAAAAGAGAAATGTGGAATGTAATAAATAATGTGATAAAAAAATATGCATGTTTTATAAATTGTTTATTTTTTTCACCTTTATTTATTTCCTTTTTTTTTTTCTTATTTCTCTTTTCTTCACATCTCTTACACTCAATTTTTGAATATTATAATTTCAATTTCCTTTTTATCAGAAAAAATTATATTATCATATTCAGATATATTTATATTTTGAGAAAAAAGATTGTGCACTGATAGTGTAAAATTAAAGCTTTACACAGACGGTTAACACAACCCTTAATTTATGATAAGTTTATTGACTTTACTAATTAATATTTTAAAAGTCATATAAATGAAGAATTATGATTAAACGTTAGTGTCCGTGCATATTAATTAAACTCTATTATATTGGAAAATAACAAAACGTTTAAAATTCAAGTATTTGCTCGGCGGACACGGCGGTTGATAGGTTGAGTTTGTGGTCCCATCCATTGTCATAACATCATAGTTCTATTAAAACATGGGAAATTCTAAGGTATCCTCTAGTGAGAGAGGGTTTTGGTACTTTTTTTTATCATTCAATTAATTTCTCTTAACTTTCTTAAATGATCTTAGTATTTTTATAGTTGTAGACATGTTTTAACTATTCGAATTTGTATTTTTAATTTTTGAAAAGACTTTCTGACCCCTATAACAATTATTCTGTATTTTTTATGGTGTTCTCTCATTTTTTTCACATTCTCATTTGTAATACACGTGTTTCTCATTCAAAATCTATTTTATGTCTTCAAAATGATTTGACAGGGAGTACATGACTTGTTCCTATGTAACTTTGGTCTTTATGTCTTTATTTAATAAATAAATAAATAAGAAGGTACCAAAACCCTCTCATAGGAGAGGGTACAGGATTGCGACCCTTAAAACATTTTTATTTGCCTTGTAATTTCGTAGTGAACAAGGAATATTTTAATCAAATTACATAAATTAATTATAAGTAAATTTAAGTGCAGGTTGATCAAACTAACTTAAATAAAAACATTAATCACACAATTTCTGAAAGTTATCAACAGAAATTGTCTTTTCTTAATTTTTCCCCTCATAAACTGATGAAGGTGACTCATTAAAAATAATTTTCTCTCAATGATTAATATTTTATTGAAGAAACATGAAAAAGGATGGAATATAGAAAACTTGGAGCGATATTCTGATTTCCCCCCACTATTAGTCGTGTGACAGTTATTTTGTTTTGTTCTAGCAGACTATGGTGACCCACGCCAACTTTCAACTTAATCACGTAGGATAAGAATATAATTTTGACTATTTTAGACAATGATGTTTATGGTTAAACTTGCACATATATTAGTACTTTGAAATACATATATTTATAATACATATTAAGAATTAATGCACAATTGTAGTTAATTAATATGCTAAAATCTATTAAAAAAAATCGCCATTATACCACGGAAATTAGCACTAGTTACTCCTATATATGAGTTTCGTCTAAAATCTCCAACCATATACCAAAATCCGTTATTACAAAAAAAAAACCAAAATCAGTTACTGAAAAAAAAAATAATTATCAAAGCACTAAGCACATATTCTTATGTAATCCTCTGTCGTAATCTTTTGCTAAAGGATTTTAGAAAAGGAGGATAGAATCACCTAATGAAAAAGAAAGAGAGGAAAAGAAATTCTAAAGAAAGAAAGAAAGGTAGGTGACATTACTCTATGCTCAGGATTGAGGAAGTGGTCCTTTTCATTCACAACGTATCAATCACTTTTCCCTCCTAGCTAACCAATCTCCTGCCACAACAAACTTAAAAGATAAATAAAGAGAGCATTGATTCTCTGTATCTATGTTCTTCGTATAATTCTAAACAGTGCACGTGGTTTCCTTCTAACCGCTGTGTATGATGATAACTCCAACAAGAAAATTCCACGAAAATATCATGGTATGGGATGAATTTATATCAACACTAACCGTAACTGATCGATCAATTGTAATCTCATCATAACCTTCCTGAATGTACCGCAGAACCTAATTCGGCCTTCATTAATTAATTGATTGATGTTCATTTGTGATAATTGGAATGGACACACACCATGCCTTTATACAAACACTTTGCATGTGGCATTTAGGTTCATTTTTGTATTTTTAAGAACATTTTAAATTAAAAATATAATTATAAAATTTAAGATAAATAAATAAGAATTTGTAAAATCAATTAAAACCTAAAAATAATTATTTTAGTATTTTTTTCACGTTGAAAATAAAAAAAAATTCAAAATGTCACTTTAGTCGCTACCAAGTGTTTTACCTAACCATCGTCCTTGTCACTTGTGACAATTAAATTCATAGACAAAATTTTCAAACAAATTATTATAATTATATCATAACAGTATTTTTTTAACAAAATAAACTTTTGTTTAATTTAATAATTCCGTTTTAATTTTGATAAAGTCATGCTATTAATAAGGAAACAAAGTTAGACAAATAACAAGAACAATGACGGGATACATTTCATCAGCTAGTAATTTTTGTTTTTAAAAGTCAGTTACAGAAGAAATGGTTATACATAAATGAAATTTGAGGTTGCATATTTCGTGGTGTTGATAATCTCCCTTTTATAAATCCCGCAATAATTGAAATAACTATAATTATAGGGGTAAATAGAAGAGAAATGAAATTCATTCAATATACAACAATAAAACCAAGGTAGATAATGAGAGAAATGTTGTATGTAATATGTGATGTGATGGAGAGATATAAAGAAAAAATAGTATGATGTATGAGTTGTTGTATGAATAATTAATCCCGTAACAAAAACGCTCACATCCCAAACAAACGATTCGTACCCTTTTATTATTTATTTTTAAAAAATAAAAATTACTACCCTTTCTATCTATTTTTATATTTATAATTTATTTATATTTATGGCTATAAATGCACATGCTATTTTATATTTACAATTTATTTATTTTAGAAAATTTTCTTTGTTTAATTACTATTTTACATAATTGTTAAATTAACACATTAAAAAATAATTGTTCACTTTTACTAATTGTTCAATACTTAAACAACCTGGAATTGTTAATTTATCTCAACCCTTACTATGCAGCCTATGAATAAAAGAAAAGGTTGTTTTATTAGAGAAGAATGGACAACGATCAATGAATGAAAATGACCATATACATATATACACTCTATCTATGAATAAACAAAATTAACAGAATTATCCCTAGTTAGGTTAGGTTAGGTGTGTGACTTAATGGAGAAGCTCTGTAATGACTTTTCAAATTTCTCATTCTCTTTCGTCTCGGATGGCACCACCCAAGCTTTCTCATCATGCCAAATAACAAACGCATGGTGCCAGCCACCTTCATATTATGCATACAAATTCTCCCCAAAGCATGCACCTTCCATTTTATCACCCGTCGCTTCATATAAATCATATTGCTTTTTCCGTTAGTTTTATCACATATCACGTGACGATTTACCCTTTGGGTACACAAGGAGAAGAAGGAGAAGCTACAAAACGCATGGGCCTCGTGGTTTTGTGAAAAAAAAAAAAAAAAACTTCCGGGTGGAGTAAATAAAATTATGATTATAGAGAAATTGAGAAAAAAGCAATTAGAGATGGTAAAGTGTCCAAGAAAGGTTCCCTTTGGTGATATTGGTTGGCGCTTCATTGTGTTGATAATCGTTCCTGTTTCTTTTATTATATTATTTTCTTTCCATTCATCCACTTTAATCGCCTTTTATTCACCGTATACTATTTCAAAAGATGAATTGGTACGGTCGAGAATAGCTGTGTGTTTGGTGGGTGGTGCTAGGAGGTTCGAACTCACAGGACCTTCTATAATAGAGATGATACTAAAGGAATACCCAAATTCAGATCTTTTTTTGCATAGCCCTTTAGACTCAGATGCATTCAAGTTCTCGCTCTTGAAGTCTGCGCCAAAGGTTGCCGCAGTTCGAATCTTCTACCCTCAACCGTTGCCTGAGAACGAGTCATATGTGAGAGTTCTCACGGCGCACAACTCGCCTAACGGCATCCAGGTTTAATTTAGTTTCATGCCTATTTTATTTTCTCCTTTTTTTTATTTTTATCTTTTCCTTCCTGGATTTTCTGAAAAATATATTACTACTTCAAATTGTTATGCGTGTTGGATATTTTGACTCCGTTAATTTAAACGATCAATACTGTTTCATTGTAGAGTTTTAGTGAGTTTCCCATCCATCACCCAGGCCTATACCAATTTCATGCTAAGTGTCAAATCCTTTTCCTTTCCATCTACCGTTCCAATTGTCCATTTAGGGATGGTTAAGGGTAACGTAAAAGGAAAACAAAAAATTCTTTACTTCTACATTTCAACTTCCAAATCCATTTGTGTTAAAGGAAAAGCCGTTAGGTAAACTTGATCATTTAAGAGTGCAACAGAATATTTTAACTGATATATAGAAATTATTAAACAGGAAGTTGTTATCGTAAATAAGTTAGCATTGGGTTGTATTAGCTGTATTAATGTCATACTTATCTATAAGTTAGTAAATAAGTTAATTCAAGCGTTTCTAGGAAGTAATATTTATCCAAGAATTTATACACGTTATTGTATTATAATGTAAAAAAAAATCCCCATATATTTCTTTTACAATGAGATGTGCATTTTAAAAATTAAAAGATAAAGTATATAATAATTAATTAAAAATTTTAATTTTAATTTTTTTTTATCATAATATTAATTATTTATTTTTAAATACTCCCTCCGGTAGAACTTTTTTAAGGTGAGTCTTGGTCCTTTTTATAAGACTTTTTCAGATTGCCCCATGCATTAATTATTATTTGACAAAAATACCCCATTAGTGGAGGTAGGTGAGTAATTAACTAGTAGAGAGAGTATGACACAATTGAGTAGTTAAATAGAAAGAGAAAGATAATGGGTCTCAATAAACTCCAGAGTAGTTTAGTAAATGTGATACACATTCATGAAAAATTTATTGTAATCAACTAAATTAACCAACTTTCACAATCCGTGTGAAATAGTTAAAATGTTCTTATAAATGAATGATACTGGATGAAGTACTAATTATAACTTTGTTTTTATCAGTTTATTGCTAAAATGTACTTTTCGATTTAGAAGACACGAACGACATTAAAATATTAAATTTAGGGTTTATCTAGGGTGGTAGATTCTATCGAGCTAAATTTATTAGTTTATTTATTATTTATTAGGAGTTGAATTGAAACTTAGGAGGCGGTTGGGTTGGGTTGGGGGGTTGGTACACGTACAAGTTTCCTTCTGGCCCGTTCTTCCTATTCGTATTATTGTTCAGTGGAGGTTTATCAACTTTTATTTACTGTTAATGTTTGACGTTAACTAAGATACTATGTAAAATGTAAGGCTTTTTTGAAAAGAAAGTAAAAACAAAAAATGTTAATTATGATTGAATTTAATTAATTTGCGTTTTGCAGGGGCTTCTTCAATATTTTAACCTCGTGGAAGGTTGCTTAACAATGATAGAATCATATCAGCGCGAAAACAACTTCACCTACGACTGGATAATCCGAACACGAGTAGATGGGTACTGGAACGCTCCACTCGGCCCAGAAAACTTTGTCCCGGGCCAGTACGTGGTCCCACTTGGATCCCCATACGGTGGGCTCAACGACCGGTTAGGAATCGGTGACCTCAGAACCTCAAAAGTGGCTCTGTCTCGACTCTCCCTCGTTCCCGATATAGATTCCAAAGGATACGCCAACCTCAACTCAGAATCAGCCTTCAAAGCCCAACTCACAACCCAAAATGTTGGTTACCGCACAAAACGCATTCCCTTTTGCGTCGTTTCGGATCGCAAGTACGATTTCCCGCCGGGCCAGTATGGTGTGCCGGTGGCTGCATTGTCGAGCCCAGGCCCACTGAGCGGAGCGAAATGCAGACCGTGCACGCCGGTTTGCCGAGGGTTTTGCGTGGAGAACGTGATGGTGGTCCTTGAGAAAAAGTGGAGTTGGACTGATTGGGCCGATGGGGCCCTTGAGCTATGTGATGCACACGAAAGCTGGGAGAATGGTTGGGAGAAGATTTTTGATGAAGTTGCTGGGAAGAAACTTGGTGCGGCTAGGAAGAGAATTCACGCTATGAAATTGAATGACTGCATTAAGGATTTCAACGAGTTGAAAAACAATGCTGCCCATTGGTATGCGCCTCCGGTGCAAGAAATTTGTAAATTGGGTTTGAGCCAGCAGCCTTGAACATCTTTCCTCTTTTTTTGTCTTCTTTCTCTTACTTTTTTTTATTCTTTCTTTTCCTTTTAGTTAGTGTCACACGCAATCCAGTACAGTAATTATGTTGGTTTTCTGAGGTGAAAATAGGAAAAAAATACAACTTTAATTATTTTCAGAGTAATTTCTATCACACTTCATTTGCACTTTTTTATTTTATTTTTCCTTTTCATCACATTAATTATTATTTCTTCTGAACTTGTTGAATATAAAAAAAATGAGTAAATTAGCAAATCGGTCCTGACTCTGGGGATCATGCAATTTTGTCTTTGACTTTTTTAAAATAGCACTTTAGTCCCTAATTTTATTAAAACATCCATAAAGTGCATGTTTTTTTAATAAAGTGAATGACTATAGTGCATGTTTTTTTAATAAAATAAGGACTAAAGTGCATATTTTTTTAATAAAATATGGACTAAAGTGTTATTTTAAAAAAGTCAGGGACGAAACTGCATGGTCCCCCATAGTCACGGACCGATTTGCTAGTTTACTAAAACCTTATATATCGAGTTTATTTGGTAATATATTTTAACTGAATGAAAGCTGAAATTAATAGCTAAAAAATCTCACAAAGTAATTTTATAGATAACTACTAGCTTTTTATTAACTTTTTTAAAAAGACAAAAATAAAAAAAAAAAGATAAAGAAGATGGGGGAAATGTGAGATATGATAAGTGATGGAGAGAGATAAAGAGAAAAAAATGTGTTGGAGTAAACTAGTACATTAGTCATTGACTTTATGAGTGTCATGCAATTTAATCCTTAAATTGAGAAATCTCACATTAGTCACATTAATCTCCATCATAAAGTTTAGTTCAAACACTTAGCTTCAGTTCTATCATAAAATTTATATAACTGACACAAAAGATGGTAAAAAGCATGAAACAATGACGTTTTGCTTGTCTTTAAGGAGAACGTGATCATCCCCGTTGAAACTGGGGTTGCGATGGGACGAAGAAATGAATTGAAAAAAATTAGACTTTAATGGAGTCACCACCAAAATTTATTTAAGGAAAATTTCAGAAAAACCTTTTTTAAGAAGAAAATGGTTTACGAAATATGAATTGAATCCGAGAGTCGATTACGCGTAGGGAATGTATTAGCACCTTACAACATTCGTTTTAAAAAAAGTTACCTCTAATTAATTGTGCAAAATTTGTTAACTTTTTAGAAAATATTTATCTTACCCCAATTTAAGAAAATTAACAAGGAAATTAAACTATTTTTTATTATTTTTAACTTTTTTTTTTATTTTTTTGTATTTTTCAGAATAGATGAAAGAATTTATTTAAGAAAATGATTTATGTTTGTTATTAAAAATGGAAGAATATTTTAGAAAATTCTTTTTTTTTAAATATTTTTAACTTTTTGATTTTTTTGTATATTTTTATAATGACCGAGAAAAAATATTTCTGAAAATGATTGGTATTTTTATTAAAAATGGAAAAAAAATCTAAAAATTTATTTTGGCATGACAGGTCTGATTCCGCTCCTACGTATCCTCAGGTGCAATGGATAAATCAAAGTCACGTAGTCAAAAAATGATTATGAAATTTACTGATTTTAATTTTGAAAAAGAGAATTTGAAAACATTTTGAGTTTGATTTTTTAAAAAGTTTCTTTTAGACGGCGACTAACACCAGGGACTAACGTGCGGTTTCTTAAAAATTAGGGACTAAAGTGCATAACGCTTATAAAGTCAGTAACTAATGTGCTAATTTACTCATTTTTATTATATGAATTTATTTTTCTCTTTCTCTTTCTCTCCACCTCTATACTTCCACTATATTTGTCCAAGATTTTTATAATATCAAACAAAGTGTTAGTTAGAAGGACAAATTCAGATTTTTTTTAAGAAAAACTATATATAAAATTTTACAAGTAAAATAAAAGAACTCATCCAACACGAATACCTTTGCTCATCATCAATCTTAACAGTTTTTTTTAATGAGTAAACTAGCACTTTCGTCTCATACTTATGCAGCGTCTTGCATTTTAGTCCCCGAGATTACAAAATCTCCCTGTTAGTTCCTGACATTACACTCCGCCCTTCACTTAGGTCCAAACCCTTAACTTTCGTTAATTTTTTGCTACGGTGTCACTTAACGTGACACACCGGACTCAAAAGGGAACTAATGTGCAATGTTTAAGTGACACGCTGGAATCAAAAAGGGACTAAAGTACAACGTTTTGACCCCCCCAATATTAATGTGTCACTACAATCTAACAGTCATTTCTCACCTCTGTCCCTCCTCCTCCTGAACTCATCAATCGTTTTGCTCATGAATTCTTTAACCCTTCATCACCAATAATCATTTAGCATGGGATCCTATCCAACGTCCATTGTATATTGCTCTAACATTTTTTTTGATCATTTTGTGTGAGATATTTTTCTTCTGCTCATATTCAAGGCCTAGTGTTTGATCATAGGAATTGCTCTTGGTTGAGGGAAAGTGGGAAATCTCCTCCATTAAGTTAATTGTTTTCATACAAAATTTAATCAAAAAAATGTAACTTTCAATTGTGCTTGGAAATTCGAACCTTGTTTTACATTTGGAGGTCTTTATCTGATCATATAATTCATCATGATGAAGGATGAGTGCTTTTACTATGTATTTGATGTTTCATGCTATGATCTTGCCCCTGCAGTTAAAAGACATTCTTCTTTTGGGTACAAAAAGCTGTAACATTTTTGCAACTCTTTCTTGTTCCTCTATTTCTGGAAGTCGCCTCCATATAAAAAGGGTTTATATGATCTTGACACATTAATATTGATAGGGGTCAAAACATTGCACTTTAGTCCCTTTTTGAGTCCACCGTGTCACTTAAACGTTGCACTTTAGTCCCCTTTTGAGTATAGCGTGTCATGTTAAGTGACATCTCGGCTAAAAAATTAACGGAAATTAAGGGTTTTGACCTAAGTGAAGGACAGAGCGTAATGTATGTGAGGGACTAATGGAGGGGTTTTGTAATCTGGGGTACTAAAGTGCGAGACACTGTATAAGTATGGGATGAAAGTGCTAGTTTACTCTTTTTTTTTAATAGTAACATTTATGTTCATCCTTTTCCAATCAAAATATGGAATTAGATTTTTGTACCACCGAGTACGTGGATCAGCTGGTAAGGGTTGTTCCAGCTTAACCAGTGGTCTCGAGTTCGAACCCTGGTCCTATCCGGCTCGACAGGATTGCCTACCGTGGAGGATACATGTGGTTTTGCACCAAAAAATTATATTTTTGTAGTTGCAAAAATAATAATTAAGAAAAGGTAGAATTGTTAATTCCATCGTTCAAACTTTTTAACATAAATTTACCATCAATGTTTATTGCAATACAATTATTATATTCAATATATATTCTTCATTTACTAGATATTCGTCCACTTAACACTGTACAGTGTACACAGAACAGCTTTAGCTTTCTGAACGTGGATTAGACTGCTTTCACCAACAATCCAGACATGCAATGAAAGTATATTTCGTGTGTGCACTATTCATAGCATGTAAAATATGAATCCAGTCCAATATTATTTTTATCAATTAATGTGGGATTGATCCATTTTAATTTATAACTGGATCTTTATATTATCCAACATGCTATAATCATGCATCGTGGAAATTGTTGCCATAATATCTGTCTGTTTGTTTGCAATACATTATTATTACGTTTAATAATTTGTATATCAACTTAATCTTGACTAACGTTTCATTGGAGCCATTTCATTGTAGTCCCAATCGGTGGTTGGAAATTGCTGCCATTTGAAGTTATTTCATACATTTCATCCTCTTTAATCATCACCAGCTTGACACATGCATTTTAGCCACCAATTCCTTTTATATGTCATTTCTTGAAAGTGATTTGTGAGGAATAATTCAAAGTGCTCATTCCCATCCTCCTGCAAATTCTCTTAATTATTAAATAAAATAAATATTTCAATATTTTTAAATTAGTAAATACATTTAATTTTTTATGTAATATTTATTTTATATACTAATAAAAAAGTATAAAAGAATAAATAAAAAGAATTAACATTATTTATTTATAATATTAATTAAATTTTATTTATTCATTTTTTAAAAATCCAAAATGATATTAATAATAATTTTTAATACACTCTTATTTCAATTAATTGTTAAGTAATAAATTACTCAAATATTAAAATATATAAAAAGATAAATGAAAGAGATAATATATAATAGATAAATGATATAATAAAAAATCTAAAAAAAAAATTATTTTGTGTTTGGATGGAGAATTTTAGAGTTTCTAAAATTGTGATAGGAAATGTTGAATGAAGTATAAGTATGAGAGGAATTATAAATAATTGGTATATTAATTCTCATAACACACAAATAAAGATTTAGTTTTATTTAATTAAAATTGAATTGATAATAATTTAATATTTTTAAAATAAAAAATAAAGAATAGAATAATTTTGAATATTTATTCAATTTTAAATTTTAATAATAGATTATATTTTACTATTAGAATCTAATTTTTATTATTATTTGATAATAAGATATAATTATATAAATTAAAATCATAATGACAATAATAAAGATTTAATACTTTGACATTCGATCGAGAAGAATGGGTAACGGAGTGAGGGAGAGAATGGACGTGAGTGAACAAGAGTGAACCTTGTTGAGATCACGAAGGCGGAAAGGTTTGCGATCGGAATTGGTAAGGACAAGAAATGACACACAATCACCAAAGACTTTTGAGTATGCATGGGATTGGAATCAGAAACAATGGGAGAAGAAATTTGAAGATCACTCGGCTTATTTTTTCACTAACTTTCCTGAACAATATGATACTCAAGACCTATGGTGAATATTCTCAATCTGGGGGAAAAGTAATGGATGTGTATGTTCTGAAAAAGAGGGATAAATGGGGTAGAAGACTCAGATTCGTAAGATTTGCTACAAACGGGAATGATGGGGGTTTGGAAAAGCGATTGGGTCAGATATGGATTGGTTCTTTCAAGCTTCGTGTCAATTTGTCCAAATTTAATAGGTACGAAGCTCGTGTGGAATCATTGGTGGTGGATCGCACTAAGGTGAGGATGGAAGTAAGGTGGATGGGAGAACTTATGTAGATGCAATTCGGGGACAAGTGAAAAAAATTTGGCAGCAAAAACAAAATCAATTGTTGATGATTCAAGGGAGTGGAAGGGGATGGAGTTTAAGGTGGGAAACACATACATGGAATGGTTAAACAAGTGTTGTGTGGGAAGAGTGCAATAGGTGGATGAAATTTTCATTTTAACAGATAAAATTTTATAGGGGGTATTAGGTTATTAAAAGAAGTTTCAATGGGAGATGATATGGTACTGATTCAGCCAGAATATGGTGAGAACCTTCAAGAACTAGTAAAGGATCTAGGAGAATTGTTTTCAAAGTGGTTTGTTGATATTGATCCATGGTGTCAAGAGGAAGTGGCATGTAGCAGATATATTTGGTTGCGCGTGTGGGTTTTGGACGGTCAAACGCAACGGAAGAACTAAGATTTTTAATTATTTTTAACTAAGATTTGGTTGCGCGTGTTGGGTTTTGGACGGTCAAACGCAACAGAAGAAATAATTTTTTTTACATATTTTTTAGTCATTTTTATAATTTTTTATATTTTTTCTATTTTTTTGACTTTTTATTATTTTTAATTATTTTTATAATTTTTAAGTTAGGTGAGCCAGCTCGCTTAACCTATTAACCCGCAGTGGGTTGAGCTGAGTTTGTATTTTTTCAGCTCACCAGAAAAGTGAGCCAACCTGGCTCGGCTCACTTTTAGCCTAACCCGTGGTGAGCCAGGTTGGCTCACTTTGATAGCTCTACCTGCAAACAGTCAACGGAAAAGAGGGAGACACTTAACATAAATTGAAAACAGAGGGGAAATGGGACTTTTCAGTGGGAGAGATGAAGCAAATGCAGATGATGAAAGACGAGAAGGCAACTCGAATGGGTAGGAGGGTATTAGAGTGATCGATCTGAGTTCTGAGAGGTGAGATCTGTGGTTTGATTGTTGGGAGAATGAGATGAAGAGGCTGTCCAACGGTGAGGCAGTGGAGAAGGCAATGATTTTGATGACAATTGATGACGAGCGAGACAGTGTGGGAGAGGGACAATGTGGGTGGTGGGTGGGTGTTTGTGTGCTAGGGTTTGGAAATAGGTAAGTGAAGAAGAGAGAAACTATGAAAGCAAATGGTTAGGTGGCTTAGGTCAGCTGAATGGTGATAATATGCTCCCCTCACCACGCTAAGAAGTGAGTAACCAAGGATGGGCCTGGCCCAATTTTTCAACACCTCAGCGCTTGCAAATATGGGTCGTCAGGTTGGGTCGGTTGTCGAGTTTTTTTTTATTTCAGACCCGAACCGGCCGTTTTAAGCCATATGGACCCATTTCCATTCACCCGTTGGCCCGTTCATTCGCCCGGACCCGCCCACAGACTGTTTTCACCCATTGGATAATTCGGGTCGGTCCGGTTGGGCGAGTCTTGCTAAGGCCTAGTTCCAATAGATGCTATCCAATATGAAACATCCCAAATTGAAGTTGTCCGAGAACAGACTTCTGTAGGAGATAGCGACATTCAATGTTCTAACAACGGGAGTTTGAGGCCTAGAACCAAGGATATGGGTTCACCGTTTGATTTAGTTGGTGAATTGAATTTATGTGAGGTGGATATTACCGTTGTGGAGGACTTGGCTGTGCTGGATGGTAATCAACCTAGTAAACAATGTTGGTTGCACAAAGAAAATGAGGGGCGTCCAAGGAAGAAATCTGATAACCTACAGGTTAGTGATTCTATGATTCTTGATCATAAGGATTCTCTTGAGGTAGAAAAGTTTGTCTGGAATATTGGCTTAGAGCTGGGGGTGTCTGGTGTTGTTGCTGAGTCTGAAATGATTCAAAGGTTGGCTGACATGGAAACAAGAGATCGAATAGTTGTTGGGAGACCATCTGGGTTGCATAAATACTAGCCTGTTCCTTTCATTTTGCTAGTGTTTGTAATTTTCAATAATTATTGCAACTACAAATATAAGGGGAATTGGGGGGAGAATTAAGAAAGTGGAGATAAAAAACTTACTGTTAGCTGAAGGGGTAGATTTCTTGTGTATCCAAGAGACTAAAACAGAAAATATTGATCATGGATTATGTGCTGCTTTGGACGTTGGTGTGGACTTTGGTTAGGCCTATGTATCGTCTATAGGTTTATCTGGAGGTCTTCTTTTTCTTTGGAAGAAATCTGTATTTTCTATCATGATACTTTTGTTGATCAAAATTTTGTTAGTGTAAGTGGGTGGTGGGTGTTAGGACCACAGGAAACACTAGAAGGGGGGTTCAATAGTGTTTATAAATCTTTAAAGATTTTCGTGAAAACCTTTTTCAACAAGCAAATTGATTTCAGAAAATATGATCAACCTTCCGAAACTGGGAAGATCAGCAACTTGCTGATGCAACTCGGAAGGTTGAGTAAAAACCTTTTTGAAATTATTTTCTCTTAAAGAAAAAATTGTTTTTTGTTCAGATTAATAAAACAACTTTTCTTTAACCCTCCTTGGTTAGTTTAAACAGATATTAGCGGAAAGTAAAAAGGTAAGGGAAAAAAGAACTTAACACAGAGATTTATACTGGTTCACCCACTAACCCAGTAAGCTACATCCAGTCCCAGGGCAAACCACCACTGGATTTTCACTAATCCCGCAAGATTACAACAAGTATTATTTTACAGACAAACCTCTTCAGGCTCAACGAATATTCTTTGCAAACCTGGCTTCTCCAGGCCCAACGAGTATTCTTTTACAGACAAGCCTCTCCAGGCTCAACGAGTATTCTTTGCACACCTGGCCTCTCCAGGCCCAACGAGTATTCTTTTACAAACAAGCCTCTTCAGGCTCAACACCAAGTATTCTTTGTCTTCGACTGCCTCTCCAGGAAACTCATGCAGTATTCTTTGTACATCTAGCCTCTCCAGGCTGAACGAGTATTCTTTGTTTTCAACTACCTCTCCAGGCAACTGCCGGTGACAACCTTCCAGTAGAGACTGGGGCGGCGACGTCCTTCAGGCAGTGAACGACGCAACAGAGACGAGACTCAGGCAGTGATCGACGCAACAGAGACCAGCGAACGACGACTTCCTTCAAGCACCAAACGACGAGCAGGAACCAGCGAATCACGTAGGAGGACGGCGCACGGAGGACGGCGTACCAGGAGGACGGCGCAGAGGAGAAGATGACAGAATGAGGGGAGCCCGAGGCAGGTTCAGGGTAGATTAAGAATTTGGGGGATAAGAATGGGGTTTAGCTTTTTACTTAGCTTCAAAGAGAATGAGGTTTAAACAGCCCAAGACGCACATGGATTTAGCTTCAAAGAGGTGCACAAGATCGATTGAGAAGAATAGGGTTTTAGGGATTTAGCAACATGAAAAGGAATAAGGGACATGCAAGACAATTTCTGGGTAGATTAATAATTTGGGGGAATATTAGTTTTTTTTTCATTCAATTAATTAGTTTTAGGTACTTTAATTTGTTTTTAATTGTTAACTGATGAGATATTTAATTCTTGTTTTTTTTTCTTCTGAAAATTATATTTCTTTTAGTAAAGACTTAATACTTTTGAGCAGGTATCTTGAAATTTTGTTTTTCATTTAGCACCATTGAGACTCATGTATTAGTTCTTCTTAAATAAAATTAAACTAAAAATTCTAATGTATTTTCTGGAAACAATTTCTACTATGTTGTATAAAATAGGAATGAAAGGTTGCCTATACATGTTCTAGGAACAGTTTTATATTAGTTTCCAAAATTATAATATCTACAGTTAAAGAATTGTTGTATATTACATGTTTTAGAAACGATTGATAAATGTGTTGCCTATTCCGTTTTTCAAGAACAGTTCTAAAATTGTTGACAATAAATATTCCATGGTTACAAGAAACGTTGCCTTTCCTATCTTTCGGCTACAATTTTCTAAATGTTTTTTAAAAAAGCATTGCCTAAAGCCTAAAATGTTGTAGTGATAGATTGGATTTCCTGAATATCACACAAATTTTCAGAGAAAATCAATTTACATTGTAACTAATTAATGATCTTTGAGACTGAAATGAGATTAAAGCTGAAACTTGGAATGTATAACACATCTGTGAGATAAAATTCTTTAGAGAAGAAAATAGAACCACACAATTCTGTAGTAATATAGCTTCCATTAGGTAAATTGATTCGAATAGGTCTAATCTTCCTTAAGCATTGAAAAACCTTGAGAGAGTGACACACATGACCTGTGGCTCATGTGTCTAAAATCCAGAAAGAAGACTTCTCAACATTAGAAAGGCTACAAACCATACCTGATTGTGGTAATCCTGTACAAGCACCAGATGTGATTTGATTTGCTGTGTGGCTTCCTCCTCCAGCTTGATTCTGACTTAACATTGCCAACAAACTCTTGTGTTGTTCAGGAGTAAAACTTAATGTCTTATGATCATCTTTTTCTTTCTTTGACATATAACTGGTGCTGTCATCAAAGTTGTCATCTAGGGTTTAGGGTTTGAGGTGGATATCCATGTTTCTTGTAACATGTATCAACAGTATGTCCAACCTTATTGCAGTAAGAACAAACTTTGCCATTACCTCTTCCACTTCTTCCCCCTCTACAACTGAATCTGCCTCTTCCTCTAGAAGAATTGTTATTAACAGTGGCTAAGACTTTTCCTTCATCTAAAGTACAAGTGAATTGTCTCTCTTACTGAATGAGCAAATAAAAGGCCTTACTAATGTCTGGAAAGGGATCCATTAGCATAATGTTGGATCTAACAGAAGCATATTGTTCATTAAGTCCTTTTAGAAACCTAATCACATAATCATTTTCTTTGTATCCTTTGACACTAGGCAACAGATCACAAGAGCATTTAACATTACAAGAACATGTAGGTATAGGTCTGAAATTTTCTAATTCTTGCCATAAGGTTTTCAATTGAGTACAGTAAGCTGTAATGGAGGAATCAACTTGTTTCAGCATATAGATTTCTTCTTGTAGATCACTGATTCTGAAAACGTCTCCTTGATAATATCTTTTCTTCAAATCCAGCCAAACATCATCTGCAGTATCAATCCATAACACACTCTCTGTGATTTCAGTTTCCAGAGATTGGATCAACCAAGAAAGCACCATAGTATTACACCTATCCCATGCTTTGAACATCTCATCAGTTGCTGCAGGCTTCGATAAGGTTCCATCAACAAACTGCTCTTTGTTCTTTGACTTTAGAGCCATAAACCTAGCTCTTGACCAAGTGTGCTAGTTCCCTCCATGAAGTCGAACAGAAACGAGACTAGCACCAGGACTCTCATTCGCATGCATGAAGTAAGGACTACTAGGATCTAGATTAGAATTCGCCGTAACCAAAAGCAGATTCAAGAAGGAGAAATGTCACTTCAAGAATCGATAAGAAAGAGAGAAGAAACTTCATCAGATTGTGCAACGGAGCTCCCAAGAAAGAAGCTCTTGATACCATGTTAAAACTCTGAGAGAATGTGAGAGAGAATTTGAGAGAATATGAATTGAATTCTCATTATGAAAAACAGATCTATACAAGGTTTATATACAAGAAAAATGAGCGGGAAAAGAAAAAACTGAATGTAACTAACTATGCTGAGCTGGCACTACTAACAAAATGTTAATCAACTAACAGAATGTTAATCAACTAAAAATAACAGAAGGCTGTAAATAAATAACTTCATCAACTAACATTATATTTATAAAATAATAAAATTATATTTGAGATGAGCTAATTAACTAGAAAAAATTGTAATATTTCCCCCTATATTTATTTTCTGGCTTCGTCCCTGTATTGATGAGTGTGAATAATTAATGAAATTTTACCCACATGCTCAAATACACCATTTGAAAGTGATTTTTAGAGTATTTCACCATTTAAAATATAGTAACTTTTAAATAGGGGTACATTTAAAAAATACATTAATCAATTTTTCTTAAACTACGTGAAATGGTTGAAATGATCTTATAATAAGGGACGAAGGTAGTATAACCTAACGTGTTGAGAAGTGACCAAACTCAAGTTTAAATCTTTCAAAGCAACTATTATAACTTTGGAAATGTGAATATGGAAATATTTGACGTAACCATCATTGATGTTATATAAAATATTTTATTAATTATTAATTTAATTATAAATTTTTTATAAACTTTTTAGTATTATTTATTTATGATTTTTTCATTATTTTTTAAAAATAATTAAAACTCTATTTATTTCCTTTATAATATTATTTTATATAAATTATATTTCTTATTTAAAAATAATAAATGACATTTAGAATTAAACATAAAAGAGAAAATATAGTTAGATTACAAAATATAAGATTAAAATGATTATTAGATTAAATTTTGTTTTTTATAATTACATAATAAAAAATAAAAATAATAAATAGAAATTTTATTTAGTTTTATTTCACTTTCAAAGAGGTGATAAAATAAAAAAAATAAAAAACTCTTTATCTTAATTTCAATTTTATTTTAAAGAGATATAGAAAAAATCTGAATAATTCTTTTTATTTAATTTAAAATTATTCTTTTAGAATTAGGTAACAAAAATAGAAAATACTTATTTTATTTTATTTAAATTATTATAATATAATATATTATTTTCAGGTGTTATCACTATTTAATTAAAATGTCGGTTTAATATATTATAAAACAGTACCAAATAATTAGAGGCAATATTTTATTCTGATCCAATAACAAAATCCTAGAAACATACGTAATTCTAATTTTTGTTATGAGTTTAATTAACATGCAACCGTGTATTTTTTACACTTACATTTAATCACATATGAATTTTAAAATATTTTATATGAATTTTTCTATTTTTCATTTATATAAATTTTAAAATATTTTATATGACTTTTAAACTTACCATAAATCAATCAAACTTACCATAAATCAATCAAGCAATCAAGGTTGTGATTTTACATCACAATCCTTTTTCGTCAGAAAGTTGTTTGATATGGTTTGATTTCAACTACAGTTGAGTGAAAATTATTCTAGAATCAACGATTGTTATTTAAAAATATATATTTAGGAAATAAAAAGACAAGGTTTACATTATTGTCAGAAAGTTGAGAGGCATAAATATTTATAACCATTAACTTTCAATTACAACCGGATGTCACCGTTATACATAACGGAGGAAGGGGGATTAAAGCAAAAATCAACATAAAAGAAGATATACCTACTGGCTACTAACCATCTATTATAAAAGAAAAGATAAAGTAACGCCCTAATTATTATACTAATTGGTATTTACATATATTATACATATTTTGTTACTGGATATAAGACTGACCAGTGATATCTAAATCTCGATCCCCGGAGGAAGGAGGAGGATTTGACTTGAGTTTAATAGTATCCTTATCAAGAGGGCCATCAGCACTTTGGCTCTCACTTGCTGGTGGCTTTGTTTGTTTTTCCGGTTGCCCTTTTTCTGTACCATACATTCCACCACCATAGGCACCATGTGTGACTGCCTCCATCCTTGATATTTGGGGTCCTTCTCCCAATTTTTGCTTTTCGCCCTCTTTTTCCATCTTCTACGCTACGCACTTGTTTTACCACCACAGTCTGAGGCCACACTTGGCGTTATATAGATGTTCATTTCAGCATGTAAGTTGGACAAGTGTCTTTTTGTTTCTACGTGGCTATATACATCCATGCCACACAACCCATGTTCTTTCTCAATCACTTAACTCATCCATATCCATTCTTGTACTTTTGTTTGTTTTCTTCCTAATGTAAATATTTATTGTTCTAGAAAAAAAAAGGTTTTTCAAGTGTCAAATTTTCAATCCATAATGCTTTTTGAAAATGCAAACGAGTGCTTTCAAGGAATCAAGAATTAAAAAAAATTATTAAACATGTGATCTTTAATATTGTAAACATAAAAACTATATAATTTTTAATATTTTTTTAATCAATTAACTTCATTCATTCGTTAGCAGGACAACTTTTTTTACCCAACCCTAATATGTAAATGACCATCGCGCCCAATTCCCATTGATGGGCCGTAGAGAAGCCGGAGAAATATGCCAATGAATCTGATCCATCAGGACGCCGTATATTCATTAATTCGGCCCAACGTGCATGGCAGTTCGGTAAATAATGCCATTCAGCTGCCTGCTTGGGAGGCTGTGTTTTGGGCCTCCGGCCCTTTTATCTCTTAATAGTTAGTAATATAGTGAACCTTGGGAAAAAAAAATGCTATTCAGCTTTTAGAAATACTAGCAAGATTTTCTTTTCATTATACTTTTATTATTAGCTGATTTTGTGTAAATTTTATTAATTAAAATATTCAATTTTTTAAATTTATTTGCATACAATTTATTCAATAATAAATAAAATGTTACTAAAATTATGTTTGTATTGCTAATATTGTTGATGAGACTTTTGTTGTGATATAGATTTAGACTTTTTATGGTACATTTTTAAGAGCAGAGTGGAAACTAATGAAGAAATTAAATTCACCCCTTGTTGGATTATACTTTGCTAATGAATGTAGATTAAAATTTTCAAAAATGCTAAAATGAAAATATATAACACTAAAAAGAGACACGTCATCATACCATTCATAAAGAAATCCTTTCAGTAAAATATGGGATCCAAAAGTACATTTTTCATCTCTATGGGTATCATTTTGAGGTCCACATGGATAATTCATATTTTTAAAAAAATCTTAAGTTAAAAAATAAGATGTCTTCTTATCCTCCTACCCTCAAGCTAATTAGGGATTGGTTTTTACGATATGATTTTACAACTAAACATATCAAGGGAGACCAAAACTTGATTCACGACTTGATATTAAGATCATCAAAATCCATAGAGAAAATAGAATCATACAACAAAAAATATACAACAACTAATACAACACACTTTTTCTCTCTATATCTCTCTATCATATCACTCATCACATTCCACATTTCTCTCTCTTCTCTCTATTTTCTATTTTGTCTTTTTATGTTGTATATTGTTGTAGGTGTATAAAAAAACAATGCTCAAATCGATAAACCTATTCACTGAGACTAGTGAAGAAAATAGTTGTCTGAAGTATTGTCTGAAATAGTAGTTGTCTGATCTGAAGTTAGCATAATAGTTATCTGAAGTTAGTTTTTTTATTAGAAGTTATCTGAAGTTAGTTTTTCTGTTAGAAGTTTGTTAATTTGTTAGTCAATTAGTTAGTTAGTTAGTTTATCAGTTTTTAGTTATTACTATATATATATATATAGTGTAGTTCTCAAGCTGTAATTCATTCATTCAGAAAATTGATTTTTCAAGTTTCTTTTCTCTCTTCCTTTCATCATGAAAGATTCTTGTCTTCTCTCTTGCTCTTGAAGCATTTTTGTTTTCTTTCAGAAACTTTGTTATGGTATCAAGAGCTCCTTAGGAGTCTCGCTTCCGCAAATCCTATCCTTTCTCGTTTCTGTTTGTTTCCATGGCTGATGTCAAGGAAGACCTCTCCCTTTCACCATATTACATCCATCCCAACCAAAATCATGCCTCTAATCTTGTTTCTGTTTTCCTCACTCCAAAGAACTTCCATACATGGTTCGAGGAGATGACACTCGCTCTTAAAACAAAGAACAAATTTGAGTTCGTTGATGGTTCGATCAAGAGGCCCCCTAAAGATGATAAGAAGTCTGTTGCTTGGGATAGATGTAACACCCTGGTGTGCTCTTGGCTCAACAGATCCCTTGATCCCTACATTTCACATAGTGTCCGATGAATTCAGAATGCCTATGACATTTGGAAAGATCTTCGTGCAAGATTCTATCAAGGCAATGCCTTTCGCATTTGTGACCTGCAAGAAGAAATTTATCAATCTCATGAAAGTGAGTTATCCATCACTGATTATTTCACACATATGAAAATCCTTTGGCAAGAATTGGAACAATTTAGGCCTATTCCCGGATGTAAATGTGATTTCCAATGCCCTTGCAGAACCTATAGAGACAATGATTATGTGATTAGGTTTCTTAAGGGTTTGAATGATGAATATACTGGGGTTAGGTCTCAAATCATGCTTATGGAACCCTTACCCGATATCAATAGAGTTTTCTATCTCCTTTGCCAACAAGAAAGAGAGATTGGAAAGGTTAATGAAGAGCCTAGAATTCTCACCAATACTGCTTCTTACAGTAAAAACAAAAATAAAGAAAGATCTTACAAACCCCAATCCTCTAATAAAATCTATGGAAAGGGATATACTAGCAAATACTGTAGTCATTGTGGCCGCAATGGTCAGACCATAGATAATTGCTTTAAGAAAAATAGGATGCCCTCTCACTTCAAAAAGAATAATGTTGTCAACAAATTCACATCACAAGAAGACAACAGTGGTGATAGTGATGATGAAACATGTTCAGAAGGGTATGATCAAGAAAAGGTTACTAAAGAAAGCTCTCTAGATTTTACTCCTGAACAACACAAGGGTCTCTTGGCTTTGCTGCAGCAGGCCAGTTCCTAGGGAAGGGACATTACAACAATAACCAGATGCATTCAAGGCCCAAACAAACTCAGTTTTTATCTCATGATGAGATGACATGTGTATGCCTTACTTTTCACTTTAAAGATAGATCTAATGATTGGGTTTTAATTTGGACTCTGGAGCTACTGATCATGTTTGCCATAATATGATTATGTTTGATACTTACAAAAGGATAAAACCCTTAATTATCAACTTACCTGATGGTAGTAATACCACTGCTAATATAGCAGGAACTATATTTATCAATGAACATGTCTTCTTAACAGGTTTTTTTATATATACCTTTTTTTCAATTATAACTTGATATCTATATCTAAATTATGTTGTTCCTTATCATGCAATTTGATTTTCACTGATATCAAGTGCTATTTACAGGAGATGGACTCTTGGAAGAGGATTGGAATTGCTGATCTAAAAAAGGGTCTAAACACCATTAGAAGCAATAATAGGAAGAATAACAAACACATTTTTTGTTCTATTTTTTATAATATGCTTAATAATGTTGTAAACAATAAGAACAACACTGATTTATGGCATGTTAAACTAGGACATCCTCATAAAACAAAGTATCATGCCTTAGAACAATATTATCCCTCTATTCATTTTAATAAATGCATTCTACCTTGTGATACTTGCCATTTTTCTAGACAAAAGAGGCTTCCTTATAAATTGAGCAATTCATCTGCAACTAATCCCTTTGATACTATGCATATGGACATTTGGGGTCCCTTATCTACTTCTTTTATTCTAGGACATAAATATTTCTTAACTGTTGTAGATGATAACACTAGACTTATATGGATTTTTTTCATGAAACTGAAATCTGAAACCTCACAGCTTGTGAAGTCTTTTGTCAGTCTTGTAGAAAATCAATTTGAAAAATAAAATCAAGTGTATCAGGTTAGACAATGCACCCGAGTTTATCCTCCAATATTACTTTGCCTCAAAAGGGATAAAACATCAAAGAAGTTGTGTTGAGTGTCCACAGCAAAATGACCGTGTGGAAAGAAGACACCAACACATTCTCAATACTGCCAGAGCAATTCTTATACACTCTAACATACCAAAAGTTTTCTGGTGCTATTGTGTTGCACATGTTGTCTATATAATAAATAGACTTCTTAGCAATGTTCTTCATAATATCTCTCCTCATGAGCTAATTTTTAATAAAGTTCCTAATATAAATGATTTCAAATGCTTTGGATTTTGTGCTTTGCTTCTACTTTGTCTTCTAATATAAAGAAATTAGATAATAGACCCAAAAAATGCATATTCTTGGGCTTCAATTATGGAATTAAAGGTTACATTTTATATAATATCAAAGACAGAGAAACCTTTATAAGCATAAATGTGGTTTTTATGAAAAAAATTCCTTACAAGAATACAACTAAAGAAAGGAACTATATTCCTGCACCTATAGATAAACAAAATGATTTTCTGCTTGAACCTTTAATTCCTAACCCTGCAGAGATAGCTACCTCTTCATTCCTGCAGGAATATATAGGAGATGATCATAGTCCCTCAACATCAATAGAAGCTGAGTCAAACACTCAAGAAAGTAGATTTGAAGAGCAGAACCAAAATTTGAACATTTCATACAATCAAGAACACATTCAGGAGGAATTAGTAAAAGGATATGGAGAAACAAATGTTCCAAGGAGATCAGTTAGAGAAAAGAGGGAACCAACTTATTTGCAAGACTATGAGTACTCTCTTCCCAAAATAAATGTTGTTAAAAGCATCACTAAGCCTAAAACCTCCAAACACCTTATGAGTAATTTAGTGTCTTATAAAAATTTATCACCTTCTTATAGAAATTATTGTCTTGCAGTAAATTCAGATTTTGATCCAAAAAGTTTTGAAGAAGCCATTAAGCATAACTGCTGGAGAAAGGGGATTGAGGCATAACTCAAGACATTGGAAGACAACAAGACATGGACCTTAACACGTCTGCCTCAAGGAAAGAAAGCAGTTGGCTGCAAGTTGGTTTTTAAGACTAAAAGAAGAAGTGATGGAACTATAGTAAGGCACCAAGTCAGATTGGTGGCAAAGGGATTCACACAGACAGCTGGTCTTGATTACACTGATACTTTTAGTTCAGTTGTCAAAATGACAACAATAAGACTTCTCATATCCATCACTGCTATTTATGTGTGGCATTTACATCAATTAGATATAAATACAGTTTTTCTTCATGAAGACCTCAAGGAAGAAGTTCACATGAAAATACCAAGTGGTTTGAAGGTTGATGATCCCTCCCTTGTTTGCAAGCTTACTAAATCCCTTTATAGATTGAAGCAAGCAAGCAGAGAATGGAACACCAAACTTACCGACTTTCTGATCAAACATGGATATAAGCAATCCATGACAGATCACTCATTATTTACAAGATTTCTTCTAGAAAATTTACTGCATTACTAATTTATGTTGATGATCTCTTGCTGGCAGGAAATAATATAGAAGAAATAGAAGATATAAAGAGAAAGCTTGATTCAGAATATTCTATCAAAGACTTAGGACCTGCAAGATACTTTCTAGGCATGTAAATAGCAAGCTCCAGCAAAGGAATACACTTGAGCCAAATAAAAGTATGCAATGGATCTCATCAAAGAGACAAAACTGGAAGAAGCTAAACTTGTAACTACTCCTCTGGACTACCACACAAAGCAAAGCAAAACAAAAGGAATACCTCTAAAAGAGCCTAAAATTTATAGAAGACTCATTGGGAGGTTATTATATCTTACTCATACCAGACCAGATATTTGTTATAGTGTGCACAACCTAAGCCAATTTGTTCACTCACCACTTGACAAGCATCTTCTAGCTGCTAAGAGAATCCTTAGGTTCATAAAGAAAAGTCCTGGAAACGAAATTCTATTCCCTACAAAATCTAACATGACACTTAGAGGGTTTGTTGATGTTGATCGGGCTGGATGTTCAGACACAAGAAGGTCTGTAACTAGTTTTTGTTTTTTTGTTATATCTAGTCTTGTCTC